>NW_026844064.1:49725753-50214230 GCF_029531705.1 Pantherophis guttatus | reverse complement strand
ATAGAATAGAATAGAATAGAATAGAATAGAATAGAATAGAATAGAATAGAATAGAATAGAATAGAATAGAATAGGTTGGAAGGGACCTTGGAGGTCTTCTAGTCCAACCCCCTGCTTAGGCAGGAAACCATATATACACCATTTCAGACAAATGGTTGTCCAATCTCTTTAAGACTCTTAAAAACCAGTGGAAGTTTTTTAGAATTCCAGTGTTGGAGCATTCACAACTTCTGGAGGCAAGTTGTCCCACCGATTAATTATTCTAACTGTCAGGAAATTTCTTCTTGGTTCTAGGTTGCTTCTCTCCCTGATTTATATCATGGCGACCAAAACCGGATGCAATGTTCCAAGTGTGGCCTTCCCAAGGCATATTCACAGTCATGGAGAGAGTCCATCGGCACCTTATTTCATAAACCGCAACTTAACCCAAGCAGAGAGAAATCTAGGAATAAGCATTTGAAGCTGACCTCTGCTGTAAGAAACATGCCCTTAATTGAGGCACGGAAATTCTTTTCAGTTTCCAAGAGCAGCACTGAAGATACTTTCCTGAAATCTATCCAGTTTGTGCTTCCTTGATCTTGCCAGGAATTGCACAACTCTGACCCCACCCTTGTAACCCTGAGGAAAACATCTCTGAATTAATTCCATTTGACACGTAGCTGGCTGACATCAGTGCCAGCCACTTACATTACCATATTAACCCCTGATGGCTATTGTAAGTGTGAAGACCAGGGGTGGGTTCTACTTACCTTTACTACCAGTTTGCAACGGGGCTGCGCGTGCATGCAATCTTCTGCACATGCGCAAAGTGTTCTGATGATGTCAGGGTCGGTGGGAGGAGCCTCCTGCCGGTTTTACTACCAGTTCTATAGAACCGGTGCGAACCGGGGGGAGCAACCCACCACTGGTGAAGACCAAGTTGTAAGTCACTTTTTCCAGGGCCATGGTAACTTCAAACTGTCGCTAAAGGAATTGTTGTAAATTGAGGACTATATGAAAAAGTTGGCTTGGAACTCAACATTAAGAAAACTAAGATCATGGCTCCCGGCCCTCTCAATTCCTGGCAAATAGATGGGGAAGAAATGGAGGTACTGACAGATTTTGTTTTCCTGGGCTCCAAGATCACCGCACATGGGGACTGCAGCCAAGAAATTAAAAGACGCTTGCTCCTGGGGATGAAAGCCATGGCAAATCTAGACAGCCTACTAAAAAGCAGAGACATCACCCTGCCAACAAAAATGAGTATAGTCAAGGCTATGGTTTTCCCAGTTGCAATGTATGGCCGTGAAAGTTGGACCATAAGGAAGACTGTGCGCCAAAGAATTAAGGCCTTTGAACTCTGGTGCTGGAGAAGACTTCTGCGAGTCCCTTGGACTGCAAGGCGATCAAACCGGTCAGTCCTAGAGGAGATCAACCCTGGCTGACTGCTCTTTAGAAGGCCAGATCCTGAAGATGAAACTCAAATCCTTTGGCCTCCTAATGAGAAGGAAGGACTCACTGGAGAAGAGCCTAATGCTGGGAATGATTGAGGGCAAAAGAAGAAGGGGACGGCAGAGAACGAGGTGGCTGGATGGAGTCACTGAAGCAGTCGGCGTGAGCTTAAATGGACTCCAGGGGATGGTAGAGGACAGGAAGGCCTGGAGGAACATTGTCCATGGGGTCACGGTGGGTCAGACATGACTTCGCAACTAACAACAACAAATATGAAACAGCCATACCACAAATGTGTGGTACTAGTTATGTGGCAAGGAAAGAACCGTGCAGATGGGAAGACACCGAGATCGGTCTTTTGGTTGACCCCAATGTTCACCCAAGATCAATGCAAAGATTTGTTTTCAATTCCCAAGAACAGGGGCAATTTCAGACGTTAAGATGGGCCAATGACTTTAAAAAAAAAACCAAGAATATTCCGGAACGTTAAGAGCAATGAAAATGAAAAAGCAGCTCCATTCTCTTTAGACAACCGTAATCAATCACTTCTACCTCGGTCTCAAATGACCCATATGACTGAAGTTTAAAAGGCTGCAGAAATGCGGCTCACAGAAAACATGGGGGAAAAATATCTTCCTAATGAATCACGTTGCAGTTGTCAACCCGAGAGGATTATTAACAGAAAATTAGTTCTGTTAAATGCCAGCAACCTTCAACAAACAGAACCGTTATCTTCACCAGGCCATTCCCAATTACAAACACAAAGAACAATTGCATTTTGGAAATTTTTCATTCCCTACCCAAGCAGTTTCCATATCCTGCCAAAGATATATATACAAAACCTTCCACGTCTAAAAGGGGTCTGTTGCAAACTTTTAAGTTCTTCTGGTCTAAATCATCTCTTTTTTTTTTTTCTGTGTGAGTCACAACATATCCATTCTTCTGCTCAGCAGTAGACATTCTTTTCCCGAGACCAAATTAAAAGAGGGTTTCTTAAGCAGCAGAAAGGAAAATGCTGATTGTAGTATGTTCGGAGACTATGGAATTTGGTGGCTGCTACCCTGAATCTTGCCAGGATCAACTACTAGAGCAGATAATAATAATAATAACTTTATTGTCATTGTACATGTATACACAGTATACCCAGACAATGAAATTCACTTAACATCCAAAGACCAGATCCAACACACATAACAATCCCCAAACCGATTAATTTAATTTATTTTTAGTTATCTTAACTTTTATATTGTATGTTATTTTAATTTTCGGTTGTTCACCGCCCTGAGTCCCTTCGGGGAGAAGGGCGGGATATAAATTCAACAAATAATAATAAAACACACCACAAACACTCACCCCTAAACCACCCAAACATCCACCCAACAGACCAAGTCATGCTGTCCAACAGCTCACTGATGGTGGCCCTTTAGTTCATGGTTGAGTGCAATTATAGCTCTGGGATAAAAACTATTCAGAAAACGTGCGGTCCGAGTTTTAATTGTTCTGTATCTTCTTTACCTTTCGATCAACAAGCCCAGCATCCTAGCCACTGAGCCATCGCATCCCTCTTTACACTACTATTGATCTTACAATCTTTTTAGACTGTTGCCTTCTGGCAGAAGTAGTAATGTAAATCTATAGTAATGTAAAGAGGGATGCGATGGCTCAGTGGCTAGGACGCTGAGCTTGTTGATTGAAAGGTCGGCAGTTCAGCAGTTCGAATCCCTAGTGCCGCATAACAGGGTGAGCTCCCGTGACTTGTCCCAGCTTCTGCCAACCTAGCAGTTCTAAAGCAGGTAAAAAAATGCAAGTAGAAAAATAAGGACTACCTTTGGTGGGAAGGTAATAGCATTCCATGCGCCTTTGGTGTTGAATCATGCTGGCCACATGACCACAGAGACGTCTTCAGAGAGCGCTGGCTCTTTGGCTTTGAAACGGAGATGAGCACCGCCCCCTAGAGTCAGGAACGACTAGCAGATATGTGCGAGGGGAACCTTTACCTTTATAGTAATGTAGGGTCTCCAAGCCAAATACCACCCTGTAAACTATGTTGCACACTTCATGGGTACCTTAATAAATCCGAGATTGTATTTGCTCTGGAAAGCATCAGGATAAGGACGCATCTCCAGACCAGTGAAAAATCACCCACAGCAAAGGGCACCCACCACCTATGCATTGCAGTTTATTGATACATTTTAATTTGCCAAGACCCAGTGCTGCTCATGAGAGCTCCTCATACCCAGTGATCTAATCCAGATGGTGCCATGTTTTTATTTTTTTATATCTCATAGCACAAGGGATGCGCTTCTGAGATCTCACAAGCAGGATGCAAGGACAACGGTGTTCTCCTATTGCTGCTTCTCAACTAACTGGATTTCAGAGGCACTAAGCTTGCTTGTCCTAGACCTCCACGTTTCACAGGGTTACCCTTCCAAACCATTAAGGACAAATCACCCCTTTTCTTATTAATGTAGTCCAAGCAATTCAGCCAACATTCAGTTCTTTATCTGTTTACAGCAATAGACAGAATCTTGCCAGACTAAATCTTTACTACTCCCACCCTAATGGATACTATATAACTTGGGAGATTCTCACAAGTGGCTATCTTTCTTACTCTCTTTCTCTTCCTAAATCATGGGCACTCCATCACTGGAGATTTTTAAGAGGAGACTAGGCATCCACTTGTCTAAATAGACAGTATAGGTTCTCCTGCTTGAGCAGAGGGCTGGACTAGAAGACGTCCAAGGTCCTGTCCTATTCTATTCTATTCTATTCTATTCTATTCTATTCTATTCTATTCTATTCTATTCTATTCTATTCTATTCTATTCTATTCTATTCTACTCTATTCTACTCTATTCTATTCTATTCTATTCTATTCTATTCTATTCTATTCTATTCTATTCTATTCTATTCTACTCTATTCTACTCTATTCTATTCCATTCCCTTCCCTTCCCTTCCCTTCCCTTCCCTTCCCTTCCCTTCCCTTCCTTTCCCTTCCCTTCCCTTGGATGGAAACTAACCAAGGAGAGAAGCAACCTAGAACTAAGGAGAAATTTCCTGACAGTTAGAACAATTAATATGTGGAACAACTTGCCTCCAGAAATTGTGAATGCGCCAACACTGGAAGTTTTAAAGAAGAGATTGGATAACTATTTGTCTGAAGTGGTGTAGGGTTTCCCGCCTAAGCAGGGGGTTAGAGTAGAAGACCTCCAAGATCCCTTCCAACTCTGTTATTCTATTCTATTCTATTCTATTCTATTCTATTCTATTCTATTCTGTTCTGTTCTGTTCTGTTCTGTTCTGTTCTGTTCTGTTCTGTTCTATTCTATTCTATTCTATTCTATTCTATTCTATTCTACTCTACTCTACTCTACTCTACTCTATTCTATTCTATCCTATCCTATCCTATCCTATCCTATCCTATTCATTCAGAAGAATTTGCTGTTCAGCAACAGCTACTGAGTGTGACACCTTATAGAAACTCTGCTGGAATATCTTTCCTGGGAAAACTTCCACTTCACTGTAGTCCACCACACTAGCAGCTCCGTCTCTCACAAGCCCATCACTAGTCAGTCTGGTAGGAGGAAAAAAAAAAAACCTAAGATGGGAATTTCTTAGATTTTGGGGCAGACACGATAAGTTCTCAACTAGATTTGAATTTCCTAGATGTCCAGAAATGTTTAGACATCTGCCAAAACCCTATGGACCAGAAGGATCCAACACAAACCCCACCAGGGAGTTCTTATTCCACTACAGCCAACACCATAAAAGCACCATGATGACAGTCCATTGAAATCAGAGACTGACTCCAGTTGCATTGAGATCCCAACAACAGATATTCTTGGCTCGTTTCCATGTCTTCTAAAATGCTTGCCCACCTCCTAAGTTATACCTACAAGTGCCCACTGAACAGAAAAATAGTGGGATGAAGGTATAGCTGCATAAATAGTATTTATGAGCTAAAGACTGGAAATATCAATCAACAGCTTCTTTAGGAGACCAAAAAAAAAGAAGCAGGAGGATTAATGTTGATCAACCTGAGAATCTAAAATCAGTTGCCTCAAGAGCAAATTCCAAAGAGATGATTCATTTACACAGGAACTAGTATGATTTCTAGTGAACCTTGTTCTAGTTGTCCTTGTTTTCTAGTTATATTAAGTGTGCAATGGCCAGAACAATAACCCAATTCGCAAATGCATCATAATATACAACTTGATTCACTGTAAATGGGGGAATTTGTCTTGTACATTATGGGAGCTAGGAAAAAGCAGAATCAGATTGTCCAAAATCCTCTTTTCAAAATTACCCGGTAAAATATCAGACAAAATTCTGATTTAGGATGAAGTTAACATGGTGGCTCAGTGGCTAAGACACTGAGCTTGTCGATCGAAAGGTCGGCAGTTCTGCAGTTCGAATCCCTAGTGCCGTGTAACAGGCTGAGCTCCCGTTCCTTGTCCCAGCTTCTGCCAACCTAGCAGTTCGAAAGCACGTAAAAAAATGCAAGTAGAAAAATAGGGATCACCTTTGGTGGGAAGGTAACAGCGTTCCGTGCACCTTTGGCATTGAGTCATGCCAGCCACATGACCATGGAGATGTCTTTGGACAGCGCTGGCTCTTTGGCTTT
Organism: Pantherophis guttatus; assembly: GCF_029531705.1. The sequence continues at coordinate 50,208,175 of NW_026844064.1, read as the reverse complement.
GAAATGGAGATGAGCACCGCCCCCTAGAGTCGGGAACAACTAGCACATATGTGCAAGGAGAACCTTTACTTTTTACCTTTTAACCCAAAATGGGAAAATGAATCACCCCACAAATTTGCATTCATTCATTCATTCATTCATTCATTCATTCATTCATTCATTCATTCAGTTTTGTATAGCTGCCCATCTCAGCAACTGACTCTGGGTGGAGAGCAATCATAAAATGAATGAAAACCTTTGCAAGGAAGGCTCACTCCTTACCTATGTACAGTGAAGAATCCTTCCGCTTCACATGGTCATCGATGTAGGAGACTCCCAAAGGTTGCACAGGAGTTGCCCCGATCCCCAGAAGGACTTGTGCTCCGATGAGAAGCAAATACATCATGTTCGTAGCACTCCTGCTCCTGCAGATACGATCAGGATCTGGTCCCTCGTCGCTAGTGGATCCGTTGACTATGCAGACATCCCTCCCTTCAGCCCGCCATCGGATCTCTCCGGATTCGTACTCATACTGATAGGTGAGGAATTCTGGCAGAGCTGAGAGAAGGGCTCCCAAAGCCATAATGATCCCACCGCATCCTATCAAACGTGGCCGGTGTCCCCGGGCACCAAAGTAGCTCACAAAAAGGATGAGGACCAAGTTGCCGATCTCAAAGCTACTGGCGATCACCCCAACGTCAGCGCTCTGGAGGTTGAACCGCCGTTCCAAAGTGGTCAAGACACTCACCTGCAAGGAAAGAGAGCGAGAAATGAGAGATGGATCGCTTCCAAGCATGGCATCCTTGTGATGGGGAATCATTTCCCTGGCTTGAATTCAGAGGGACGCCAATAGCTCCTTTTTGAAAGACCTTGTACACAATCCAGTGAAAAAGGAGAACCAAGGGTGACAGGATAGCAGTCTTCCAATATTTGAGGGGCTGCCACAAGGAAGAGGGGGTCAACCTATTCTCCAAAGCACTTGAAGGCAGGAGAAGAAGTGACGGATGGAAACTAATCAAGGAGAGAAGTAAAATAGAATAACAGAGTTGGAAGGGACCTTGGTGGTCTTCTAGTCCAACCCCCTGCTTAGGCAGGAATCCCTACACCACTTCAGACAAATGGTTATCCAACATCTTCTTAATAACCTCCAATGTTGGAGCATTCACAACTTCCGGAGGCAAGTTGTTCCACTGATTAATTGTTCAAACTGTCGGGAAATTTCTCCTTAGTTCTAAATTGCTTCTAGATTCTAAGTAATCTAGAGCTAAGGAGAAATTTCCTAACAGTGAGAACAATTAATCAGTGGAACTGCTGGCCTTCAGAAGTTGTGGGTGCTCCAACATTGGAGGTTTTTAAGTAGAGATTTGACAGCCATTTGTCCAGAATGGTATAGGGCAGTGACGGCTAACCTTTTTGCTCTCGCGTGCCAAAAATGGGGGGAGCACGGGGGATTTGTGGGCGGGCGTGCCCACACCCATAATTCAATGCACCCCGCACATGCATGCGTGACCCCCCCACTCCCCCAGCTTTTGGCAAGTGATGGAACAGTTTTTCACCCTCCCCAGGCTCCAGAGGCTTTCTAGGAGCCTGGGGAGGACAAAAACTGCCTTCCCAACCCCACCCGGAGGCCCTCTGGAGGCTGGAAATAGCCCGTTTCCCAACATCCAGTGGGCCCAGAAGGGCTGAAAATCAGGTGGCCGGCGCACGCATGTGTGTTGGAGCTCAGCTAGGGCAACGCTTGTGTGCCCACAGATACGGCTCCGTGTGCCACCTGTGGCACGCATGCCATAGGTTCGCCATCACAGTTATAGTGTCTCCTGCTTAGGCAGGGGGTTGGACTAGAAGACCTCCAAGCTTCCTTCCAACTCTGTTATTCTGTTAAGGGCAGACTTTGCACAATACGTTTCACCCAATTGGCTCATTTTCTAGCGTTCTGCAATACACTGAATCATAAACGTATCAAACAGGTCTGGATCATGCAAATTGCAAAGCAAAGGAAGGAAGGAAAACTAAGCTTAGAATGCTGTGTGAATACAGCAACTAGACACAGCTGGTGAAAGTGTGTTGTGAGAACACACTACAAAAAGAGAGAGAGAGAGAGAGAGAGAGAGAGTAAAGGAAATTAACTTTTTGATCTGCCTTAAAAATTCTAAAGCAAACCTAACCTCTTTTTCTTTTCCATTTCAAAAATTCACAACATGCACTGAAGACTTTGCCGTCTCTGGAGAAAATCAGAAATAGCCAGGACTGGAGGCAATGGCAAAGTTTTCGAATATGCACCCTTCAAAGCAGAAGATGCCCTGAAGCCAACTTCTAAGGAGGCTCTGGAAGCGTTTGTCATCCCACAACAACTTCTCCCAGGGTACCTGAAGATGCAGAGGGGGATTGAAAAGTTCATCCATTGGGTGGGGAAAAGAATGTGCACTTGCGGAAAAATACCAAGATGGTTCACAGACAATTCTCAACTGCAACTTCTGTCCCCCAGCCTAAATTCCACCTGACCTGTCCCAAGGGTGCTTTTTTGTTTTTGTTTTTTTTTTTTGTTTGTTTTTTTTTTTTTTTGCAAAAAGAAACCGGATTTTCTTGTTTTTCCCTTGAAAACATTTCTCTTCTCATCCGAGAGAAATGAAATGTCTGCAAGGAAGGAGAAAAATGTCTTTTGAAAAATGTCTTTCGAAATGTCACTGGAGGCTTTCAAGAAGAGCTTGGACTGCCATCTGTCAGAAATGGTCTAGGTAGGGTCTCCTGCTTGGGCTGGACTAGATGACCTCCAAGGTCCCTTCCAACTCTGGTTAAATCTGTACTCTGTCGTCAGTCTTCTTGTTTGAAGAACTGAAGGAACTTCTTGGATGAGAAACAAAACGTCTTCAAGGAAAAAAAAAAAACATCTTCTCGTTCCTCAGATCTGAACGAGCTTCTTGGATGAGAAACCTTCCCTGTTTATTTATATATATGAATGTGAATGAGATTTCACAGAACTAGGGCTGTAGAGCATCTTAGCTTACGTAGCTTACGTAGGTAAAACCTGGCTAGAAAGAATATGCATATATATATATATATTATATATAGAGAGAGAGAGAGAGAGAGAGAGAGAGAGAGAGGAGAGAGAGAGAGAGAGAGAGAGAGAGAGAGAGAGAGAGAGAGAGAGAGAGAGAGAGATGGGCATGGCAGGGGAAGGATATTGTAAAATCTCCATTCCCTCCCCACTCCAGGGGAAAGATACTGTAAAATCTCCATTCCAAACATTGTGCTATCATCGTTGGATGGATCTGCTACCATCGTGGTTTGTGAACCAGAGTGAGTTTGTTATTCTAACCAACTACTGTTTGTGTGGTAAGAAGATTTTTGTATCACTGGACTGATTTAACTGGCAAAGACTTGGATTGATTTAAAGACTATGAGATTGTTTTTTCACTATAAAGTAAACTTTTGATAAACCAGTTTGCACATCTCTTATTCATTGCTCTCAGCAACGTTTCTCTGTGCTCTACACTCTGCTGGTTGGTAACACAACAACAATATCCTTAACACCCTCCCCACTAGGGGACGGATACTGTAAAATCTCCATTCCCACCCCACTCCAGGGGAAGGATACTGTAAAAACTCCATTCCCACCCCATTCCAGGGGAAGGTTACTGCAAAATCCCCATTTCCTCCCGATCAGCTGGGACTTGGGAGGCAGAGAATAGATGGGGGCAGGGCCAGTCAGAATTTTACTACTAGTTCTCCGAACTGCTCAAAATTTCCGCTACCAGTTCTCCAGAACTGGTCAGAACCTGCTGAAAACCACCTCTCCTGTTACACAAGAAGCTTGTGGCAAAGCAGACTGTTGTCTGTGGCAAACCGGATTGCTAAAATGCTTCCCTCCCTCCCTCCCCATCTTTTTGGCAACACCTTTTTTTTCAAAAACGACCCATTCCTCTCTGATAAGCCGCAAGTGCTGAGAATTCTAACCTTGCTCGTGTCATGAGGGATGCCCATTTATGGCCCTGGAATCTGCTCTGCATTGCAGTGATAAATTGCTGTAATAAAAGTGGCAAAGCAACACAAAAGGAGCAGCCACTTGTGTTTGGTCCCACAAACAGGCAGAGCTCTTCGAAAGGGGAATGGGACAATTTGCCACGGCCAACTCGCCACGGGACAATGTAACAATTCCATTTCATTATTTAAAATAAATTACAATTCTTTTCATTTTGCCGCACGCATTTCATTCTGCCCCCTTCTTTGGCCTCCTTTCTTTAATGATTCTATTCCATTATTTCTTCTTCTTCTTCTTCTTTTTGAAAAAAGTTTTTTATTTTTATTTCTTATACACATAATGTAAATGTACATTCTCTTATCCATAATTGATCATATAGTTACATATTTTTTTCTAACGAAAGCTTCAAAATAAGACATTTTAATCACATTTGGGGTTGCTCTTCTACCCTCTCTTTTTCCCTCTTTTCACAACAAACCTTCTCCTTTCTTTCCCCTCCCTCCTCTCCTCTTCTACTTTCTTCCTCCTCCTCTCCTCTCCTTCCCCTACTTCCCCTTCCTCTCCCCCACTCCTCCTCTCTTTTCCCCTTTCTCATCTTCTCTCCTGCTCTTGCCCCTATCCTTTCTTCAATATTGGTGTAATTCTTGTCCTGCAGTGAGTTGGTCGTGGTGAGTTGGCCATGGTGATTTCGACACAGCGAATTGTCACAGACCCTGGTTCCCAGCTGTTCTGTCCCCGTCCCACACACGCACCCCCACAGACGGCCCGGAGTTAATAAGCCACACGACAAAGTCTTTGAAGATAAAGCTGGCAGCAACCCAGTGGCTAGCTGCCAATTCAGACTTTACTCACACAAAACAAAGATTAGACTGCAAGCATTCCGATAAAGCAGGCAAAGTTTCAGCAATACAAGGATTAGTCCAAATGCAGTCCGACAAGGCAGGCAGAAGTCCAGTAACGCAGAGATCATGGATTATTTCTAGTTTTTGCTCGTCACAAACTGAACCGGCCACCACACCCACATTTATACCCTGTGGGGTGTGGTCCAGTGACTCAGCTAATCTCTGGCACGCCTTCCCCTCTGCTGCGCATGCTTCTCCCTGCGCCACTGTCGAGGATCCAGCCAGCACTTATCTCCTTCGTCGCTGTCCACCTGTGGCTGCAGGGACGTGCTTGGCTCTGGGCCTATCTTTTGGCCTTCGGTGTCCTCCGGAGGCATTGCCAGAGAGGAGGGTCCTGGAGAGGGAGGCCTTGCCAACTCCTCTCCCTCACTCTCAGAGTCTGCATCTGTCGATAGCCCAGGCTCAGGCAACGGAGCCATAACACCAGCAGGCAAGCCATGGATGTACGTGGCTGTACATGGCTGTACATGCACAGGTGTTGTCCTACTTAGGAAATGGAGTTCAGGAGAGGGTCCTAAGCATTAATGGCAATACCTACTTGGATGACTATTTCCGAAAGAACCATGGCAGGATCAGCATGGTTGAGCAGCTGCCAAGGATGCCCTCTGCTCTTTCCTCCCACCCACACCCCAACACCAGGAAGGAGAAACAAACCAGGCTGCAAGGCCAACTGGGCCTCTAGAAGAAGAAAAAAGTCAACACTTCTAAAATAAGCGAAAAGGTATCTTATGAAAGCGAACTAAAACTAGGTATCCAAAACCTTGGTAGCATAGAACAATGGTCTTATCTTACAAGAAGGTAGATGCTAGGGCAGGGGTCAGCAACCCGTGGCTCTGGAGCCGCATGTGGCTCTTTCATCCCTCTTCTGCGGCTCCCTGTCACCAGTCGGCTCCACAATTGATAGGGCTTTTGGTTAGGACAGGTAGAGGAAAAAGGATGCCGTGCTAGGAGGAGACTCTATGGTGGGGGAACCGGACTTTCGGTTGGCTCCAGAATTGAACAGGGGGCTTCTGGTTAGGACCTTTGTGCTCAGTGTTTAAGGTTGCTGACCCCTGTGCTAGGGTAACAAAATCAACCTTGACTGTTCTTTGGAAGATACTGAAGCTGAAGGTCAAATATTTTGGCCACCAAATGAAAAGAGAGGACTCACGGGAAAAGACCCGTGATGTTGGGAAGAATGGACAGCAAAAGGAGAAGGGGATGGCAGAGGACGAGATGGTTAGATGGCGTCATCAACACAATGAACATGAACTTGGACAAATTCTGGGAGACAATGGAGGATTGGGAAGCCTAGCATGCTGTGGTCCATGAGGTCATGAAGAGTCGGACATGACTTAGCAACTGAACAACAAAAGATGCTAGGGAATAATCTGCAGTTAATGCTGAAACCAGTTACCAGAATCAAATGAGACAAGGAAGAGCACCTTGCAGGTATTTCTCTCAAAGCTTAATGCTACTTCTGTGTTCCTCAACATCCTTCTGCTACATCTGTGACTGTTGGTTTTCACTTCAATATGAACCGTGTGGCCATTTCCAGACTAAACAGCTACAGGCTGAACTGTCTTGGACAATTAGGCAAGCCCCTTGCCTTTTGAGACCAAAGAAGCACAAAAATATAAACCAGAATTTGTCCAAAAGGTGCTTTTTGAAAAGGCAACTGGACTTCCTTTGTTTTGTTTTTTTTTCCTCTTGAAGACGTTTCGTTTCTCATCCAAGAAGCTTCTTCCGTTCTAACTGAATGGTGGGTTCACATCCAAGAAATGTCTCATCCAAGAAGCACCTTCAGAAAGGAAGATGCTTCTTGTATGAGAAGCGAAACGTGTCAACACTTCAAGCTGCATTTACTCTAGTGCTGACATAAGAAGGAGAAGCGGAGGCGTCTGGAAAGGGATGTTTGACTTTTCACCTACTTATTTTCCCTGGAGATAATATCCCCTAGGAGATGGGATGGGAGGGGGAAAATTCCTTTGAGCTGGAGTGGTAGATTAGGGGTAGAATGACTTGGAAAATGGCCAATGAGTGCAGGGGAATGGGGAATGGAAAGGGAGGGTTTTGGGTCTGGAAGTCAGTGTTGGCTTCGATGGAGTCGGATTTTAGAATGTTGTGCTTAATAAATAGGAGTTTTCCTTCAAGGACTTTGTTTCAAATGCAATTTATTTGAGACGACCTCGAAACCTGACAAAACGTCTTCAAGAGGAAAAAACAAAAACGCAAAGAAAGTCCAGTCACTTTTTGAAAAAGCACCTTTGGGACAACCTGGATGACTGAGAATCTCCATAGACAATTAGAAATTTCAGGTCTCAGGTTGTCTATAGCTCGGTTGTTGGAATTCTTGCATTGCAACCTAAGCCTTTGTTCTAATAAATATTACTATTCAGACCTCTTGAGAAATTTGATCTTTGGACTTAACTCGATTACTAGGAGAGAAGGTTTTTAATGCCCAGCACATGGCAGATGGAAAGCTAGCACAATGATGTGTCTACTGATTAGAAAAAAGCCATGACAATGGAGCCCGGGATACAAAGGAGGGGTTCTTTTGAAAGGGGGACAGACATAGGACAAAGCATTCTAGGGCTTTAAAGAGTGTAAAAAGCCATCTGATAAAGGAAGCTTTGTGCAAACATCAAGGGCTGTTACACTGTTGTGTACACCGCAAAGGAACAGGGGCCAGATGACAAAAGAAGGGGTTGCACCTGGCCTTGTAAGCCCACAAATGAGTCATTGCTTTTCAAAACATTGTGGATTTGCTAGAAAGTTTTCCTGTCGCTCTTAATGGAGGGAGCTCTAATGCAGCATGCTATCTGGCTTAAGGTCACACTGCTTTTCAAAAGAAATCATTTAAACTTACAAAACATGAGGTATAAACATTTGAAGTTTTACCCCAACATAATAATGCAATAGATGGGGAAGAAATGGAGGTAGTGACAGATTTTATTTTCCTGGGCTCCAAGATCACCGCACATGGGGACTGCAGCCAAGAAATTAAAAGACGCTTGCTCCTGGGGAGGAAAGCCATGGCAAAGTTAGACAGCATACTAAAAAGCAGAGACATCACCCTGCCAGCAAAAGCGTGTATAGTCAAGACTATGGTTTTCACAGTTGCAATGGATGGCTGTGAAAGTTGCACCATAAGAAAGGCTGAGCGCCAAAGAATTGAGGCCTTTGAACTATGGTGCTGGAGGAGACTCCTGCGAGTCCCTTGGACTGCAAGGCGATCCAACTGGTCAGTCCTAGAAGAGATCAACCCTGACTGCTCTTTAGAAGGCCAGATCCTGAAGAGGAAACTCAAGTATTTTGGTAGAGTAGAGATAGAGGTAGAGGTAGAGGTAGAGGTAGAGGTAGAGGTAGAGGTAGAGGTAGAGGTAGAGGTAGAGTAGAGGTAGAGGTAGTGGTAGAGGTAGAGGTAGAGGTAAAGATGGATGGATGGATGGATGGATGGATGGATGGATGGATGGATGGATATGGATGGATGGATGGATGGATAGATATGGATGGATAAATAGATAGATACAGTAGATAGATAGATAGATAGATAGATAGATAGATAGATAGATAGATAGATAGACAGACAGACAGACAGATAGACAGACAGATAGAAGAGATAGGGATAGGGATAGGGATAGGGATAGGGATAGGGATAGGGATAGGGATAGGGATAGGGAGAGAGAGAGAGAGAGAGAGAGAGAGAGGAGAGAGAGAGAGATAGAGAGAGATAGAGATAGAGATGGATGGATGGGTAGATATGGATGGATAGATGAATGGATGGATAGATAGATAGATAGATAGATAGATAGATAGATAGATAGATAGATGACAGACAGAGATATATAAATTAAAAAATCTTGGTGTTCCTCCTTCATAGACAGAACCTAATGGGAGAAGTATTCAGAGATAGGGGTAGACTTTGCCAGCCAGTTACTACATAATTATCTCAGTTTAGAAAAGTTTGAATGATAGCATTAGCTGCAGAAGGTAGACAAGCTCATGGGATACTGGATGACTAGCCTTGAGCATAATCCTCCAGAGTTCTTCTCCTGTAACTTTTCCCACATGCAGTAAAGATTCCTCACTCCATAAGAATCCATAAGAACATAAAACATCCATATGGTTGTATGTATCCATGCTCTAACGTGGAAGTCTGGTTTACAAAGTCTAACTGACGTGTCCAAATTCAAGCAGGAACAGAAACCTATTTATTTATCTCAATCTGCCAGGCCTTTTCTCTGATCCCCTCCCACACATGTCCACTCCCATTTGCTCCATCCGGACTCTACCACATTAATGATTTATTTTATGGGGATTTTTTTTTCCCTCCAGGGGACACTCCGTAACTGGGTAACGTTTGCAAGGAGACACCAGGAAGCTTAGACAGGAGGACAGAACAGATCCCAAACTAAGATAAATAGGAGATAAGTGTGGAAGGAAGGAAGCTGAATGGACTCAGGTACAGTTGCAATGGGATACCTTTGGGAGACCTGAAGCGCCAGGTGAGGGAGAGAAAAATCTATCTAGATCAGGGTCCTCAAACATTTTAAACAGGGGGCCAATTCATGGTCCCTCAGACTGTTTGGGGAGCCGGACCGGCTGGGGTGGGCGTTGTTAGGTAGTCATGTGACTGGGTGGGCGTGGCCAATTTAGCAGTCCATTAAACAATACACACAAATTAAACTTTAATTTGTTATGCTCCTGGGGGTGGAAAGCAGCCTAGGGAAGGGATGTGGCTACCTTGGGGGGGGGGGGTGAGGGGACTTGTGTGTGTGTGTGTGTGTGTGTGTGTGTGTGTGTGTGTGCCGCTTTCCCTCCTCTCTCTCTGGAGGCTGGGGAGGCCAAAAACGGGCCAGTTTTTGGCCTCCTGAGGCCTCTGCATCAGTGGTGAAATCCAAATTTTTTTACTACAGGTTCTGTGGGCATGACTTGGTGGGCATGGTATGGCTTGGTGGGCGTGGCAAGGGAAGGATACTGCAAAATCTCCATTCCCTCGCCACTCTTGGGGGAAGGATATTGCAAAATCCCCATTCCCTCCCCACTCCTGGGGGAAGGATATTGCAAAATCTCCATTCCCACCCCACTCTGGGGCCAGCCAAAGGTGGCATTTGCCAGTTCTCCAAACTACTCAAAATTTCCGCTACTGGTTCTCCGAACTGCTCAAAATCTCCGCTACCGGTTCTCCAGAACCTGTCAGAACCTGCTGGATTTCACCCCTGCTCCTCATATCCCGTTTTTGGCCTCCTCGGCCTCCAGAAGGCGGGTGGGGGCCGGCGGGTAGGTGAGGCTATGTGGGCAGGGAAGCCTCATGGTCCCACGCAGGCCGGATTAATGGTTTTGGTGGGGCATATCCAGCCCCTGGGCCGTAGTTTGAGGACCCCTGATCTAGATGGTCTGTAGAAGCCAAAAACAGCTTGATGGCGCATACTCCATCAAATGAGGGAGAGCTGAAGAAATCATTAAGAATGTGGACTCTGCAGTAGGTCCTGCTAATTGAAAGCAATGAAAAGAAAGCAAATGATCGAAGCCAGAAGCTTTTGATTTTGTTTCCGGGCTCCATATAATGTGCAAGATAAATCTCTCAACACCTTAAAAGTTCCATTTGTAAAGCTAATAACTGCTGTAATTTGTATCTGGACTTCCTGGGCACTTTAATTGCCAGATGAAAAAAGATCGTTTTTATTTTTTTTTACATGCTCTATATTTCCATAAACATGAAATGGCTCCCTCCAGGAAGCCGAGCATCCAAATGCTTGGAAACCTCATTTAGGGAGCAAAGAGACTTATGTAAGTGACTTTCTCACCCCTACTTTCTCACACACACGTCCCTACCTAGCTGGCTGGCTGTTTAAAGCATCATCGCCCAGCTGCATGGAGACAGGGGTTAATGCAATCCATCAAAAAAAAGAAGAAAAACACCTTTTTTTTTACCTGTCCTTGAATCAGAATTACTGGACCAATCTGACATATTTTTTTAAAAAAGAAGCCCGAATTAGAATATGATCTGTGTCTCATTGAAAAAAAAATAAACAAAGAAGGTTAGGATTAGGGGGTGGAAGGTACGTTCGCCAAGCTTGTGGTGCAGTGGTTAGAATGCGGTACTGCAGGCTATTTTCTGCTGACTGCAATTTGGGTTGACTCAGCCTCCCATCCTTCTGAGGTTGGTAAAATGAGGACCCAGATAATTGGGGGCAAGAGGCTGACTCTGTAAACCGCTCAGAGAGGGCTGTAAAGTACTGTAAAGCAGTATATAAGTCTAAGTGCTATGGCTATTTTCCTTCCTTCCTTCCTTCCTTCCTTCTTCAGTGGTGCAGTGGTTAGAATGCAATATTGCAGGCTAACTCTGCCCACTGCCAGCAGTTCGATCCTGACCGGCTCAAGGCTGACTCAGCCTCCCATCCTTCCCAGGTTGGTAAAATGAGGATCCAAATTGTTGGGGGCAATAGGCTGACTCTGTAAACTGCTTAGAGAGGGCTGTAAAGCGCTGTGAAGCGGTATATAAGTTTAAGTGCTATTGCTATTCCTTCCTTCCTTCCTTCCTTCCTTCCTTCCTTCCTTCCTTCCTTCCTTCCTTCCTTCCTTCCTTCCTTCCTCAGTGGTGCAGTGGTTAGAATGCAATATTGCAAGCTAACTCTGCCCACTGCCAGCAGTTCGATCCTGACCGGCTCAAGGTTGACTCAGCCTCCCATCCTTCCCAGGTTGGTAAAATGAGGATCCAGATTGTTGGGGGCAAGAGGCTGACTCTATAAACTGCTTAGAGAAAGCTGTAAAGCACTGTAAAGCGGTATATAAGTCTAAGTGCTATGGCTATTTTCTTTCCTTCCTTCCTTCCTTCCTTCCTTCCTTCCTTCCTTCCTTCCTTCCTTCCTTCTTCAGTGGTGCAGTGGTTAGAATGCAATATTGCAGGCTAACTCTGCCCACTGCCAGTAGTTCAATCCTGACCGGCTCAAGGTTGACTCAGCCTCCCATCCTTCCGAGGTGGGTAAAATGAGGACCCAGATTATTTGGGGGGCAACAGGCTGACTCTGTAAACCTTAGCTTAGGGAGGGATGTAAAGCACTGTGAAGCGGTATATAAGTCTAAGGGCTACGGCTATTCTGGGTTGGTTTCCGAACATCTTGTTCCCAGGCTAGGTAACATCTTCAGTGGAATGTCCAGTGTTGATGTTCTTCTGCTTATAAGGGTTTCATGTGGTCAGTAGGTTGTCAGGGATCTTGTGATGGGTGGCTCACATCGGGTGAGGGTCTTATGAGGGGCCAGGTGTGGGTTCACATCAGAGGAGGGTCTTGTGATGAATCTGGTGAAGGTCAGATATTCACCACTATTGCAAAGTTAAGACTGACGACTTTCATGCTGGTTTCTGTTTATAAGGTATGGGAGGAACTCAAAGACTGGAGACTCCCAAGATTGTTGGCAATTGTTAAAGTGCCTTGTGCCCCTAGTCCAATGATGGCTAACCTTTTCTGGACTGAAACCCCAAAATGCAATGTGGGCACAGCCCCGGCACATGTAGCCCACCCCACCCATGTGCATGGCCCCCTAGATGCACCCCACCCCCATACACGCCCCATCTATCAACTCTATCCATTTTCTCCCTGGACGGCTCCTGCTTTGCCATTAAAGATCCTTCCTCTGGTGCTTAACCTCCCAAGTGAACTCTTACTCTTCCCAGCCTCCCCTCCTACTCCTTATTCTGTGAACTCCTAGCCTTCCGCCTCCTCCCTTCCTTTCACCATCTCTATTTTTAGGGATTGTTTAGCCAGTCCAAGTCCTAAGGGAGCCATCTCCTAATCAAGAATCCTTCTTTTCATCAGCATTTGCAGTAAAAATAAAATGTTTTGGTTCCACCTATAAATATTCTCCAGCTAATGTTCCAATCTGTCAAACTGTTAAGGTCTACTGAAGCCGTCTCTTGCACCTGTAAAAAGATCTCTTCCTTTGTGAGATATACGTTCATATGGTGGGTAGATGGATGGATGGATGGATGGATGGATGGATAGATAGATAGATAGATAGATAGATAGATAGATAGATAGATAGACAGACAGACAGACAGACAGACAGACATGATAGATAGATAGATAGATAGATAGATAGATAGATAGATAGATAGATAGATAGATAGAGATAGATAGATAGATAGATAGATAGATAGATAGATAGATAGATAGATAGATCGACAGATGGACAGATGGAGAGACAAAGAGAGGGGAATACAGAGAGAAGGGATAGAGAGAAGGAGGAATAGATGGTAGTCAGACAGACAGACAGACAGACAGAAGGATACAGACAGAGAGGGAGAGGGAGAGAAAGAGAGAGAGAGAGAGACAGAGAGAGGGGGGGAGGGGGAGGGGGGAAAGAGAGAGAGATGCATATATAGATATGCATATATGTAACTTTACTCAGATATGCCAACAAGGGTACTCAAGAGTCCTTCCAGGCAGAGGGATCTTTTCCGACTATCTAAAGATAGTTGGTAAAGATAGCTTATCGAGAAAAAAGGTCCGTTCAGATTCACAAGTCTTTCAGTTATGACCACGACTGGGATGAAATTTTCTATTAAAGCCAAGCAAGATGGTTGTTAAGGGAGTCACGCCCAAGTCTACAACTTTTTCCCCATGGTTGTTAAGTGAATCCTGTGGTCATTAAGCAAATCAAGCATTCCCCACTGACTTTGCTGGTTGGAAAGTCCAAGCTTGCCAGCTTGGAAAGTCACCCAGAACAATCACATGTTCCTGGGATGCTGCAATCATTGTAAATGCATACCGGTTTTGACATATGTCTGAATATTGCTGACGTGACCATCGGTCATAAATGCGAGAACAAATCACTTTTTTCACTTTTTTCAGTGCTGTTGTAACCTTAGATGGTCGCTAAATGAATGGTGTTAAGTTGAGGATGACCTGTTATTCCACCAACGGTATTTTATCAGCAGCAACATCGTGCCCGACGTCTTCCAACGTTTAAAGTTTGCATTTATCCATTTCACTCTCTCCTCACAGGGGAGGCCAGGCGATTTATTGAACAGAATAGCAGGTTTCACAGAGTTGGAAGGGACCTTGGAGGTCTTCTAGTCCGGGGGTCGGCAACCCGTGGCTCTAGAGCCGCATGTGGCTCTTTCATCCCTCTGCTGCAGCTCCCTGTTGCTGGTCGACTCCACAATTGATAGGGCTTTCGGTTAGGACAGGTAGAGGAAAAAGGATGCTGTGCTAAGAGGAGACTCTATGGTGGGGGAACCAGACTTCCGGTCGGCTCCAGAATTGAATGGGGGCTTCCGGTTAGGACCTTTGTGGCTCTTTGAATGTATAAGGTTGCCGACCCCTGTTCTAGTCTAACCCTCTGCATAAGCAGGAGACGCTATACCCGTGATGGTGAACCTATCACACGCATACCGGAAGTGGCACGCAGAGCCATCTCTCCAGGCACGCGAGCTGTTGCATGTGGCTCTTCTGGTTTCCAGCGCGCCGGCTAGCTGGTCTTCACACGTGCGGGAGTGCCAGAAACCAGAAGAGCAGACGCCCAGCACACACAGTATGCACATGCTGGGTAGGCGGGGCCAGTCAGAGGTGGTATTTACTGGTTCTCCGAACTACTCAAAATTTCTGCTACCGGTTCTCCAGAACTGGTCAGAACCTGCTGAAACCCACCTCTGAACTGGGTATGTCTAGTTTAATGAAAAGGAGGACTAGGGGAGACATGAGAGCAGTCTTCCAATATCTCAGGGGTTGCCACAAAGAAGAGGGAGTCAAGCTATTCTCCAAAGCACTTGAAGGCAGGACAAGAAGCAATGGGTGGAAACCGATCAAGGAGAGAAGCAACTTAGAACTAAGGAGAAATTTCCTGACAGTGAGAACAATTAACCAGTGGATCAACTTGCCTCCAGAAGTTGTGAATGCTCCAACACTGGAAGTTTTTAAGAAGAGATTGGATAACCATTGGCCTGAAGTGGTGCAGGGTTTCCTGCCTAAGCAGGGGGTTGGACTAGAAGACCTCCAAGGTCCCTTCCAACCCTATTATTCTATTCTATTCTCCAATGACCCAGTTAGGCAGGTTGAATGAATGTATCCCCCTTGTCGACATCTTAACCTAGTGACTCCATTAATTCGTTCTCGGAGCGTGTTTAATATTGTCAATTGCAAAGCTAACCGAAAGAGAGGTGGGTTCGTACAAGATCGTAAGCCCACAAATGCTAAGTGAGATTTAAAAAAAAAAAAAACACTGCTCAATCTTTAATTGACCTACTTATGAGTGTTATGCAAGCAGAGCTGGAGAGAAAAAAAAAGAAGAAGCTTCCAGACCCCTCTGCCTTTAGAAGGATAAGTACCCTGATTACTCATTCCATGCACACATTAAATTAATCTCTCTACTCTCTATCCTTCTGAAGCACCTGCAGTTCCCAAAATGAAAAAGGCTTCACAAGTGTCTCTCTCTGTGTGTGTATGTGTCTCTGTGTGTGTTTAATGCAAAGGAACGTAGAGGAAGGATGATTGCCACATCCACCCAGGATGTCTTAAACCAGCTTTTTCAAAATGGGAGTTTGCCAGCTTCGCTACCAAGACTAACTTTCGAGAGCACGGACGGAGTCTAAGACGGAGAAGGTTATGTTCAATTCGTCCTGGGCAGCCCCGAAAGATCCAGTAAAAAAAAAAAAAAAAAATTCAAACCAAGCAATCTGCCAATGCAGCACGACACCTTCGTTGGACATGTGTCGCCTCTGGTCCACAAAACCATTTGCGTCAAGAGAATTCGTACCGCAAACTTCCTCTCCCTCTATAACGCAAAGGATATCCCGTGTGCAAAGGATAAACTCAGCACATTCATGTGTTTGTGTCAGTGGTGGGTTTTTGTTTTTTTTTAAATTCGATTTATATGCCGCCCTTCTCCGGAGACTCAGGGCGGCTTACAATGTGCTCAGCAATAGCCTTCATCCTTTTGTATATTTATACAAAGTCAGCTTATTGCCCCCACAAACTGGGTCCTCATTTCACCTACCTTAGAAAGGATGGAAGGCTGAGTCAACCTTGAGCCTTGGAGAGATTCGAACCTGCAGTAATTGCAGGCAGCTGGTCTTAATAACAGGGTGCTTAGACCACTGTACTATCAAGGCTCGGACCGGTTTGCAAGAACTGGTAGTAAAACCGGCGGGAGGCTCCGCCCACTGACCCAGTTGTCATCATAGGCCATCTGTGCATGTGCAGAAGAGAGGGTGCGCACGCGAGTGAAGCAAGCACGCACGCAAGGGGACGATGCAAACTGGTAGTAAAGGTAAGTAGAACCCACCCTGGTTTGTGTGTGTGTTTGGGTGTCAGGCTTATAGTTATTTTCTAAATATTTTAAATTTCAGGTAGTCCTTGACGTACAACCACAACTGAGCCCAAAATTCCTGTTGCTCAGCGAGACAATTGTTAGGTGAGTTTTGCCCCCATTTTATGACTTTTCTTGCCAGTTAGTAATGTGGTTATTAAGTGAGGTTATTAAGTGAATCTGGCGTCCCCACTGACTTGGCTTGTCAGAAGGTCACAAAAGCTAATCACATGATCCCGTGGCATTGCGACCATGATGAATCCATGCTAGTCACTGAGCTTCTGAATTTTGATCGTGGGACCATGGGACTCTGCAATGGGTGTGCAAAAAATGGTGCAAATGACTTTTTTCAGTGCCACAGTAACTTTGAACAGTCGCTGAACAAATGGTTGTAAGTCAGGGTGAAATCCAGCAGGTTCTGATAGGTTCTGGAGAATCGGTAGTGGAAATTTTGAGTAGTTCAGAGAACCGGTAGTGGAAATTTTGAGTAGTTCAGAGAACCGGTAGCGGAAATTTTGAGTAGTTCAGAGAACCGGTAGCGGAAATTTTGAGTCGTTGAGAGAACCGGTAGCGGAAAATTTTGAGTAGTTCAGAGAACCGGTAGCGGAAATTTTGAGTCGTTCAGAGAACCGGTAGCGGAAATTTTGAGTCGTTCAGAGAACCGTTAGTGGAAATTTTGAGTCGTTCAGAGAACCGGTGCGGAAATTTTGAGTCGTTCAGAGAACCGGTAGCGGAAATTTTGAGTAGTTCGGAGAATCAGCTGGCCCCAGAGTGGGGTGGGAATGGAGATTTTGCAATATCCTTCCCCCAGGAATGGGGAGGCAATGGGGATTCTGCAGTATCCTTCCCCTGCCATACCCACCAAGCCATGCCCACCAAGCCACACCACGCCCACCAAGCCATGCCCACAGAACCGGTAGTAAAAAAATTTGAATTTCACCACTGTTGTAAGTCCTGTACAACCTCTTACATTTGCCCACTAGGCTATAGGAACTAAGAAGCAAAATTGTTCAGGAGACATTGGTTGGCCAATCCCTCAACTCAGTTTTATTATCTTTGGGAAGTAATCAAAAAACATGAAACACATTTAATCACATTAAGTAACTGTGAGAGGGGCCTTAGAGTCCAAGTGGATGATCACTTGAATATGAGCCAGCAATGTGCAGCAGCAGCAGCCAACAAAGCTACTACAGTCCTGGATTGTATAAACAGAGGCATAGAATCAAAGATCCCGTGAAGTCCTAATACCACTTTATCAAACCCTAAGTAAGACCAAATCTGGAATACTGCTCCATACTACACCATACTGGTCACCATACTACAAAAAAAGAAATTGAGACTTTGGAAAAAGTTGAGAGAAAAGCAACTAAGATGATCAGAGGCCTGGGGACGAAAACGTATGAAGAACAGCTGCAGGATTTGGTGTAAAGAAAAGAAGAATTAGGGGTGACATGATAGCAGTATTCCGGTATTTGAAGGGCTGCCATAAAGAGGGTGTCAAATTATTCTCCAAAGCACCAGAGGGCAGGACAAGAAATAATGGTTGGAAACTGATCAAAGAGAGAAGCAACCTGGAATTCAGGAGAAACTTCCCAACAGTGAGGACAATTAACCAGTGGAACAGCTTGCCACCAGAAAGCACAGGCGCTCCATCAATGGACATTTTTAGGAAGAGTCTAGACAGTCACTTATCAGAAATGGTATAGATTCTCCTGCTTGAGCAGAGGGCTGGACTAGAAGACCTCCAAGGCCCCTTCCAGCACATTCTATTCTATCTGTTATTCTAATGTTATTTTATTGTGTAGAAAGGAGAAGCAGAGACTGAGTGGTATAGTGTTCCTTAAACCTTTTCACCTTCCTCCAATCTTAATTGCTATCAGTCAATTGTAATTGTAAGAAACCGCCTGCTCTAATTTGTTGGGAAACGCTGAAGAATCTATTTACTCGCTGTAGGAAAGATTGGCTTTTGACTGAATTCTTACACAGGACAATTTCAACCTACGAAGTGAACCTTCAACTAAAATATTCAGCTGGAAGCCTATCGCTATGGTTAGCAAAAAATGAATTGTAGCGGTTCTTCGGTACTCAACTGCTCTGAAACTCATTGAATCTGGTACTCTGTGATATTTAACGTGAACATTTTCATTGTACTCATTGTTTGTTTGGTACTCAATGCACAAGTTAGAACTTATCAGTGTTGGCTGCCTTGTGAATCCCTACATTATTCCTTATGGGAAACATTTGTTTGGTACTCATTGGTTTTTTTCCACCATTGGTGAAGAGACTTGTCTCCTCACCGGTTCATCAGAAGGCGGTTCATCAGAAGAGAAGATCTGGAGATGAGTCAATGTTTACTCTTAGTTACTGCCTGGACAAGTCCTTGCAATTTATTTAATTATTTATTTTGCAAGAGTTTTTGGAAGGGTTCTCTAGGGCTGAGAGAATGTGACTACCCCAAGGTCACCCAACTGTCTTTGTGCCTAAGGCAGGATTAGAATCCCCAGCCTCCCAGTTTCTACCCTACACTACTTATCTCTGTCCTAACATACACAGAGACATATATGGGTTCTAAAGGGAACTAGATCATTCACTGAAATTCTTCTAAACATCCCATCCATTTCAGAAAATCTGTGAGTATCACTCTTGGAGGAAAAAAGTGCATTGGGTTCAGATAGCTCCAAAGATCTTGACAATATGGAGAAGAATAAGAAATGATTCGGTACGAACTATGATTCCTTTCATTTTTTTTTAACCCCATGCCTTTTATTTTTTTCCAACGTACTGTACTTAAGTCCTTCAAGTCCTTCAACTTACTCACTTTCTGTACTTTGTATAATGTTGTTTGCTTTGAAAGGAAATTGTGTGATGGGCCTCTTTGTGTGGGGCCGGACAGAAGAGTTGTTATACAACACTGGGAAGAAATGTAGTTGCCTGACATGTAGCAACAAGTTGATGATATGTCTTTTACGTCATTATTTGAAGGCAGGGGAGCAGTTTCTCCAAAAATAGGTGGTTGGGTGAAGTAGAAATTGTGGGGAGAATGGCTATTTTGCCTCTTCTTCCTTTTGTATTGTACACCTCTCTAATACGACAATCCAACCACTTGCAACCCAACTGTTTTCAACCTTATCAATGAAACCCTTAGTCATTCCTCATCAATTCATCTATTTCTTTCATGCCCTAAGACTTCACTTGATTTTCCTTTTCCTTCAGCAAGGGCCAGCAAGCAAGTTCAAAGCAACACAACCCTCTGACAGCACACAAAATCTTGGTTGCCTCAAACACTTCCTGTAAAACCACCAAAAAAAATAGCAAGTTCAGGGAAAATAATGTCTCCAGGAGAGAAGTCCTCTTTCATGAGTGAAGCCACACTCATGTAGTCTGCTCAGGTCCAAAACCAAGAATGACATCTGATAACATTTCCAAACTGAGTTCTTTATTATTTTCACACCTATAGAAAAGATCTTCCAAGACTGTAGGTAAAGGTAAAGGTTCCCCTCGCACATACATGCTAGTCGTTTCCAACTCTAGGGGGTGGTGCTCATCTCTGTTTCAAAGCCAAAGAGCCAGCGTTGTCTGAAGACGTCTCCGTGGTCATGTGGCCGCCATGACTCAACGCCAAAGGCACACGGAACGCTGTTCCCTTCCCACCAAAGGTGGTCCCTATTTTTCCATTTGCATTTTTTACGTGCTTTCAAACTGCTAGGTTGGCAGAAGCTGGGACAAGTAACGAGAGCTCACCCTCTTACGCGGCACTAGGGATTCGAACCGCTGAACTGCCAACCTTTCGATCGACACTAATCTACCATTCTACTACAGAACGTTGCAAGAATTGGATATGTTTAGTCTAGTGAAAAGAAGGACTAGGCTGGGGATGTATGATTGGAGTGTTCCAGTATTTGAGGGGCTGCCACAACAAACAGGCGGTCCAAATTATTCTCCAAAGCACCAGAGGGCAGAACAAGAAACAATGGTTAGAAACTAATGGTTGGAATTAAGGAGAAACTAACGGTGAGGACAATTAACCAGTGGAACAGCTTGCCTTCAAACATCGTGGGCGCTCCATTACTGGATGTTTTTAAGACGAGACTAGACAGTCACTTATCTGAAATGGTATAGGTTCTCCTGCTTGAGGAGGGGGCTGGACTAGAAGACTTCCAAAGTCCCTTGCAGCTCATTCACTCTAAGTCTAGACATTAGCTTTAGCCCTAAAAATCAAGAACACCCTAGAAGATAAGCTCAAGATCCAGATCGATCTTGACAAACTTGAACACTGGGCCCTATCTAACAAAATGAAATTCAATGTAGAGAAAAGTAAAGTCCTACACTTAGGTAAGAAAAACCAAAAGCACACATACAAACTGGGGGAAACCAGGCTTAATAGCAGTGACCAGGGTGGATAAAAATCAATGATTCTTTTAAAAAAATAAAAAAAATCAGATTTTTTTTATTTAAATCGGATTTTTTTTTATTTAAATCGGATTTTTTTGATTTTTATCGAATTTATTTTAATAAAAAACTTTTGGGGTAAAAATCTATCGTAAGATAGTTTTCTATTTAAGATACATAAATAATTTAGTTTATTCAGCATGAAATGGAGCTTAGTTATGTAGCATGAGGCTGTATATTCTGCAACACTGAGACTATCGGTGAGTCAACAGTGGGTCAAAGGAGTAGCAGAGATGACAGTTGCTCTTTAAAAATTATGATTTAAATCGAGGTTTGTTCGGTTTTTTTTAATTTGATTTATATGCCGCCTTCTCCGGAGACTCAGGGCGACTTACAATGCGTTAAGCAATAGCCTTCATACTTTTGTATATTTATACAAAGTCAGCTTATTGCCCCCACAAACTGGGTCCTCATTTCACCTACCTTAGAAAGGATGGAAGGCTGAGTCAACCTTGAGCCTTGGAGAGATTCGAACCAGCAGTAAATTGCAGGCAGCTGTGTTAATAACAGGGTGCGTAGACCACTGTACTATCAAGGCTCTTGATTTAAATCAAGCCTTTTTACTAGTGATTTAAATCATGATTTAAATTGTGATTTAAATCAACTCGATTTAAATCAAATCCACCCTGGCAGTGACTGTGAGAGGGATCTTGGAGTCTTAATGGACAATCAGCTAAATAAGAGCCAGCAGTGTGCAACGGCAACTAAAAAAGCCAGTGCAATCCTAAATTGCATTTCAGGGGGATACAATCAAGATCAACTGAGGTACTAATACCATTCTATAAAACCTTAGTAGGACCACACCTAGAGTCCTGCATTGAGTTTTGGTCACCACACTATAAAAAAGATGTTGAGACTCTAGAAAGAGTGCAGAGAAGAGCAACCAGGTTGATTAGGGGACTGGAGGCTAAAACATAGAAAGAACGGTTGCAGGAACTGGTCATGGCTAGTCTAGTGAAGAGAAGGACCAGGGGAGACATGATAGCAGTCTTCCAATATTTGAGGGGCTGCCACAGAAAGGAGGGGGTCAAGCTATTTTCCAAAGCACCTGAAGGCCAGATAAGGAATAATGAATGGAAACTGACCAAGGAGAAATTCAATCTAGAAATGAGGAGGAACCTTCTGACAGTGAGAACAATCAACCCATGGAATGGAAGTTGCCTTCGGAAGTTGTGGGAGCTTCATCAGTTGAGACATTCAAGAAAAGATTGGACTGCCATTTGTCAGAAATGGTTTAGGGTCTCCTGCTTGAGCTGGGGGTTGGACTAGATGACCTATAGAGTCCCTTCCAACTCTGTTAATCTGTTAAAGTCCAATCTGATCTACCACAAACTGGGCCCCATTTTAATCTCATCTGTCCCAGGCATTGTGCTCGTTTCCCCACTTTTCTTCTTTGCCTCTGTCATCTTCACGTAGAATAACAAATTTCAAAGCTGCTACTGGCCATCAGCAGAGAGTTCAAAAGCTTTTGCTCAAAAGCACAACCAGGAAAAACACAGAGAGCTTCTTCGGCAACACGTCCCCAGCTGGACAGTTTCACTTTTTTTTTTCCCTACCATGAGCCCCCTCTCCTGATTCCAGCCGAGGATGAATCTATGCAACTAGGTCAGCTTCGGCTATTTTGCACACTGGAAGGCTAAAGGTTGAACACAGGAAAATTAAATAAGATTCTTTGCCCTGCAAAGGGCAAAAGGCAAAAAAAAAAAAAAAACCAACCCTAGGAACCGTCTTGAGCCCAGGAATTTGGCTCCTGACTGTACAATGAATGATTTCACCCGAGATGAAGCCAAGATTTTAGCATTAGGGCGAGGGGGAAAAAAAAATAAGGGAGAATCAAAATATCTACAGGAGGAGAATTTGGTCTCCATTTGCAGAAAATAGAGAGAAATAACCGCTCCAGCCTAAAAAAAGGGACTTGATGAGATTGGAGAGGAAGGGCTGAATTAAGATGATAGAAATATTGCTGCAAAGAGCTTTCATACCCCAGGATTTCCAGTTTTTTGTTGCCAGAAAGAAATGTGTTCATTTTGATTTTTTTTTTAAGCTTTTCAAATTGTTCTCTATTTTTAAACCCCTCCTGATGACAGCCGTAGTGGAGGTTCAGGTTCAGAAATATATAAATGGAGAGGAATTTAAATGTAAGGAAACAACCCAGGAATAATGACTGATGCACTAAAGCAGCGGTGCCAAACTCAAGGGCCTGGAAATAGCAAAGGACCGGCCCACGGTGCCTCTGTTAACAAAAAAAAGGCATGCCCCCCCCCCACAGCCCATTTTTGGCCTGGATAGCCTCCTACAACACTTTACTGGCCAAAACAGGGCATGGGGGGGGCCTGCAGGAGGTGTCTGTCCTGTCTCTCCCGCCCCCCCGGCCAGCATCTACAATGCTGATCCAGCCCTCGAAGAAATCCAGTTTGACACTGCTGCACTAAAGCATCTTTAGGTAAAGATAAAGGTTCCCCTCGCACATATGTGCTAGCCGTTCCTGACTCTAGGGGGCGGTGCTCATTTCCATTTCAAAGCTGAAGAGCCAGCTCTGTCCAAAGACATCTCCGTGGTTATGTGGCCAGCATGACTCAATGCCAAAGGCGCACGGAACGCTGTTCCCTTCCCACCAAAGGTGGTTCCTATTTTTCTACTTGCATTTTGGCCATGCTTTCGAACTGCTAGGTTGGCAGAAGCTGGGACAAGTCACGGGAACTCACCCCCATTACACGGCACTAGGGATTCGAACCGCTGAACTGCCAACCTTTCGATCGACAAGCTCAGCGTCTTAGCTACTGAGCCACCGCATCCCTATAAAGCATCTTTAATTGGCTGGTAGTCAGTTAGAACTTAAGGCTGAAGGACTTTAGACATACCATAATAATCACATTGGAAGGCTTCACTTAATATGCAAGGCCATGGATTGAACAAGGCTTCAGTTTTTAACATAAACGAGGTCAAAAGGATTTGCTCTTTTTCCTTCTCAAAGCCCCCGCAGCAGAGTTTAAAAGAGCCTCGTGCAATGTCGCACCTTCAAAGCCGATCATGCCATCGTTCACAAAATCACGAGCCCAGGCTGAGTTCTGTTTTTCCCTGCATTGTTTTTAAATCAAGACTTCCCCAGCTTGGCTAGGAATGATGAGAGTTGGGGTCCCAATGCGTCAAGAGGGAACCAAGTTGGGAAAAGTCCATCTGGGGACTTGGGACATCAGAAACAGAACACATGTAGCACATGGCTCCTTTTTAAAGAGATGCATTTATCGCAGAGGTCTTCAACCTTGGCAACTTTAAGACTTGTGGACTTCAATTCCCAGAATTCCTCAGCCAGGTGGCTGAGGAATTCTGGGAATTGAAGTCCACAAGTCTTAAAGTTGCCAAGGTTGGAGACCCCTGATTTATAGAACAAGGAATGTTCCCCCTTTTTCTCAATCCGTGAAATGCTTCCGTTTGCAAATGCAACCACCAGACTAGGGTTGATATCCATGTCATAGGTAGAAATAACTGTCCCATTCAAGAGAGAAGCTACAGGTAGTCCCCAATTTACAACAGTTTGTTTAGTGACCATTTAAAGTTACAACGGCACTGAAAAAAGTGATTTATGCCCATTTTTCATACTTATAACCGTTCTAGCATCCCCACATGATCAGAATTTCAGATTAACAGATTAACAAGAGTTGGAAGGAACCTTGTAGGTCATCTAATCCAACCTCCGCCCAAGCAGGAAACCCTACGCCATTTCTGACAGATGGCAATCCAGTCTCTTCTTGAAAGCCTCCAATGATGAAGCTCCCACAACTTCTGGAGGCAACTTCTCTTCCATTGGTTGATGGTTCTCATGGTCAGAAAACTTCTCCTTATTTCTAGGTTGAATTCCTCCTTGATCAGTTTCCATCCATTATTCCTTGTCTGGCCTTCAGGTGCCTTGGAGAATAGCTTGACCCCCTCCTCTCTGTGGCAGCCCCTCAAATATTGCATCACTGCTATCCTGTCTCCCCTGGTCCTTCTCTTCACTAGACTAGCCATGCCCAGTTCCTGCAACCGTTCATCCTACGTTTTAGCCTCCAGTCCCCTAATCATCCTGGTTGCTCTTCTCTGCACTCTTTCCAGAGTCTCAACATCTTGTTTATAGTGTGGTGACCAAAACTGGATGCTTGATAACTGACTCATATTTATGACGGTTGCAACGTCCTGGGGATCATGTGATCCCCCTTTGCAACCTTATGAAAAGCAACGTTAATGGGAAATCCAGATTCACTTGACAACGATGTTACTAACTTAACAACTGCAGTGATTCACTGATCGACTGTGGCAAGAAAGGTCATAAAACGGAGCTTAACAAATGTCTCACTTAGAAACATAAATTTTGGGCTCAGTTGTGGTCGTTAAGTCTTTAAGGGCTTTAAGGTCCTGCTTCTGATTCTCATTCTGGTGAGGAAGTCTTGCCTTGCCTTCTTTGAATGAAAAATTACACCCACCCATTTCCTGGCAATGCCCACAACTGTTGCTATCTCTGCTTCTCATTTGATTCCAACTTCCTTATTGTTTCTGTGAGGTGCCCACGTTCCTCTTTCCCTTCGACATCATTATTTCCTTGTTGTTTGCCTTCTGCTCTTGTTGAAAGATAGCAATAGCATGTAGACTTATATACCGCTTCATCATGCTTTCAAGCAGTTTACAGAGTCAGCGTATTGCCCCCCCAACCATCTGGGTCCTCATTTGACCGACCTCAGAAGGATGGAAGGTGGAGTCAACTTTGAGCCGGTCAGAATCGAACTGTTGGCAGTGGGCAGAGTGACAGCCTGCAATACTGCATTCTAACTCCTGTTCAGGCAGTACTTAGACTTATATACCACTTCACAGTGCTTCACATCCCTCTCTAAGCTGTTTACAGAGTCAACGTATTGCCTTCAACCATCTGGGTCCTCATTTGACCGACCTCGGAAGGATGGAAGGCTGAGTCAACTTTGAGCCAGTCAGAATCGAACTGCTGGCAGTGGACAGAATTAGCTACAACCTTTGTTTGGTTTCTCTATTCCCTTCAGGTATCTTGATTTAGATCAGTGATGGCTAACCTTTTCTGGACCGAGTGCCCAAAGCATGCCCCCGAACCCTCAAAATGCAACGTGTGCACAGCCCCGGCACATGTGCCCCACCTTCCATGTATGCGCCCTCCCCAAGATGCACCCTGCCCCTGCCCCTCAACCCTCACACATGCATGCGCGGCCCCCTGAATGTCCCATGCCCCCGACACATGCGGTAGAGACCCGAAGACCAGCTGGCCAGTGGAAGGCATGTGCACATCTGCAGCAGAGCTGAACTGGAGCAACAGCTCGCGTGCCCACAGAGAGGGTGCTGCGTGCCACCTCTGGCACCTGTGCCATAGGTTTGCCATCATGGATTTAGATGTTGGGATTTATAAAGTTATTATTTTTTTCCGGATCCTTTTAGGAAGCTCACATGCCTTGGAAAAGATGAAAAGGCCTTTGGATCAATGCCCACATCCTCTGCCCAAAGGACTTCGTCCATCGATCACTGCAATCACCTTCTAATCTCCACTTGAGTTTTGAGCAATAGGAAAGTTTTAGCAAAAGTGTGCAAGCTAAATTACAGTTTATCCACTGAATCTTTTATCTTTTACTCACTGCCTCTATTTATTTATAGTCCTTCCGAAGCATTTGCAATACACCCATGCTTCTCTGTTTCCTGCGGGTTTTTTTCTTTTTTCTTTTTCTTTTTTTGCAAAATGTTGGCAGGTGCTTAGAAAAGCAGAACCTGTTCATATCCCTTTTTTGTTCAACAGGATTAGTTCATCAGAAAACGGAAACATTTTTTTTCCCGTATGTATTTCAATGCTAATCCTAGCCATCATTATTTCCAGAGGTGTTCTTCGTTTTTATTTTGTTAGATTGTTATCCTGCCTTTATTGCTTTATCAGCAACTCAAGGCAGCGAATATAATACTCCTTCCTCCTCCTCCTATTTTCCCCACGATAACAAACAACCCTGTGAAGTGAGTTGGGATGAGGGGGGGGGGAGTGACAATGTGTGCATTGCAACATAGTTACGCAAACTCTGCCCTTGATGTAGATGTGCGTAGTGTTGTGGGGCATGAAAAAATGGAATTTGTGTTACCACATCATTATATTTTGGTATCATTGCAGTTAGGAACATAAACAGTCAATAACATTGACCCTAATTTCTAATATGGAGATAACTATGAATAATCAATGGCATTGACCCTAGATTTTAAGGCCCCGGAGCATAGTTGATGGGAAGAAGGAAAAAGAAAGGACTGCTTAAATTAAATACTACAAGGTGTAGTATGAACGTGCCTCTTTGGCTAAGGAAAAATGCTTAGTTTGCAACTACGCTCTTAATATGATTATTGAATTGACATTGAGTTTAGACAATACTTTTAACCATTAATTCACCAAAGTTATGGTATGTCTGGCTTCACGCAACATGTTGAACCATGCGCAGAGAACCCAAAAAGTCCTTTTTTTCAAAAGAGGTTGGTAAAAGGAGGAGCCAGATTGTATGGGGTCAAATATGCTGACTCTGTAAACCGCTTAGAGAGGGCTGTAGAGCATTGTGAAGTGGTATATAGGTCTAATCAGGAACTCGGTGGGTCAGTGGCTAAGACGCTGAGCTTGTCGATCGGAAGGTCGGCAGTTCAGCGGTTCAAATCCCTAGTGCCGCCTAACGGGGTGAGCTCCCGTTACTTGTCCCAGCTTCTGCCAACCTAGCAGTTGGAAAGCATGTAAAAAATGCAAGTAGAAAAATAGGGA
The DNA here is from genome assembly GCF_029531705.1 of Pantherophis guttatus. The sequence goes on along the minus strand of NW_026844064.1, from coordinate 50,180,805 downwards.
CCACCTTTGGTGGGAAGAGAACAGCGTTCCGTGCGCCTTTGGCGTTGAGTCATGGTGGCCACATGACCACGGAGACGTCTTCGGACAGCGCTGGCTCTTCGGCTTTGAAACGTAGATGAGCACTGCCCCCTAGAGTCGGGAACGGCTAGCACATATGTGGGAGGGGAACCTTTACCTTTACCTCTAAGTGCTATTGCTAGTGCTATTAGGAGCCCTGGTGGTGTGGTGGTTAGAATGGCAGGCAGGAGTTTGATCGTGACCAGCTCAAGGTTGACTCAGCCTTCCATCCTTCCGAGGTGGGTAAAATGAGGACCCAGGTTGTTGAGGGCAAGAGGCTGACTCTGTAAACCGCTTAGAGAGGGCTGTAAAAAGCACTATGAAGCGGTATGTAAGTCCAAGTGTTGTTGCTATTGCTACTCGCACATGGCGGCTCACAAAGACATAAAAGCACAATATAAAAGAAATAAAACAAAATAATAAAAAATTAAAATAATAAAATAATAAATCTCCAACCCATCCCCCCTACCCTGGCGACAACACACATTCATACCAGCCATTTAATGGGCTCCATCCCATTGCTTTAGTTTGGCAAGACTTTGTCCATTAGGAGCAAACAAATAAGGGATTCGACTCAATTGAATCCCATCTCTAGGATTGGGCCTGACCACTGGCCTACAGGTAGTCCTCGATTTACAACAGTTCATTTAGTGACCATTCAAAGTGGCACCAGCACTGAAAAAGTGACATGATTTTCATACTTATAACCGTTGCCGCATCCCCATGATCAAAATTCAGATGCTTGGCAACTGATCCGTACTTATGACGGTTGCAGTGTCCTGCGATCATGTGATCCCCCTTTGCGACCACCTGACAAGCAAAATCAATGGGGAAGCCAGACTCACTTAACCACCGTGTGACTAACTGAACAACTTCAGGGATTCACTTAACAACGGTGGCAAGAAAGGTCATAAAATGGGGCAAAACTCACTTAACAACTCTCTCACTTAGCAACAGAACAGTTTTTTCCCGAACACCATCACTCTGCTAAACAAATAATTCCCTCAACACTGTCAAACTAGTTACTAAGTCTGCATTACGATTAGTCTTCTCACCGTTCCTATCACCCAACTCCTCCCAGTTATGACTGTATGACTGTAACTTTGTTGCTTGTATCCTTACGATTTATATTGATTGTTTTCTAATACGATTTGATTGCTTATTTCTACCCTATGACTAAGTGTTGTACCTTATGATTCTTTACAAATGTATCTTTTCTTTTATGTATACTGAGAGCATATGCACCAAGACAAATTCCTTGTGTGTCCAATCACATTTGGTCAATAAAAAATTCTATTCTATTCTATTCTAAATGTTGGGCTCCGTTATAAGTCAAGGACTATCTGTACTTTTTCTACTTTTATCGATTTTTATCTTTAACCGCTCTGGGGAAGCAGAGTTTTATGCCATTTAATTTTAAAAACACAAGACATGGGAGTTAGGAAGCCACAAAACAGCTCTAGCTTGCTTGTCCTGGATGATGCATTTCAGTTATTTTCCTGGCGCAGGACAAATGACATTTTTCCAGCTCCTTGACCCGATTGCCTGCAAGCTGACTGCTCTCCACAAAGGCAAATAAGGACCGAGCTTAAGCTAAACTCGCATTATGATGTTAACTTCCACTGGATGTTTGCCAGCAGAACTCCATTCTAATGTCTATTTTCAAAGTGCTCGTGGGCTAATTAAAGAGGAGCCAAACAAAAATATAAACAGAACATTAGAGAGGATGCAGAAATAACAGGGCCTGTGCCTGTGAAACTCGCTCCAGATCTGAGCAGGAACAGTAGGACAGTCCTCACCCCAAGTGAATCTGGTGACATGGCATGGCTCACCTTTTGAGGGTGGAACCATTTCTCTTCAGAGCAACGGCAAGACGGCACAAGAATGCTCTCTCAACTGGGCCATTTTATTAGATGTTCCTGGAGTCGTTACCAAGGCTACGTCAGGAGGAGAAAAAAAAAACACGGAAGTGCAGGCAGCCTGCAGGGCTAAAAGAGCCAAGTATTCCTGTGTCTCAATTATTTTCCAAGTTTAAAATAAAAAAGAAAGAAAGAAAGAAAGAAAGAAAGAGGGAAGGAAGGAAGGAAGGAAGGAAGGAAAGAAGGAAGGAAGGAGAAGAAAGAAAGAAAGAAAGAAAGAAAGAAAGAAAGAAAGAAAGAAGAAAAAGAAAGAGAAAGAAAGGAAGAAAGGAAGGAAGGAAGGAAGGAAGGAAGGAAGGAAGGAAGGAAGGAAGGAAGGTAGGAGAAAAAAGAAAAGAAAGAAAGAAAGAAAGAAAGAGGGAGGGAAGGAAGGAAGGAAGGAAAGAAGGAGAAGAAAGAAAGAAAGAAAGAAAGAAAGAAAGAAAGAAAGAAAGAAAGAAAGAAAGAAAGAAAGAAAGAAGGGAGGGAGGGAGGGAGGGAGGGAGGACCACACAGTGTTCATTTAATTTTCTGCCATACTATTCTTTTTTTTTCTGAATTTACTTGTCAATAATTATTTTACTGTAATTTTGGAATTCTGGCATTCATCTCAAGATGAACCTTCCAGCTAATTTTGCTGGAAGGAAAAGTATAAAATGTTTTTATTAAATTAGATACTATGTTATCATAGTACAAAAGCTTTTTGTGCTTTATGTACAAAGTTGCAACTTTATGTCCTATTCCAATAATGAATAAAAAAATAGTTTATTATTCCCCTTCCTTCTTTTTTTTTCTTCCTTCCTTCCTTCCCCTCTTCCTTTCCTTCTGTATAGCAAAATATTTCATAAATCATAAATCATTCAGTTATTTTTAAAACTATTTTGTACACAGCTCAAGAGCACATTGGACAAGACAAGCTTTATAAATAACACATTGAATACTTTTATCCAACATGTTTATCTCATTTACCAAATTTAAATGGTCATTTATACATGCACATATTCAGGCAAGCAAACTATCACTCTATTCTCCTCCAGGGTTACACAGAGCACCGAAAATAGCAAGCCAAGGACATAAGATATGAGAAAACAAAAGAAGATGGTGTTAAATGCTATATTGCAGCTGCCATTAGATGGGCCCATAGTTATTGGCCTCCATCCCTCAAGAAACCTGTGCTCCACTGAAGTTTTATACTGAGTGATAAAACTAACTCAAAAACATATTCATGTAATTCTGTAAGTTGGAGAAAACTAAAGCACCTAAGTAAGCCATAACTAAAAGAGTGCAGAGAAGAGCAACAAAGATGATTAGGGGACTGGAGGCTAAAACATATGAAGGACGGTTGCAGGAACTGGGTATGTCTAGTTTAATGAAAAGAAGGACTAGGGGAGACATGATAGCAGTGTTCCAATATCTCAGGGGCTGCCACAGAGAAGAGGGAGTCAAGCTATTCTCCAAAGCATCTAAGGGCAGGACAAGAAGCAATGGGTAGAAGCTAGTCAAGGAGAAAAGCAACTTAGAACTAAGGAGAAATTTCCTGACAGTTAGAACAATTAATCAGTGGAACAACTCCAGAAGTTGTGGATGCTCCAACACTGGAAGTTTTTAAGAAGATGTTGGATAACCATTTGTCTGAAGTAGTGTAGGGTTTCCTGCCTAAGCAGGGGGTTGGACTAGAAGACCTCCAAGGTCCCTTCCAACTCTGTTATTCTATTCTAAACATAGGCTGTTATGAGAATGAACCTACCATTTCTTTAATGGGTTAAGTGGATGCAAAGCCACCGCTGGAACATAATCCAAATGCCATGATATCATCCGCAAATGGCATGAACTGAACGACTGGCTCAAAATGTGCATGATGTTACTTGCCCCTGTGTAGATTTAATAGCAGTAAGGAAGAATCCCTGCGTTTCTTCAACTCTCCCCAAAAACTTCAAAATAAGTTCCCCTGAAATGGTTTTTAGGACTGGTGAAATGGGGAATCAGTTCTTGGCACATTTCTGCTTTGCATATTCTCAGCTGTCATTGTGCATAACCAGCTGGGAAACAAATATGCAGTCATGCAGTCCAATTTGATCGAAAAAAAAGAAACAGCCTCCTACATGGGGCTCCCCTTGAAGAGCACTCGGAGGCTCCAACTGGTCCAGAATGCAGCCGCGCGGGTGGTTATGGGCGCAACTCGTTGTGCCCGCGTGACACCCCTCCTGCGCGAGCTGCACTGGCTCCCAGTGGTCTTCCGGGTGCGATTCAAGGTGTTGGTTACCACCTTTAAAGCGCTCCATGGCATAGGACCCGGGTACCTTCGAGACCGTCTTCTGCCACCAATAGCCTCCCACCGACCAGTCCGCTCCCACAGAGAGGGTCTCCTCAGGGTGCCATCAGCCAAGTTATGTCGGCTGGCGACACCCAGGGGGAGGGCCTTTTCTGTGGGAGCCCCAGCCCTGTGGAACGAACTGCCCCCGCAAATACGCAAGATCTCCGACCTCCGAGTGTTTCGTTGCACACTGAAGACCCTGTTGTTCCGCCAGGCAGGGCTATCAACTTAATAATTTTAATTGGGGTATTTTAGATGTTTGGGGTTTTAAATCGGCCAAATCTATGTAATTATTTTAATTTTTAATTATTGTTGTGTGTTGTGTTTTTAAATTGGCTGTACACCGCCTTGAGTCCTTCGGGAGAAGGGCGGTATAGAAATAAAATTATTTATTTATTTATTTATTTATTTATTTATTCCCCCCCCCCCAGCTTCTGGGAGGTTATTTCTTTGAACTCCAGAAATCTGACCTTGTCTCCCCACTGCCACTGTCATTAATCACCCCAACGAGCAAGGGCCCTGCTCCTTTCCAGACTCCTAACCAGGGGTGAAATCCAGCAGGTTCTGACAAGTTCTGGAGAACCGGTAGTGGAAATTTTGAGCAGTTCAGAGAACCAGCAAATACCACCTCTGGCTGGCCCCAGAGTGGGATGGGAATGGAGATTTTGCAATATCCTTCCCCCAGGAGTGGGGAGGGAATGGGGACTTTGCAGTATCCTTCTCCCAGGAGTGGGGAGGGAATGGGGATTTTGCAGTATCCTTCCTCTGTCACGCCCACCAAACCACGCCCACCAAGCCACACCATGCCCACCAAGCCACACTCATAGAATCGGTAGTAAAAAAAATTTGGATTTCACCACTGCCCCTAACTTGCCTCTGACTTTTAAGTCAGAGTCACGGAGTGAACCTACCAGAAAGGTCTTTATAGCACATTGCTCTGGGATTGTTGGAAGTTAGCATCCACCCCTCTCCTAGGGAAATGAGATATTTCAGGAAATTATTAAAAAGGGTAGAATATTTCCCCTAAAAGGGAGATAGAAACTCATCCCCCCCACACCTTTGTCAATGGGCCATTAAGGCCTGGGCCAGTCTATTCTACTTAACAAAGGTCTACCCTCTTTTGATAGAGACATAGTAGGAATTGCCCAAAGCCCTTTCATTACATCATCACCCAGCAAGGCTCAACCAAGCCTGGGATTCAGGAGAGCCTACAAAGTTGCCCCTGCATAGCCCCATGGGAGTCTGACAACCAATCAGAATACAAACTCAAATTCAAAAGCCCAACAGAGGGCATGAAACCCAGGCACTCTCAGCATCTCTTCCCTGTTTTTTCCCCCAGGACCTCAAACCATATGATCCTGTCCACCATTAAAAAACCATCTTTCCAATAATGATTGAAAAGCAATATAGGAAGCGAAATATAGAAACACATAAACACAGGACTAAACGAAACAACAAACATGACTAACCGAGAGTTAAGCTCACTCTCCAATTAATCTTAACTAATATCATCCTAGCCAAACATTTCAATGCAATCAAGTTCTTTTTACTAACTACAAAACAATTGGCCTGTTTTTATCTAAATTATAAAGTGTTATAAAGCCTAATAAATATCTAGTTAATCTAATCTTATCACCCTTCTCCTAAGTTTAACCTTCTTTTGAGCCAGACAAAGCATCTGTCCCAACTTCTATTATATACTGAATCTTTCTTGTCTTTTAAGATATACGTTAGCCTGTCCATCTCAGCACATCGGAGAATCTTGTTTATTATCAGATGGTCAGGGGGCGTATCTGCATCTTTCCACAGTTGAGCAAATGCCATTCTCGCCGCTGTTGAGACATGGACAAATATATACCAATCCTTCTTGTCAATGTAGTCCGGTCTTATTTTTTTATTTTTTTTTAATTTGATTTATATGCCGCCCTTCTCCGGAGACTCAGGGCAGCTTACAATGTGCTCAGCAATAGCCTTCATTCTTTTGTATATTTATACAAAGTCAGTTTATTGCCCCCACAATCTGGGTCCTCAATTTACCTACCTTAGAAAGGATGGAAGGCTGAGTCAACCTTGAGCCTTGGCAAGATTCGAACCTGCAGTAATTGCAGGCAGCTGTTCTTAATAACAGGGTGCTTTAGACCACTGTACTACCAAGGCTCTTATTCCGAGTAAGTAGAGGTCTGGGTGAAGGGGAAAGCTCATACCTGTTATTTCCAACAGCCTCTGGAAATAACTGTGTTTATGTATTTCTATATTTCGCTTCCTATATTGCTTTTCAATCATTATTGTGTGTTAATTTTATTGTAAATATTTAATAAAGATTATTAAAAAAAAACCCCATCTTTCCAAGCAACTTCCATGAATCCAGTGTCTTTTTCCCCACTTGGAACTGAACCCAGAAGGATATTTCTTCTAATAGGAGAATAAGCATTGGAGGAAGACAAAAACAAACAAACAAACAGCAATTCTAGCTATCAAAGAACCCCACCAAATCTCTTCCTCGTGCAAAGATAGAACATTATGTTCGAAGGAAATGTGATCTTGCTTGCATGAAAACCAATTAAAATTCCTATTTGGTCCTGTAAATATAAGCCACCAAATGCATCACTAGAAGTGAAAAATCATAAGACTTGCGTCCCATTTGCTTCGGCTACGTCACGCATGCAAATTCATTGGAGAAGGCAATGATGCTAGGAATGGTTTAATGGGTCAAGAAGAAGGGACAAGCAAAGGACACGCCAGCTGGATAACATCGAATCTGATGCAAAGTTGACCCAACATTTGAAAGATGACAGGGTAGCATGGAGAGCATTTTCCTATAAAGTCTCCAAGAGTCGGATACGATTGAATGTTTTTGTGACCAAGGCCCGAGTAGTGATTACCAAACACAATTCAGTCCTGAACAAACTTATTTTATTAAAACAGCTGAGAATTAATTCATTCTCAGCTTAGTCCAAAACAAAATTCTTAATAACCAGTCCGTGAGACTTATCACCAACCTTTGATGTCTTTGGCAACCTGCCAAAGGCTTTTCTTGGCCAAAACCCCCATAAAGTTCAAGAGACGCTGACAAGAAGCACTGGAATCAATGTTGCTTTTCTACAAAGAACCCAACAGCTCGTTGCTGCTCTTTTAAGCCTTATGGGAGTAGCAAATCATCTTCTGGCCTTACTCCTGAGTTGTCCTTTTTTCTTCAGAAAAGGCTCTTGCCTTCTGGTAGCTCTTTGCATGCGTGCACTAGGAACAGGCTCCATCCAATCCACAGGTCCCACCAGGTCCTGGTTAAAGTCCCACTCTGCAATTCTGCAGTCCGGAGAAAAAATATTAATGAACTGCATCTCCCTAAAATCCTTCCCCAGGTAGTTCATGCTGGTTGAGACTGTTGGGACATCCAGTTCATGAACTTTCAATCAGCTTTCTCTGCTACCAACCAAAGATTTCCACTCATGGCAGCATTGGAGCAGTTTTCATTATGATGATAGCAACAGTAATAGCTCTTAGGCTTATAGACCGCTTCACAGTGCCTCTCTAAGCGGTTTAAAGAGTCAGCCTCTTGCCCCCAATAATCTGAGTCCTCATTTTACCCACCTCGGAAGGATGGGAGGCTGAGTCAACCTTGAGCCGGTCAGGATCAAACTCCTGGCAGTGGGCATAGTTAACCTGTAATATTACATTCTAATCACTGCCCAGCCACAGCTCAATAGGAAGAAAAGGGGAAGGAAGGAAGGAAGGAAGGAAGGAAGGAAGGAAGGAAGGAAGGGAGGGAGGGAGGGAGGGAGGGAGGGAGGGAGGGAGGGAGGAAGGAAGGAAGGAGAGGAAGGAAGGAAGGAAGGAAGGAAGGAAGGAAGGAAGGAAGGAAGGCAAGGCAAAGCAAAGCAAAGCAAAGCAATAGCAATAGCAATGGAAATAGCAATGGAAATAGCAATGGAAATAGCATTTAGACTTATATACCGCTTTACAGTGCTTTACAGCCCTCTCTAAGCGGTTTAAAGAGTCAGCCTCTTGCCCCCAACAATCTGAGTCGTCATTTTACTGACCTCAGAAAGCTGTTTCAGCTTTTGAGCTGGTCAGGATCAAACTCCTGGCAGTGGGCAGAGCTAGCCTGCAATGTGGCATTCTTACCACTGCGCAAGGAAGGAAGGAAGGAAGGAAGGAAGGAAGGAAGGAAGGAAGGAAGGAAGGAAGGAATAGGAAGATAATAGACTTATATATCACTTCCTAGTGCTTTACAGCCCTCTCTAAGCAGTTTACAGAGTCAGCCTCTTGCCCCCAAGAATCTGGGTCCTCATTTTACCCACCTCGGAAGGATGGAAGGCTGACTCAACCTCGAGCCGGTGCGGATCGAACTGCTGGCAGTGGGCAGAGTGAGCCTGCAATACAGCATTCTAAGATCTGTGCCACCACGGCTCTTAATACCAACTAACCCTTCAGAGTCCGAATACAAAATGCCTGAGAAGCACTTACAAAGGTCTTACTTCCCCTACCTTTATTTTAATCTGATATACATGTCAGAAGCAGGAAGAGATTACGTTTGCAACGCAATGCAAGCTGCACAATCCTACCACAGCATAGCTATAGATTTATCTTGGGAAACACTTTCACTCATTAGAGAACCATCCATAGATCCGTTCTCGCACAAGCTAGGTAGGTTTTAAATGTTAGTGTCAAAAACTCTCTGGGGGTTAAAAAAAAAATAAAAGTGGGGGAAATTCCAGATGTTTTTAATAACTTGACGTGTCCCTGGCCTTGCACCACTTGTAAAGGTTAAAGGCTAACTTGTGTGTGTGTTTCTGTGTGTGTGTGTGATCATTTATTAAAGCTGCTGCAAGAACTTTGAATGTTCACAACAGGTTCCAATTTCTCAGGTAAAAGACACTAATTAAATCTGTTTCCTGTGAAATTTGGAGTGATAGTAAGGTTGCAGGACGAAAGAAGAAACAAAAGCAAACAGCAACATAAAATTCTCAGTTTACCTTCAGCTACAGGGCAAAATAATAATTTTCTACCACTTAACAGAAGACATTTACAGAATAATAATAATAATAAAAAACAGCTTGTGCATTCATTATTCTAAAGCAGCCAGGAATTACATGTATTTGGGGCACGTTTCTGGCAGCTCAGGTTAAAATAAAAAGTGACTTAAGAGGGAATAAAATAAAAAAAAACTATCTAAGAAAGGGAACAAGTGTTCAAACAGGGAGACTTCAAATTAATTAAATCCCAGGGAGTTTCTTCAAGAGGATTAGAATTTTCCCACCCGTATCCCGGAGAAGAATGCAATTATGACATCACCCGGAGTCTATAGTCCGATGTTATACGAAGGCATAATTTTTCAAATTGTAAACCTGCCATACAGAGTCTATCTCGGGACTGAAGTCTGTGATGCTTATTTTGGACAAGTCAAATAAAAAACAAGTCAACTTGATTTAAATAAGTATGAAAAGCAGAAGCAGAGCTCAGAATTAGAGAACCAATGGCCTCTCCCATTTTTATTTTTATTTTTATTTTTATTTTTTTGCATAGGACTAAGATCCCACCGTAGTATTCTGCACATCCGTTCATTTTCAGAAACCATGTTTGTGTACCTATTTTTTTTTAAAAAAAATATGCTTTTAAGAGTTGGTTGCGCTAAACTCAATTTGATGGGTACTTTATCAAGTGGAAAATGAATTGCACTGAATAAAATGCTTAAATGCCCAGCCCAGTCCTGCTTGCAAAGTACTTTTCTTAAAATACTTTCCACTATTTTTTTTTGTTTTGTTTTTTGCAAGAACTGACCAGTTCTCCTTACCCCATTTGGCTAAACCAGGGGTCAGCAACCCGCGGCTCTGGAGCCGCATGTGGCTCTTTCATCCCTCTGCTGCGGCTCCCTGTTGCTGGTCGGCTCCACAATTGATAGGGCTTTTAATTAGGACAGGTAGAGGAATAAGGACGCCACGCTAGGAGGAGACTCTATGGTGGGGGGAACCGGACTTCTGGTCAGCAGAGGAAAAAGGATGCTGTGCTAGGAGGAGACTCTATGGTGGGGCAACTGGACTTCCGGTTGACTCCAGAATTGAATGGGGGGCTTCCGGTTAGGACCTTTGTGGCTCTTTGAGTGTTTAAGGTTGCTGACCCCTGGGCTAAACCAACCAACCTGGGAACAGCCCTCTTGTATGAACTGGTCTTGGAAATGCCGAAGCAGATCGGAGATTCGTAACTGCCCCGCTGCCGTTTTGCTCCAGGATGGGAAAATGAAACAGACAGCTCTCCTGCTCTCTCTCCTTTTCCACTTCTCAGGCACACACACATCCAATCGGCCAGCAGGGCAGCTAAGCCTCCTGCCCTCCCACCAACTAACCCTGTACAGGTAGTCCTCGGCTTACAACAGTTCATTTAGTGACCATTCAAAGTTACAACATCACTGAAAAAAGTGACGTATGACCAGGGGTGGCATTCACTTACCTTCACTACCAGTTCGCAAATGTGAGCGCATGCACAAAACGTCAAAAACGGGGATATGATGACGTCTAGGCGGGTGGGCGGAGCCTCCCGCAGCCGCCGCTACTGATTCGCCCGAACCGGCTAGAACGGTCTGAATACCACCACGGCTTATGACCATTTTGCACACTTGTGACCATTGCAGCATCCCCGTGGTCGCATGTTCAGAACTCGGACGCTTGGCAACTGACTCGTATTTATGACGATTACAGTATCCAGGGGGGGAGGGTCACGCGATCCCCTTTTGAGACCTTCTGACAAGCCAAGTCCAGGGGGAAGCCGGATTCGCTTAACACCCGTGTTACTAATTTACCAACTGCAGTGATTCCCTTAACAACGGCGGCATGAAAAGTCGTAAAACGGGGCAACCTCACTGAACAAATGTTTCACTTAGCGACAGAAATTTCAGGCTCAATCGCGGTCATAAATCGAGGACAATCTATACTCTTTTGCCTTTTCTCCCCCCGGCCTAGTTCTGAATGCATCTTATTTGTTCCCTTGCTCTCTTCCCACACAGAGAGGTTGCCCCATAGCAAATACCGAGTCACTTTGACGGCACCGAATGGCTTAAGAGAGATGCACAAGGCAAAGGTTTGCAAAAATACATTTTCCTTCCCTCAGCCCTCTTCCATTTTTCAGTTTCTCTTGGGCCATTGCTCTCCTGAGATCCTGTCTTCCAGAAAGCTCACCTTTACAAGCTCACCACACAAGGAAGCACAATCCACAATGGGTCCCTTCCAGGTGTGGCTGAGAATGCCAGGAGTTGTAATTCCCAACACATCTGGAAGGGCTGTAAATTCAGGAGGCTGTAACAAGGATCACTGCACTGTCGTCTCCTCCGTGGACACAGAGAACTCTAAGCAAAAGGGTCTCCGCTCCAGAGAGCTTACAATTCTTTATTTATTTAATGTGGCCACTCTCCCCTCTCTTAAAGGGCCTTCAAACAGCAATGTCATCTACAGACATTAGCAAGTGATGATAGTGCTTATTTCTCTGCTGTGAAGCCTCTGCAGATTAAAGGCTGTTATCAGGGACAAGCAAGGTTTTTTCTCTCTCTCTCCCCCCCCCCAAGTCAGCTGATGCTTTGCATTTCAAAGGAGAAGACATCAGTGGGGGAAAAAAGAGAAGGAGGGAGAGAGCAGGATAGAGAGATGAATTTAAGTATCCATTGGCATTTTGACTTCTAGCGCAGGGAGGACTTTTTAAGTTTTTGCTTGAAACCTTTTTCTAAGGCAGCTTTAGAACAGGTCTGTTAGGCAGGCCTGAAAACAATAGCATTATTATTATTATCTCTTTTATTCATTAACCATGAAACTCAAGACGACTGAACATTTAAAAATGTGTCACAAATATGATTGACTGGTACTAATGGTTGATACGGGTTGCTGCCAGCATCCTAGGCGGTGGTGATATTATTATTATTATTATTATTATTATTATTATTATTATTATTATTTAAACATGAAACATGTTCAGTCAACTGAACATTCAAAAATGCATCACAAATACCATTGACTGGTGCTAATGGTTGATACGGATTGCTGCCAGCGTCCTAGGGATCAACCAAGTACCTTCTTAAGATTTAGTTATTATTATTATTATTCTCTTTTATTCATTAAAAATGAAACTCAGTCAACTGGACATTTAAAAATGTGTCACAAATACCATTGACTGGTGCTAATGGTTGATATGGGTTGCTGCCAGCGTCCTAGGTATCAACCAAGTACCTTCTTAAGATGATGATGATGATGATGATGATGATGATGACGATGATGATGATGATGATGATATAAATTTATATGCAGGCTGGCTTCCCAGAGATTCTGGGAGGCTTACAAATTATTTAAACCACGAAACCGAAAGAAGGGCCAGAATAACGTTAAAAGAGAATGGGGTTGACTTAAAGCAGGAGAAGCCCCATGGAAGTTCCAAATACCTGTCAAACTTCAGCTGAACTCAGTGAAGCAAAAGCATCCAATGATTGCAATCAAATGGGCTGAACCCAATGGATAGGCAGCCTCGCAATTCAGCTGCGCCAGTTCCTTCAACCCAATCCCTATAGTCAGCTGCTGGATTTTTCAGAACCTTGAATTAATTTAATAAACCATGCTCGAGTCCATTCATTTAATAAACCATGCTACCTACCAGTTAGGTTTTTTTTTTAAAAAAAACAAAACTCTGCAAGTCTTTCCTGCAGCTGAAAGGAGTTAAACCGGGAGGTCACCTTATCAACTCCGCACCTCTCCCACCTCTCCCTTACTCGCTTCCTACTTGCTCCGTACTACTTCTCTCGTCCCTGGCAAGGCACAAGTTGAATTCGTTTCATTAACGAGAGAACTCGGAAGGCCCGTCTTCCCTTTGGAAGGGACCCAAACCCTTAAAAGCTACCCTACCCAACCCAAGCGCAGGAAGCGCGTCCACTTAGCAAAGGGCGCAATTCAGAAAGCGGTCCACGCTCCCCAGCGCACGAAGCGGGAGGCGGCCGTGGACCACTTCTCGGGGAAGCGGGCAGTTGGGGGTAATTCGGACTAACTCTCGCCCCTGCCCGCCGGGTCCGAGCGGGGCTAAAGCCGGCTAAGGGATTTTTAGCTCTTCCTGGGTCAGCCCAAGACGGTGGCAGGCAGGCCGGCCGGCCGTGGAAGGCGGAGGCGCGAACACCCGTGCAGTGGGACCGGGGAGAGAGGGAGTTGGGGGGGGGGCTGCGCCTGGCTGGCCGGCGGTGTCAGTCAACGGCAAAACCTGCGCCAAACACGCCCCTTCGCAGCACCTTCGCGCCTCCCGCAAGCCTGGCACAAGACCCGGGCAAGAAGCGGCAAAGAGAGGCAGGCAAGGGCGCACCGCCAAAGCCAACGCCACCTCGTGCGCTCCTTCGGCCGCCTCTGCAGCCTCTCCGCGCTCGGGCGGGGCGGCAGGGACATAGCAGCCCCGGGGCCGGAGGGTTTTGGGGGGGGAGGCTTGGGGGGGGGGAATGAGAGCCAACAAGCAAGAAGACTAAACCCCCCCTCTCTCCCTTCCCCCAATGAATATACGTGGGCTCCCAGGATAAGGTGGCAGGATCCCAATCTTGGGTAGGTCAACGGGATCGGAGGCAAACCTTTCCCCCTCCCCTCCATCATCATCATCATCATCATCATCATCATCATCCTCACCCTCCTCCTCCCCCCCCCCCCCCCACCCCCCACGCCGACCCCCCCCCCCCGTGGTCGTCCCCCCCTCTCCCCTCCCCCAATGAATATACGTGGGGTTCTCAGGATAAGGTGGCAGGATCCCAATCTTGGGTCGGTCAACGGGATCGGAGGCAAACCTTTCCCCCCCCTCCCCTCCCTCATCATCATCATCATCATCACCACCACCACCACCACCACGGTCCTCTCCTCTCCTTCCAAACGGCGCCTGGTGGTCCCCCCGCCCCCCACTCTCTCGCCTTCCTGCCAAGACTCCGTCGCCCCTCTCCTCTCCTCTCCTCTCCCTTGCCCACCCTCGGGCGCTCACCAGGTAGGCGCCCACGGTGCCCTGGGCCAGCATCAGGACGCACTCGGACACCAGGAAGACCTGGATGCTGGCGAAGCGCGAGCCCTTCTTTTTCCGCTTCTTGGCGCGCTGCGCTTCGTCCCCTTGCAGCTCGCCGCTGCTTCCTCCGCTTCCACCGCCGCTGCCGCCGCCGCTACCCGTCGAGGAGCCGCGGGACTTCTTCGCCTGCATCCTCCGCCTCCCGCTGCCTCCTGCGCGGCTCTTTGGCCGCCTCCCCGCCCGCGCGAGCGAGCGAGCTGCCCGGACGCGGCGGCTCCAATCAGATGCCCCGAGCCGGCTTTTGCCGCTGCCGCTGCTCCTGCTGCTGCTGCTGCCGCCGCCCCCGGCGCTCGCCTCCCTTCCTGCCGGCAGCCGCCGCCGCCGCCGCTAGCGCTGCCATGGCCGGCTGGCTCTTCGCACGCCTCTTTCCTCCGCCCGCTCCGAAGGCGCCCGCCTTCCTCCGCGCTCTCTCCTCCTCCCCTCGCGTGGCCGCCGTGCCAGCTCCGGCTCTGGGGCGCTGCCGTTGCTGCTGGATGGGCGCCAAGGGGCCGGGAGGGGCATCTCGGAGGAGGACGGGAGGAGGGGGGAGAAATGGGGGGGAGGGCGCCCGCTTGGCGAAGGGAGGGAGGGAGGCAGGCAGGCAGGCAGGCGGCCTCCTCCCTGGGGAAGGAAAGGAGGCAGGGAGCATCCTGGTGGAGAGAGGAGGAGGAAGAGGAGGAGGAGGAGGAGGCGATCTCTGCGGCGGGCTTGGAGGGGAGGGAGGGGAAAAAAAAGGGGGGTGGGCTGGCTGGCGGCCTTCCCACGACGCTTTGGCCCCGGGCTGTGCTATCTGGGAGCCTCAGTCCTCCCCCCCACCACCCTTCAATGGAAGCTGACTTCTGGCCACGCTGGGTTGGGTTCCCACCCGACCAAGAAGAGACAGCTTTTGGGGTTTAGTGTTTGGGCAATGAGCCAGTCCCAGTTAGGAGGTGTCCTACTTTGGACTAAAGGCCAAATCTTTGCCTTGCCCTGTTGCGTTGAACTGTTTTTTTTTTTTTATTTTTATTTTTTTTAAATTTGATTTATATGCCGCCCTTCTCCGGAGACTCAGGGCGGCTTACAATGCGTTAAGCAATAGCCTTCATTCTTTTGTATATTTTATACAAAGTCAGTTTATGGCCCCCACAAACTGGGTCCTCATTTCACCTACCTTAGAAAGGATGGAAGGCTGAGTCAACCTTGAGCCTTGGAGAGATTCAAACCAGCAGAAATTGCAGGCAGCTGTGTTTAATAACAGGGTGCACTAAACCACTGTACTATCAAGGCTCCTATATAAGGCTTGAAGAGTACTTCCCGGGTAGGGGTTTTTTTTTTATTTATTTATTTATTTAATTTTATTTTTATATGCCGCCCTTCTCCGGAGACTCAGGGCGGCTTACAATGTGTTAAGCAATAGCTTTCATACCTTTGTATATTTTATACAAAGTCAGCTTATTGCCCCCACAAATTGGCTCCTCATTTTACCCACCTTAGAAAGGATGGAAGGCTGAGTCGACCTTGAGCCTGGTGAGAATTGAACTCACAGTAATTGCAGGCAGCTGGATGTTAAATGCTGCCTTGGTAGGAGGCATTTAGCCTCCTAAAATATATGTATTTTTATAAAAAAAATAAAAGTCAAGATGGCAGCCACCCAATGGTGCAATTGGAGCTCCCCAGATGATGACATATAAATAATAATAATAATAGGTGGAGCTTTGTTTTGTATGGATGGGGGTGCCATTTTGACTTTTTCAACCAGACCCCGGAGATATCTCTGCTTCCGGTGCTTTGCACACCTGATCCTTAAGGTAGACTTCTTCGTACATTAACCCCAGTTAAGCGAACCAGGCTGGTGCGCCAGGTGTAACTTCAGGCGCTCTGAGAAAACGGATCCACGTCTCTATAATAGTAACACCTCAGTTGGTGTTAAGGATGCCCAACTATGGACAGGAAGAGATAGGGAGAGAGAGAGAGAGAGAGAGATTGATAGATTGATATAGTTAAGAGATAGAAATAGAGATGGATGGATGGATGGATTGGATGGAGGGATGGATGGATGATAGGTAGATAGATAGGAAGGTAGATGGATAGATAGACAGACAGATGATGGATGGATGGATGGAGAGATAGATAGATAGATAGGTAAATAGATGATAGATAGGAAGGTAGATGGATAGATAGACATGATGGATGGATGGATAGATAGATAGGTAAATAGGTGATAGGTAGATAGGAAGGTGGATGGATAGACAAACATGATGGATGGATGGGTAGATAGATAGTAAATAGATGATAGATAGGAAGGTAGATGGCTAGATAGACAGACAGATGATGGATGGATGGATGGATGGATGGATGGATGGATGGATGGATGGATAGACAGACAGACAGACAGACAGACAGACAGATAGATAGATAGATAGATAAATAGATGATAGGTAGATAGGAAGGTGGATGGATAGACAGACAGACAGACATGATGGATGGATAGGTAGGTAGATGGATGGATGGATGGAGAGAGATAATGGATAGAGAGATGGATGAGATGATTGGACAAGAAGAGCTAGATGAGACAGACAAATATGGTGGGTGGAGGGAGGGAGGGATGGATGCTGGAGAGAACCTGGTAATGGGCAAGAAGCTGCAACCAAGTGTGGGGAGGTGTTATTTATGTTGGCATCACAAGGTATTTGAGGGCCCTGTAACTCATATGTTATGGTCATGTTCCTTACAACCTTTTTGGGAGTACTGTAATGTTATATAATATGTTGACGGACGAGAAAACTAGTTTTCAAAGATATGTGTATTCTACTGAATTATATAATGATATTTGGAATTTAATATGTTCAGAATGAAGATGGGTTTTTCATGCTCTAACAATAGCCAAACGAGTAATCCTTGGGAGGTGGAAAAATACTCTTAATTCCAGAGATAAAGGATTGGATTTCAGGGATGTGTGATTACGCAGTTTGGGAGAAAATTGTATATTTGGTTAATCAGAAAATGTCATATTACCTCTCCCATTGAGAAAACATTTTGAACAGGCTTGGTTCACCATTAAAAAGCTTAATTTTTTTTTTCTTGCAAAACACAAAATCAGGTAAACCTGGGCTATAGTTGTAATTACACAGTATTTTTTTTATGTTCTTTTTACGTATTTTCTTCTTTAACATTTCTCTTTTGTTTGTGTGTAGGGTGAATTGTTTATTATCTTCATGT
The DNA here is from genome assembly GCF_029531705.1 of Pantherophis guttatus. The sequence goes on along the minus strand of NW_026844064.1, from coordinate 50,163,309 downwards.
CTGTTTGAAAATGAAACAATAACAGCATTTTAGAACAATAAAGAACCTTGGTGGCGCAGCAGACTAAAGTGCTGTTAAGTAGCACCAGCTGCCTGGAATTACTGCAAGTTCAAATCTCACCAGGCTCAAGGTTGACTCAGCCTTCCATCCTTTTGAGGTAGATAAAATGAGGACCCGGATTGTGGGGGCAATAAGCTGACTTTGTATAAAAAAGAACACCACTTAGGGGAGGCCGAAAGCTCTACTAAGCAGGTATATACAAAAGTATGAAGGCTATTGCTTAACGCATTGTAAGCCGCCCTGAGTCTCTGGAGAAGGGTGGCATATAAATCGAACCAATAAATAAATTTTTTATATACATATATATATATATGTATATGTATATATATATATATGTATATATATATATATATGTATATATATATATGTATATATTATGTATATATGTATATATGTATATAAATGGATTCCAAAGAAATAAGATTACCAACCTAATCCAAAAAGAAACCCCCACTAAAATCCAAGACAGAGAACAAGAAAACTGCAAAGTCCTCCTCCCATACATAAAAGGCACCACAGACAGAATCAGCAAGATCCTCCACAAACACAACATCAAGACAGCATTCTGCACAAGCCGAAAAATATCCACCATCCTAAGAAACCCCAAAGACAAAATTGAGTTAGAAAATCAAGGAGTATATGAAATCCTATGCACCGCCTGCCCCACCACATACATCGGACAAACCAACAGAAGAATAAGTGCACGCATTGAAGAACACAAGAACTCAGTCAGAAAAGATGAACCAACTTCTTCCCTGGTCCAACACCTCAAAGCCACAGGACATGATATTGACTTTAAAAAGACCAGAACTATCGCCAAAACTGAACACTTTAACAACAGAATAATCAGAGAAGCCATCGAGATAGAAAAACGTCCACACAGCATGAATAAACGAGATGATACCTCCCGCCTACCAGCCATTTGGAAACCTGCCCTTATTGACAAACGAGTCCCTAACACAAAGAATGACACCAGACCCACACTCACGAAAACCACACAGGATGTCACCACCACACATCCACGCAAAAAGCAAGCCCACACCGATGAGGCACGACCACAAACCAGAAGCCAGACCACAGCTGCATCATTAGCCACTTTAAATCCCTCCAATCCATACATGAAGCAAACTGACACCCACCATGAAGATGTGGCACGACCACGAACACGAAGCCAAACAACAGCAATGCAGCTCACCAGATTCTGTGGTTCTGGATTCTGAGTTCTGCTGCATGGGTATTGTATACATGCATCGTGCTTTACGTTGTTGTATATAAAGAAGTTTCTTTTATAAACGAATCCTGCTGAATTCTTTACTTGTATGCTGGTTGGATTGCTGCAAACTCTGACATGGTTTGTTTTGTTTTCCTGCAAGTTGTAGAGCAGTGATGGCTAACCTTTTTGCCATCGTGTGCCAAAAGTGGAGGGAGTGCAGAGGGAATGCATGCACTCATGTCCACACCCATAATTCAATGTGCCATGCCCCCCCACACACATGCGCACGTGACCCCCACATGCTTCCCCCGCTTTTGGCACGCAATGGCACGTTGGGCCCAGTAGGCCCTTTTTTCACACTCCCCAGGCTCCAGAGGCTTTCTTGGAGCCTAGGGAGGGTGAAAATAGCCTTCCCCACCTCCATGGAGGCCCTCCGGAGGCTGGAAACAATACATTTCCCGACTTCTGGTGGGCCTGGAAGGCCCAAAAATCAGCTGACCGGCACACACATGCGTGCTGGAGCTGAGCTAGGGCAACGCTCGTGTGCCCACAGATATGGCTCCGCGTGCCACCTATGGCACGTGTGCCATAGGTTCGCCATCACGGTTGTAGAGGCTTAGTAAGATGATCCTTTGCATCTCTCCTTCAGTTTACAACTCTTTGTCCAGTCCGCTCCCACAAAGAGGGTCTCCTCAGGGTGCCATCGGCCAAATTATGTCGGCTGGCGACACCCAGGGGGAGGGCCTTCTCTGTGGGAGCCCCTGCCCTTTGGAATGAACTGCCCCCAGAAATGCATAAGATCTCCGATCTCCGTGTATTTCGCTGTGCCCTCAAAACCTTGTTGTTCCGCCAGGCCGGGCTATCAATGTAAAGATTTTAATTGGTTTTAAATATGGGATTTTAAATTTGGGGTTTTTAGAATTGAGCCAATTATTTAATAATTTTAATTATTTTTAAATTTTGTCTGTCTCTGTGCTTGTAATCAGGCTGTACACCACCCTAAGTCCTTCGGGAGAAGGGCGGTATAGAAATAAATTCGATCAATCAATCAACCAATCAATCAATCAATCTGTATCCTTCCTTTGTAGCTAACCAAACGTAGGGATTCAAGACTGATGATGCGTTTGACCCCTCCCTTGGCCTCAGCCTGGTCATTTCCTGCAAGGAGAAGGGTTCAGTTACATGTTTCATGGAAGTGCGTCTTCTCAGACAGAAAAGGGCCCCAACATTTTTTTAATAAGTTCTTTTAGGTCTCTAGGGAGGGGGTCTTCATGGTAGGGTTTACCTTTAACCCGGTTATACATAACTTGTAAAAGGTCACATCAGCCAAGTTTCGCATACCATGTGACTTCCTGGGCTTGGCCTTGAACTTGGTTAAAGGTGCGAGGTAAACTGTAAACGTGGCTAAAATTCTATGGAGAGTCTCAGTCATCCAGGTCATGATTGTCCCAAAGGTGCTTTTTCAGGAAGCAACAGGACTTTCTTAGTTCGTTTTTTTTTTTTGAAGACATTTTGCTTCTTATCCAGGAGGCTTCTTCAGTTTTGACTGGGTGGTGGGGAACGGAAGGATTTATATTCCTTGCAGACAGCTGGTCCTTTGCATCCTTTTAGAGGGTCGTTGAGGCCACTTGGAGGTTTATCTGTGTCCTCAGGGTCACCAGAGTAGTGCAAATGGTTGTGTGGAGCCTCCTTGGCTGCAGGATTATTTTCTGTCCCTGTATCAGTGGTGAAATTCAAATATTTTTACTACCGGTTCTGTGGGCGTGGCTTGGTAGGCGTGGTGTGGCTTGGTGGGCATGGCAGGGGAAGGATACTGCAAAATCCCCATTCCCTCCCCACTCCTGGGGGAAGGATATTACAAAAATCTCCATTCCCACCCCACTCTGGGGCCAGCCAGAGGTGGTATTTGCTGGTTCTCTGAACTACTCAAAATTTCCGCTACCGGTTCTCCGAACTACTCAAAATTTCCGCTACCGGTTCTCCAGAACCGGTCAGAACCTGCTGGATTTCACCCCTGCCCTGTGTCCTTTCACTGTTAAAGTCAGCACAGGCTGTTGGAGATGAGCCTCTGTTGTCTGCATCTCCAACTGAAGCGCAAATGTAAACATGGCTGATTTGGTTTCCAAAATTCTATAAATTAAATGCTTAGCTTCATGACTAACAATGAGTCTCATTGTGAAGTCAAAGCTTCAGAGTTGGACTCGTGAGCTCAGGGACTTGGCATCAAGACACTAGTTGTTGATTTATTAAATCTCCCATTTCTGCAAATAAAATCCCAGCAGCTACTCTCTTTCCACCTTGCGTAGGACAAACTAAACATTTACTAGCGGAAAGGGATTAGAGGCAGTCCTCGTCTTATGACTTAGAATTAAGTCCCAAAATTTCCATTGATAAACAAGACGGTTTAAGTGAATCTGGCTTCCCCGTTGATTTTGTGTGTCAGAAGGCCACCAAAGAGTATCACATCAGGGGTGAAATCCAGCAGATTCTGACAGGTTCTGGAGAACCGGTAGCGGAAATTTTGAGTAGTTCGGAGAACTGGTAGTGGAAATTTTGAATAGTTCAGAGAACTGGTAGCGGAAATTTTGAGTAGTTCAAAGAACTGGTAGCGGAAATTTTGAGTAGTTCAGAGAACTGGTAGTGGAAATTTTGAGTAGTTCAGAGAACTGGTAGCGGAAATTTTGAGTAGTTCAGAGAACTGGTAGTGGAAATTTTGAGTAGTTCAGAGAACTGGTAGTGGAAATTTTGAGTAGTTCGGAGAACCGGTAGCGGAAATTTTGAGTAGTTCGGAGAACCAGCAAATACCACCTCTGGCTGGCCCCAGAGTGGGGTGGGAATGGAGATTTTGCAGTATCCTTCCCCTGAAGTGGGGTGGGAATGGAGATTTTTGTAATATCCTTCCCCCAGGAGTGGGGAGGGAATGAGGATTTTGCAGTATCCTTCCCCTGCCATGCCCACAAGCCACACCACGCCCACCAAGCCATGCCCACAGAACCAGTAGTAAAAAAAATTTGAATTTCACCACTGGATCACATGACTCTGGAACTGTCATAAAGACATGCCAGTGGCCGAGCGTCTGATCACACGACCACGGGGGATGCTACGACAGTCGTTAAGTGTGAAAAATGGACATGGCCCTTTCTTCAGTGCATTGCAAGTTTGAATGGTCACTATATGAACGGTTGTAAGTTGAGGACGACCTGTATTGGATGAGGCTCGAGAATAAATGAACGACTGAATTGCAAAGATTTCTTCTGGGCTGTAATTATCTTAGATATCGCATTATCTGGCAATCTGTTTGGCCCCGAGTTGTTCTGTGCAACCGCCTCTGTTCTGTTCCTTCTGTCCTGCAAAAAAGCAATCTGGTCCCAGAGTGACTTGTAAACAAACCCCAGCCACGGTGCTCCCCCTCTGCTCCCTCTCGGCAAGAAACGTGCAGCCAAGGTTGGCAAAAATTCTCCTGCGCTTCCGACCTTCATCTTTTCCACTGCAGCTGCTTTTTTTTTTTCTTTTCCAAGGGGCTATATTTTAAACCCGGGCAGCTGTCAGGGGCGCTTGGCCCAACAAGTAACTCCCAGAACACGTGAGTTCTATTAACTCTTTCTCACCCTGGACCTGAAGAGCAACAAAGTCTTCTTCTGTCTCACACCTGAGCAATTTTTAACATTGCCTTGTGAGTCTGATTAAGAACAAATATTGTGGTCCCTGGTATAATCACTCATGGTTTCTCCTCCTTCTTCTCCTCCTGTCTCCATCTTCCCTCCTTCTCCTTTTTCTTCTTCTCCTCCTCGTTCTCCTCCTTATTTTTCTCCTTCTCCTTCTCCTTCTCCTCCTTCTCCCTCTCCTCCTTCTTCTCCTCCTTCTCCTCCTCCTCCTCCTTCTTTTTCTCCTTCTCCTCCTCCTCCTCCTCCATTTATAAAATTTATTTATAAAACATATTGGCCACCCCTCTTACTACAAGTTGTCCTCTTTTCCTCTTCTTTCTAGGCTCAGACAGAATTGGTTAAGAAGCTTTTGGCCTGTATCGTAACCTGTAGTGCAATAATCCAAGAATTAGGCCCAGAAATAGAGGCCTAACACCATTTGGTTATACAATAAATAAAACCAACCCTGTATATTCTTTTAATAGGGGATGTGGTGGCTCAGTGACTAAGACGCTGAGATTGATCAGAAAGGTCGGCAGTTCGGCGGTTCGAATCCCTAGTGCCGCGTAGCGGAGTGAGCTCCTGTGACTTGTCCCAGCTTCTGCCGACCTAGCAGTTCGAAAGCACATAAAAATGCAAGTAGAAAAATAGGGACCGCCTTTAGTGGGAAGGTAACAGCGTTCCGTGCACCTTTGGCATCGAGTCATGCTGGCCACATGACCATGGAGACGTCTTCGGACAGCGCTGGCTCTTCGGCTTAAAACGGAGATGAGCACTGCCTCCTAGAGTCGGGAACGACTAGCATGTTGTGCGAGGGGAACCTTTACCTTTACCTTATATTCTCTTAAGAAGGGCTGCACAAGTTGTACTGTCTATAGCTATGATGGTGAACTTATGGCACACGTACCAGAGGTGGCATGCAGAGCCCTCTCTGTGGGCATGCCCACCGTCACCAGCTGCCCTTCTCGTTTACAGTGTGCCCATGTGCACTCCAGCCACCTGGTTTCTGGGGCTCCGGCACGTGCAAAGACCAGCTGACCGGCATACATGCGCACACCGGAAACCCGAAGACCAGGTGGTTTTCAAGTTTCTGGGCCTCCGATATATGTGTGCACTCATGCGCATGTGTATTCTGGTTTGGGCACTTGGTACCAAAAAGGTTCGCCATCACTGGTCTATAGCAACAATAGATGAGCAGGACATTATAATATCTTTCACCTGCATGTCCATCTTGGAAGTTGTAGCGGTTCTAAGATAATGACAATAGAAAGTGATCATGAAGTTTCCCAATCTGGCAACTTTCCCAAGTTTAGAAGCTGGCCAGTCTTGTGTTCATAAAGCCCACATCATCTGATTACTGAATTGGGTTACAGCAGGGGTGAAATCCACTTATCTTCACTACTGGTTCGGGAACGGGAGTGCACAGGAGCGTGCAATGTGCTATGCGCATTCATGCCTCTTCTGCGCATGCGCAGAGGGTAAAAAACTGAGACGTAATGACGTCCTGGCAGGTGGGCGGAGCCTCCTTCCGCCAGCGCTACTGGTTCGGCAAGCCAGATAGAACCGGGCGGATTTCACCACTGGGTTACGGACCTGATGACACATGTTGTGTGAATACAGTCCATACGTGCAAACTGCAGCCAGGCACATATGACAGGAATCGGATGTCAATGGAAGCTGAGTAACTTCAAGATCTCCTAGGTTTTTTTTCCCCAAAGAACCTTCCTTAATGCCAGATCCTTCTGACAAGTAACTGTCAGAATCCTAGCCAGTCTGAATCCTTATTTTTCAATAATGCAAAGGGCACCAGGTCAGGAAAAAAAAGCGTTCAAAATATTTTAAAGATGAGTTTAAAGGTATTTTGAACAGGCTGCGTAGATACAGGACATCAGATGATATGGACACGTACGTGGTAAAGAAGCCTCGGTGGCAAGGACAGCCACGTGTCTGGAGCCTGATGGCCGGTGACCCCATGGGAGACCCAAGAGACGCCATGGTCAACTCGCCGCAGGACAGCTTGCTACAGGACAAGAGTTACACTAATATCAAAGAACTGGTGGAATAGAATCATTAAAGGATGCAAAAGGAGGTGCAGAATGAAATGTGAATGGCAGAAATTAAAATAATTTGTGTTTATTTTAAATAATTAAATAGAATTGGTAAATTGTCCCGCGACAAGTTCTCCCGTGGCGAGTGGGCCATGCTGAGTTTGCTGCGATGAGTTTGCTGTGGCAAGTTCTCCCATTCCTGCCATAGTGCAGGAATAACACTAGGAAGAAGTGGTGCAGATGTAGAACAGGTTGGGACTTCAATGAGACCAGGTTCAGCAGGTTCTGACAGGTTCTGGAGAACCGGTAGCGGAAATTTTGAATAATTCGGAGAACCGGCAAATATCACCTCTGGCTGGCCCCAGAGTGGAATGGGAATGGGGATTTTGCAATATCCTTCCCCCAGGAGTGGGGAGGGAATGGAGATTTTGCAGTATCCTTCCCATGCCACGCCCACCAGGCCACACCTCACCCACCAAGCTACGCCCACAGAACCGGTAGTAAAAAAAATTAGATTTCACAACTGAACGAGACAGGTTCGTGTAAAATGCTGAATCAGAAAAGGTTACCGTTCCTGGCTGAGGGTGAGATAGAACAGCGATCACCAACTAGTGGTCCGTGAACCACTGGTGGTCCGCGAGAAAATGTTGGTGGTCCGCAGAAAAATAATTTGCATTTTTTTATATTGCATTAAATGAGGGGTTCTCAAACTACGGCCCCTGGGACGGATACGTGCAATGAATGTTTGTGTTGCTGCAGAGAATCTCCCCCTTCAGGGTTTTTTTGTTTGGGTTGGAGGGGGGGAAAGAAATTCCGACTTGAGGTCTGCTTCAGCCTCCTGGTGCGGGGCTTTGGGCGAAAGTTGGAGGAAAGTGCCGCTGGTGGCAAGGAGCCAGAGGGCCTCATTCCAGTGGGACTGCATCATGGCCTGGAACTGGTTGACCATTTCAGCCCACTGAGCCTCCAGGCACCAGTACCTACCCTTGTATTCCCAGAGGTCTTCCCTCTGCTTGGAAAGCTTATGCTCCTAGTCCTGAGTGAGGTGCTTCAGCTGAGCCTCCTTCTTGGTCAGATCCAATTTGAACTGAGCTGTTTTGCCAACTTTTTCTCATGGTGGCTGCTTAGCTCCAACAACTGCTTCCTGTTGGAGCCCTAAGAAGCCCGGGCAGGCAGGCAAGGAGTGGCTGGGAGGGGAGAGGTGAGTAGAGGCTGGTGAGGCACCCCTCGATGTGAGTGACATCGAGTTGGCCACACCCACCCAGTCACATGACCACCTAGCCACGCCCACCCAGCCGGTCATTAGGCAGATCATATTAATGGTCCGTGGGATTTAAAATTATGAATTTAGTGGTCCCTGAGGTCCGAAAGGTTGGGGACCCCTGAGATAGAAGAATTGGGTTGCTACTATTTTATTCCACAAATGAAAGTTAAAATCCTGGGTTGACAGGCGGCGAATGCAGCCAACAGCCGTTTCTTCTCCTCTTGACAAAAGTGTCCTTGAAATGCTGTGGTGTGATCTCATTACCTATTAACTGCTCAAACTGGGACATGTCCACGGGCAAAGGAGCAAACAGTGTGAAAGGCTCCCTGAGCTTTTTTTTTTTTTTTTTTTTGTGCTTAAAAGCTTCATTTCACAGGCTGAACTCATTTAGATTGTTCTGATTTGCAGCTTAGTGGGGAAATTAATTTTTGAATTACTGTTAATTGCCCCTTATTTAATCAGCGTTTGTCAGTTAAATTATAGCTTTCCTACCATTATTAGTTCTTTTCTTTTCTTTTCCTTTATAAATAGTAGGGTTGTGCATACTTCAGAAATGATTCAGAATAGATGCTTTGAAATGTGCCCGAGTATATAAGAACACAGGTTTAAAAAAGGCCAAAGATGCAACTCATTAAAATAGCTCTGTTGTTCTTTCCCCCTCCCCCAGGCTTCTATGAAAAGAGATGCAGTTGCTTTAAAGAGGAGCTTTGCACATGATCTTGTACATTCCAAAGCACCTTTCCTGAAAGAGATCCCAAAGAGATCCTCAAAACTAAAGCCCAGTTCGTTCAGTATCTGTTCCCAGAAATTGGTGGGAGATAAATAAAATCAAATCGGTGGGAAGATAAAATAAAACGAAGGGACGCGGTGAAAAATATAGAAAAATAGGGACCACCTTTGGTGGGAAGGTAACAGCGTTCCGTGCGCCTTTGGCATTTAATCATGCTGGCCACATGACCACGGAGACGTCTTCGGACAGCGCTGGCTCTTTGGCTTTGAAACGGAGATGAGCACCGCTCCCTAGAGTCGGGAACAACAAGCACATATGTGCGAGGGGAACCTTTACCTAAATAAAATGAAGTGTGTAAAACAGAACGCCTTGTTGAGACGGAATTGGCATGGCTTTTGAAAACCCACCTTTCTAATCTGCTTGAATTCTCTGAAGGTCACTCAACCCACGGATAGAGAAGGCTAGCTGATATTGCAGACCTGGATTTTCAAAAATAAAATTTATAACATTTCTCAGCTAACTAAGCCTCTTGGGTAAACAGTCATGGGAGAACAACCGTAGCAAAGAATTGCGGAAAAATTGAAGGAAAGATAGGGAGAAGAATGGAGTTAAAGAAATCAGAGTTGCATAGGATCCAGTTAAAGAGAGCAAGGAATGATTAAGGTTAAAAGAGGCTGAATGAGCAACAGAACAGCTATGATGAATATACAAAAAGTATATTGAGTGTGGCTATAAAAGGCTAAACAAGAAGCCTTTGGCAAAGTAAGTAGAATTAAAGACAAAATTGACGCTATGATTTGGGATGCAAGTGAAGTGAAGATATGCTCAAAGCAATAGTTCAAAGGTTTGCATGGAGACGTCTTCGGACAGCGCTGGCTCTTCGGCTTTGAAACGGAGATGAGCATTGCCCCCTAGAGTCGGGAACGACAAGCAGATATGTGCGAGGGGAACCTTTACCTTTACCTTTAAAACATCTCATTCTTCTAGGAGAGGGGTGGGTGCTAACTTTCTACACTGCAGGGAAAATGCATGGATGGAGACAAGGCATCTCCCTATGCTGGCAGGAATGTTAGCAGTGTGCCTAATAAATAAGATATCTCATTTCTTTTCAGCCCTGCTTGTTGCAACAATTACCTTGCCTGTCCCCTTTTGTTGTTGTTTCTGAATTCCTGAAAAGAAAAGAATGGCCCAACTTCTCTTCACCAGAAATAGTTACCTGGGAATAGAGAGAGAACATCCAGATTTAATTTCCTCCCCTGTTGTGCGCTGATGAATGGATTTTCATTACGAACAATAGACAGTCATCAACCTCTCAGTTCAGCAAATGAATTTGGGCTTTTGAAAAGAAACCAGTAGGAAAAAAAGAATAGCATCAAAATAGAAGAGCTCCATGTGTGCTGGACTGTTACAGGGATGCTGAGAAGCAAAACGCCTGGAAATTCATTTGAAATAGCCATCCTTGGCAGGAACCCAAAGAATAAATGTGCACATTGCAGACTGAAGCTCTCTTCCCTTCTCTTATCCAATCTGATAAACCATCAAACTATGGGTGAAAACAGCAAAGAACTTTAAGCATAGAATATTTCTTTCTTTCCTTCCTTCCTTCCTTCCTTCCTTCCTTCCTTCCTTCCTTCTTTCTTTCTTTCTTTCTTTCTTTCTTTCTTTCTTTCTTTCTTTCTTTCTGTTGGAAGAAATGTCCATTGGGTTCAGTTCCAAGTGGGGAAAAAGACACTGGAAACATGATGGCTGCTTGGAACGATGGTTTTAATGGTGGACAGGATCACATGCCTTGAAGATCTTGGGTGAAGAAAAAAAGGGCAGAGATGCTGAGAGTGCCTGGGTTTTATGCCCTCTGTTGGGCTTTGAATTTGAGCTTGTATTCTGATTGGTTGTCACTCCCATGGAGACATGCAGGGGTAACTTTGTAGGTTGTCTGTGTCCCAGGCTTGGTTGACTCTTGCTGGGTGATGATGTAATGAAAGGGCTTTGGGCAATTCCTACTATAGCTCTGTCAGAAGGAGGGAGATCTTTGCTATGTAGAATAGACTGGCCCAGGCCTTAATGGCCCATTGACAAAGGGGAGCGGGGGTGAGTTTCTGTCTCCCTTTTAGGGGAAATATTCTGCCCTTTTAATGTTTCCTAAAATATCTCATTTCCCTGGGAGAGGGGTAGGTGCTAACTTCCTACACTCCTTTCCTCTTGCTCTCCCCTTTCCTTACTTCCTTCACTTCACTTCTTTCCTCTATTCCCTTCCCTCCCTCTCTCCCTCCCTCCCTCCCTCCTTTCCTTCCTTCCTTCCTCCCACATTGGAAATACAAAATCGTCTGTCTTCATCAGAAGTACAGGCCCTGGAGTATAAGAATGGGACCAAATCTGATAGGGAGAGAGAACCCAGCAAAAGAAAAATTGGGCAAGCTAGACCATCCTGAAGCTGCAGAGATTAATAAAAAACAATCAGAATTTTTTTCCCGTGTGTCTTTACGGGAAGACGAATGGGACAACACCCAAAAGGTTGCCAATTCCACTTTTTGAAGCCCCCTTCATGTCACGTGACTCAGCATAAGGGGCTGGAATGAATTGCAATGAGCTTTTGGTTCAGTGAGGCTACCGTACCTGAACTACAAAACTCCAGGTGAGATCTGGATGGATCTTAATTTTGAGTGAGATGGCCTTGAAATCCCCTGAGTCTGAATATCACTGAGGAGAAGGAACATAAACCTGGATTAGAGAATGAGGCCAAAGTACCAGCCACGTTCAAAAGAATGCAGGTAGTTTCATTTTCAAGTACCAAAGGTCCTTTGTCTATGAAGATTCTCCATTTTCCAGATCATGGTTTTTTCAAAAGGCAATTGGACTTTGGTTTATTTTTTCTTTGAAAATATTTTGCTTCTCATCCAAGAAGCTTGTGCAATTCCTTGAGGCGACTCTGGGGGTTTATCTGTACCCTCAGGGCAGGGGTGCTAAACAGCAGGTACTGTCAGGTTCTGGAGAATCGGTAGTGGAAATTTTGAGTAGTTCAGAGAACTGGAAAATACCACCTCTGGCTGGCCCCAAGAGTGGGGAGAGAATGGAGATTTTGCAATATCCTTCCCCCAGGAGTGAGGAGAGAATGGAGATTTTGCAATATCTTTCCCCCAGGAGTGGAGAGGGAATGGAGATTTTGTAATATCCTTCCCCCAGGAGTGGAGAGGGAATGGAGATTTTGCAATATCCTTCCACCAGGAGTGAGGAGGGAATGGAGATTTGGCAGTATCCTTCCCCTGCCACGCCCACCAAGCCACACCACATCCACCAAGCCACGCCCACAGAACCGGTAGTAAAAAAATTGAATTCTACCACTACCTCAAGGTCACCTAAATCAGAGTGCAAATCAGATTGCACTCTGATTCAGGTGACCCAAAGTGCCTTCAAGGACTCTCAGAGAGCTAACAACCAACCTTCCGAGGGCTAACGACTGCAAAGACTATAAATCCTTCCATTCCCCATCATCCAGTCATAACTGAAGGAGCTTCTTGGATGAGAAGTGACATGTTTTCAAAGGAAAAACAAAGTCCAGTTGCCTTTTGCAAAGCACCTGAGGGACAAAGGTTCCTCTGAATGCATGGATCTACATTCTGGGTGTGGCTGTCACAATTCCTGGATTAGCTTCCAGCAGGAAGTGTTAGAACAATGGTTTTATTCACATAATTGAAACCAGGGATCACTTAATCATGATGAATTAATAAAAATATGTCTTGTTGGGTTGCAGAACCAAACCAGGCACCTTCATAAGTGGTCTGCAACCCAACAAGACAGACACAGACTTCAGAGGATAATTAGAACTGCAGAAAAAACCATGGCTACCAACCTGCCTTCCATTGAGGACCTGTATACTGCACGAGTCAAAAAGAGGGCTGTGAAAATATTTACAGACCCTTCGCATCCTGGACATAAAGTGTTTCAACTCCTACCCTCAAAATGACGCTATAGAGCACTGCACACCAGAACAACTAGACACAAAGACAGTTTTTTCCTGAACATCATCACTCTGCTAAACAAATAATTCCCTCAACACTGTCAAACTATTTACTAAGTCTGCATTACTATTATTATTATCGTTCCTATCATCCATCTCTTCCCACTTGTGACTGTATAACTGTAACTTGTTGCTGGTATCCTTACGATTTATACTGATATTGTTTCCTAGTATGATTTGATTGCTTATTTGTACCCTATGACTATCACTAAGTGTTGTACCTTATGATTCTTGACGAATGTATCTTGTCTTTTTATGTACACTTGAGAGCATATGCACCAAAGACAAATTCCTTGTGTGTCCAGTCACTGGGCCTATAAAGAATTGAATTGTATTTGTATTTGTATTTGTATTTGTATTTGTGTTTGTTGTGTTGTGTTGTGTTGTGTTGTGTTGTGTTGTGTTGTATTGTTGTATTGTATTGTATTGTATTGTATTGTATTGTATTGTATTGTATTGTATTGTATTGTATTGTATTGTATTGTATTGTATTGTATTGTAAAACACAACTGGTTGGCTTCATAAAGTGTGTTTAACCCAGACTAAGATCTATCCAGATCTCAAACAGGCCTCCAATGAAGATTTGCAACCAATACATGAGGTTTAACTTTCTCATAAGCTTGGCAATACATTCTGCTGGAAGAGTCATGTCCTCCAAATGACCAGGTCCCCTTGAAAGAAAAAAGTTCCACAGAGGACCAAGCCCCCCACAAGCAAGACTTAAGCTCACCCAGCTTCTCTCAATGCTGCCTCTCAGCAGCTTCTGTTGGGACTGAATGATGCAAAAGGAGAAAAATGAAGGCAATGAAAAAGGCAGCTGGTGCTATTCATGGCCACTGATAGCTTTTCCCTCCATGAGTTGGCTTAATCTTCTGCTAGTGGCATCTAAACCCATTAATATAATATGTTCCTTCTGTTTCTCAAATGTCCCAGCCTGCATCTTTCATCAGATGACGCTAAATCGCAGAGTTATAACAGAGCAAGGATGGTATCCTATCTTCTTTCTTTATACTGTTTTTATTTCTCGGTCATGTCCTTACCTTTCATGTCCTATCAGGAGCCCTGGTGATGCAATGGTTAGAATGCAGTATTTGCAGGCAAACTCTGCCTTCAACCAGGAGTTCGATGCTGACTGGCTCAAGCCGTCCATTTTTCCGAGCTCAGTAAAATGAGGACCCAGGTGAGTGGTGAAATCAATTTTTTTTTACTACCGGTTCAGTGGGCGTGGCTTGGTGGGTGTGTTGTGGCTTGTTGGGCGTGGCAGGGGAAGAATACTGCAAAATCTCCATTCCCTCCTCACTCCAGGGAAAGGATACTGTAAAATCCCCATTCCCTCCCCACTCTGGGGGCAGCCAGAGGTGGTATTTGCTGGTTCTCTGAACTACTCAAAATTTCTGCTACCAGTTTTCCAGAACCTGTCAGAACCTGCTGGATTTCACACCTGACCCAGATGGTTGATGGCAATAGGCCGACATTGTAAAATGAACTGGATAAACTTCCTTTGAAGAACCATTCACAGATTTGAACTAGCAATAGCAATAGCTAGCTGAGGAAAATGTTAGAATGAGGGATGGGTGGCTTAGTAACATGTGCTACTAAAATCCTCTCATCCAGATGGAAAGGATGCCCAGCATGTCACAGAGTAAATCTGCTCCTAATTTTAATGAAGTAACAATCGTTTATTTTTATAGTTTTTATAGGGACGGGGTGGCTCAGTGGCTAAGATGCTGAGCTATTGGTTGAAATGTCGGCAGTTCAGTGATTCGAATCCCTAGTGCTGCATAACGGGGTGAGCTCCCGTGACTTGTCCCAGCTTCTGCCAACCTAGCAGTTCAAAAGTGTGTAAAAAATGCAAGTAGAAAAATAGGGACCCCCTTTGGTGGGAAGGGAACAGTGTTCTGTGTGCCTTTGGTGTTGAGTCATGCTGGCCACATGACCACGGAGACATCTTCGGATAGCGCTGGCTCTTCGGCTTTGGAACGGAGATGAGCACTGCCCCCTAGAGTCGGGAACGACTAGCACATATGTGCGAGCGGAACCTTTACTTTTACCTTTAACAATCGTAACAATTCTCATCTGATATCCTTGCAAGAGAAGTATTTTATTTTCCTCTAAAACAAGTATCTCCGGTCAGGACAAAACCAATTCTGTTTGTCTTGAATCAAAGGACATAAGGGAGAAAGTAATTATTTTCATGTCTTATTTAGACCCCTGGTTAGCCTTGAAGTTCACTCTCCGCCTAATCTACTTGACAGATGGATTAATAAAGTCCTATGGAGTGGTATATACTGTAAATCTAAGTGCTATCGCTAGCTTAAATCTATGAGTGGTTCTTCAAAGGAAGTTCATCCAGAACTTTGACTATGTTAGCTGTTTTGGGCAGAGGTGGGTTTCAGCAGGTTCTGACCAGTTCTGGAGAACCGGTAGCGGAAATTTTGAGTAGTTCAGAGAACCAGTAAATACCACCTCTGTCTGGCCCTGCCCCCATCTATTCTCTGCCTCCCAAGTCCCAGCTGATCGGGAGGAAATGGGGATTTTGCAGTATCCTTCCCCTGGAGTGGGGTGGGAATGGAAATTTTACAGTATCCTTCCCCTGCCATGCCCAGCAAGCCACATCCACCAAGCCACGCCCACAGAACCGGTAGTTAAAAACTTTGAAACCCACCACTGCCTTTGGGGTATATTCAAATATTCCCAACATGACAGTTCTCCTTTCTCTTAGTTGTGAAGACCAGAAATCTGCATGGCGCTTCACTCTTCACCACCTTAGATGTAACAGTTTAACATTCTCATTATTTCCTCCCATGTTGATGGGAATTGTAGTCCAACATATTCAACCTGACAAAGGATGCAAGTCAGTGGTGGGTTGCCCCTGGTTCGGACCGGTTCGCAAGAACCGGTAGTAAAACCAGCGGGAGGCCCCGCCCACTGCCCCGGATGTCGTCATCGTCAATCTGCGCAAGCGCAGAAGCAAGGCGCGTGTGTGATCCCGTTGCGAACCGGTAGTAAAGGTAAGTAGAACTCACCCCAATGCAAGCTTTTGTACACCTTATAGAAAATAACTTGGCTTTTAGCAGGCCTTTTTATTCCTCTCCTAAGAACCAACAGTTTAGAGCTGTTTATTTGGGCTAGATTCTAGAAGATTAGATGCCAGTAGAGCTACAAAAAAAAAAAAAAACCCCAACCTCTTTGCTATCCCCTAGTGTTCATCTAGATTTTTGTATCTTTTCTAAAAAAAAAAAAAAAAAAAACATTGCTTTTTTAATAAATAACCAAAAAAAGAGAGAGAAAAGAGAGAAAGATGATGATGAGCCGAGGTGGCGCAGTGGTTAGAGTGCAGTACTGCAGCTACTTCAGCTGACTGCTAGTTCAGCAGATCAGCAGATCAAATCTCACCAGGCTCAAGGTTGACTCAGCCTTCCGTCCTTCCGAGGTGGGTAAAATGAGGACCCAGATTGTTGGGGGCAATATGCTAATGCTAATGCAATATGCTACTATGCTATATGCTAACTTTGTAAACCGCTTAGAGAGGCCTGTAAAGCACTATGAAGCAGTATAGAAGTCTAATAAAAAAGAAAAGAAAAGAAAGAGAACAAGAACAGAACAAAAGATGATACTGATAGAGATACCACGTTGTCAAAGAAAAGAAAGAAAGAAATGTAAATAGTGCCTTAACAATTTTTTTTTTAATGTTGAGTCTCTAGAAAGAGTGCAGAAATGAGCAAGAACGATGATTAGAAGGTTGGAGGCTAGAACATGAGGATCAGTTGTAGGAATTGTGTATGTCTAGTCTAGTGAAAAGAAGGCATGATAGCAGTGTCCCTATATTTTAGGGGCTGCCACAAAGAAGAGCGGGAGGTCAACCTATTTTCCAAATCACCAGAAGGCAAGACAAGAAACAATGGATGGAAACTAATTAAGGAGAGAAGCAACCTGGATTTAAGGAGAAACTTCCTAAGAGTGAGAACAATTAACCAGTGGAACAGCTTTGCCTTCAGCAGTTGTGAGCGCTCCATCACTGGAGGCTTTTAAGAAGAGACTGGAAAGCCACTTGTCCAGAACGGTATAGGGTCTCCTGCTTGAATAGGGGGTTGGAGCAGAAGACCTCCAAGTCCCTTTCATCTCTTTTATCCTGATAAAACAGCGAAAAAAGTACAACCAAGAAAAACATTGTGTGGTATGTCATTACAACAGTGAACAGTCACAATTCTGTATAAACCTACCAATATTGTTGGCACCTGTAAACCAAGAAGATAATAACATTGACGCAAATGATGAGAAATAACAAAGCTATGAAAATCTAATACTTATCTAGTACGATATATCATGTGACATATCATATGAGATAAATATTAGATTTATTATTATTTTTTGGGTAGCTTTATTGTTTCGTATCATCGGCCTCCAGATTGTTTTCTTGTCTTACAGGTGTTAGGAGATATTGTAAAAAGGATCTGTCACTTAAAGTGATGCCCTGTAAAGATATAAGGATAATAGCTTTACCTTGTATGAATAAAGATAGACTGATTTACATATTTATTAGATACCTTTTAGCACAATTGTTGTTTTGCGATTCAGTTCAGAGTAGTTTCTCTGGAAGGGCAAATGATAGACAATGTACTTTCAGAATCGCATCAGTCAACCTCACTGTTTCGCAGCATCCCAGAGTTTGCCAGGTGGGTTCCTGCAGCTCAATGGTCCATGAAGGTGAGGACTGCCATCCTTTGTCCCCATCATGATGCACTCAAGAACCCTCCTGAATGTTTAAATTCAGCAATCATGGTTAGCTGAAGTGGGGTACTCAAGCAAAATAAATATCTCTGGAAGTCTGAGCCAGCGTTTTGAAATAAGAAGCAAGCAAAAAAAAATACAAAACAAAACAAGAGCAGTTATTAAAGACAGGAACCATTATCTGGAAACAAGCACATCGTGACGTGAACATATTTCAAGGAGGAATGGGGAGAAGAAGTAGAAACTTAAGGAACGAGAAAGACAGCTGGAGAAAAAAAGCCAAAAGAAAGGAAAAATATCAAGTACATTGTGTACATATTTCAAGGTGGAATGAGGAGAAAGCTAAGGAATGAGAAAGACAGCTGGAGAAAAAAAAAAGCCAAAAATTGCACACAGCAATACCCCCCCCCCCAAAAATGTGAAAGATTAACATTCAATTGACACCAGAACATTTCTTGCTGGAACTAATGGATAGACAATTATGGAAAACCGTGTTTTGTATACTGTATGATAAGTGCTGCAAGACCAGGGGTGAAATCCAGCAGGTTCTGACAGGTTCTGGAGAACCGGTTGCAGAAATCTGGAGCAGTTTGGAGAACCGGCAAATACCACCTCTGGCTGGCCCCAGAGTGGGGAGGGAATGGGGATTTTGCAGGATCCTTCCCCTGCCACGCCCACCAAGCCATGCCCACCAAGCCACACCACGCCCACCAAGCCATGCCCACAGAACCGGTAACAAAAAAAAAAAAGAGGATTTAATCACTGTGCAAGACTGTTATATGCAGAGAAAGTGAAGTGCTTCCATGAAGGAGGAATGGCTGCTGAAGAGGTCAGAAGTAGGAGAGAGGGCAAAATTATTCCGGTTTGGTTAGAGAATGGACAATACAGCCACATTTGTTAGTGACTGGAAACCCTTGCTGAACTCTTTGCTAAAAGAAGAGAAAAATGAACTTGTGACATATGGGTGTGATGATCCGGAAGGGAAGATTACGGAAAGCAGGAAATTATGTTGTGATGTTAGAGGGAGAAGATAAAAAAGGAATGTATGTGTAGCTGCTGGTAAAATCGGAAGCTGCTTTTTAATAGCCTTTTCTCTTTCTTTCTTTCTTTCTTTCTTTCTTTCTTTCTTTCTTTCTTTCTTTTTCTTTCCTTCATCATCTATTATTTTTACTTTTTTGACACCCTTTTTTTCAAAAGTTGTATCATTTTATTCTTTTTAAATATTTAGTAAAAATGAAAGAGAGAGGGGGTGAAGAGAGAGAGAGAGAGAAGAGAAAAGCAGCTGGAGAAAGAAAGACATGGCAATTAATCAAATCACTTAGCATTGTGCAGAATGAGATTCTTTCCGGCAGCATTGAATGATAAAGGTTCAAAAAAGCAAAACAGCAAGATAAATATTTCTTTTCCAGAGAAAACCTTCCCATATTTTTACACTGGGCTTCGCCAGCCCTAAGTAACAAGGGAGTGAGGATGAGTGAAATTGAGTGACCACCTCTTCTAGCAACCCACCAACTGTTTTTTATTATTTTTAGAGCTCAGTGTTGACATATTCATTGCAAGGTGTTGTTGTTGTTGTACAGTCGCTATGTCATATCCGACTTTTCACGGCTCCATGGACCATAGCACTCCAGGCGCCCCTCTCCTCTACTGTCTGCTAGAGTCTGTCCAAATTCATGTTCATTACATTGAAGGCACTATCTCACCATCTCCTCCCTGCCATCCTTTTCTCCTTTTGCCTTCCATCTTTCTCATTATCAGAGTCTTTCCAAAGAGGCCTCTCTTCTCAGTATTTGGGCTTCAGCTTCCACATCTGTCCTTCCAGAGAAGAGTCAAGTTTGGTTTCCTTTAGGATGCAAGATAGTTCATTGTTGTTAGTTGCGAAGTCATGTCTGACCCATCACAACCCCATGGACAACATTCCTCCAGGCCTTCCTGTCCTCTACCATCCCCGGGAGTCCATTTAAGCTCACGCCGACTGCTTCAGTGACTCCATCCAGTCACCTCATTCTCTGCCATCCCCTTCCTCTTTTGCCCTCAATTGTTCCCAGCATTAGGCTCTTCTCCAGTGAGTCCTTCCTTCTCATTAGGTGGCCAAAGGATTTGAGTTTCCTCTTCAGGATCTGGCCTTCTAAAGAGCAGTCAGGGTTGATCTCCTCTAGGATTGACCGGTTTGATCTCCTTGCAGCCCAAGGGACTTGCAGGAGTCTTCTCCAGCACCTAGGTAGCTGCCTCTTAATTTGGATTCTCAGAGAGAATTAGGGAAAGATGTCTCACTGAATACAGTATGGGTGAGCGTGGCTATGGTGGGTGTGGCCTGGTCGGCCTCCTGCACCATGGTAGGAGGGGCATTTTTGCCCTCCCCAGGTTCTGGAGGCTTTCCTCGAGCCTCCAGGAGGGCGAAAACAGCCACCCCAGGCTCCGGAGGCCCTCTGGAGACTGGAAACAGGCCCATTTCTGGCCTTCCTGAATGTCCATAGGACCATTTTTCACCCTCCCCAAGACTCGGTGCATGCCCTGCACTTATCTGCATCCAAAACGGGCCACGTGGGGACTCCTGGGAGGGGAGGAGCGGGTGGGCGGGGCCAGCCAGGAGTGGGATTTGGGGGTTCTCCGAACTGCGCAGAATCTTAGCTAGAGGTTCTCCCGAACCCCTGTGAACCCCCAGCAGCCCCACCCCTGGCCCCAAGGATCCCTCAATTCAACCCTAAACTAGAAATATTTGCTTCTATTGGAGATCTAACCTTCCTCGTGTTTTATAATAACGTCTCTCTTCTCCCTTCCATGCAGTGCTGAACTAGAATTAGTGAATCCTATACTGGAAGAGTAGCTGCAATGCTCCCTGCTCTTTAATGAAAATCTCTTTGCCCCAAGCAGGAACATCCACACAATTTTCCTTTCCAGCAAGGAGTTGTTTCCTTCCCTGGATAATGAATGCTATTATGAATCGGTGCCCAAAGAAATTATTCTTTTTGTCAGCTTCCTGGGCATTGTATGAAAGGGACAATTTATCTTTTTTGCCTTTTCAGCATGTTCTCAAGCTTGTAATTTCAGTTCAATTAGGTTCCACTGAGAAAGTAGGAAATACCACGATGGCAGTGGATCACTTAAGTGGCCAAGAAGGGAAAGGATTAACCCAGCCAGCTTCCTTTCGTGAATGTCACTTTCTATTTCTTTTCTTTTCTTTTCTTTTCTTTTTTTGGCTTACAAGAAGAATGAAAGTACGTACCACGGCTAAAGAAAAATTGCACTTCAGAGGAGGACAAATTGAGAAAATGAGGCTGGAGATTCGTCTTACACGAAAGCATCACATTCTAGTTCATCTGGTGAATCTCTTTCTCCCAGAAATACTGACTTTAAAAAACAGAAAAAAGAATTTGTTTGATGTGTTTCTAGTTTTCCTGGCAGGGCGGTCCATAAAATAGATGGCTACAAATATTGACCAAAATATAATAAAACAAAATCAAAGTTCAACCCTACAGTGATAAGTCACAGGTGACATGCTAATGCCAACAGGTAGGGAGTGGAGATTGGTTCAACTTCCTCATCCGGCTTATAGGTTTAGACCTCATCCTCTTGTAATTACTTCTCCCTACCTCTCCATAAATCCAAACAGGATCCAAAGTTCACAATTTCCCAGCACCCCAAACTTAATTTGCTTTTATGACTAGCTTCCAGAATGCCTGGGTTGTGTTTTCATTAGGCAAACAGATTGTGGAGGAAGAGACAGGCAAAAATAAAAGGGAATAGAATAGAATAACAGAGTTGGAAGGGACCTTAGAGGTCTTCTAGTCCAACCCCCTGCTTAGGCAGGAAACCCTACACCACTTCAGACAAATGGTTATCCAATCTCTCCTTAAAAACTTCTAGTGTTGGAGCATTCACAGCTTCTGGAGGCAACAGACAGACAGACTGATGATGGTGGGTGGGTGGGTAGGTAGGTAGGTAGATAGATACATAGAAATAGACAGACACATGGATGGATGGATGGATAGATGGATGGATGGATGGACGGACGGACGAATGGATGGACAGATGGACAGACAGACAGACAGACAGACAGACAGATGAGGGAGGGTGGGTGGGTAGGTAGGTAGGTAGGTAGATAGATAGATAGATAGATAGATAGATAGATAGATAGATAGATAGATAGATAGATAGAAACAGACGGACGGATGGACAGACAGACAGATAGATGACAGACAGAGATATATAAATTAAAAAAATATTGGTGTTCCTCCTTCACAGACAGAACCTAATGGGAGGAGTATTCAGAGAGAGGGGTATACTTTGCCAGCCAGTTACTACATAATTATCTCAGTTTAGAAAAGTCTGAATGATAGCATTAGCTGCAGAAGGTAGACAAGCTCACGGGATGCTGGATGACTAGCCTTGAGCATAATCCTCCAGAGTTCTTCTCCTGTAACTTTTCCCACATGCAGTAAAGATTCCTCACTCCATCAGAATCCCTAAGAACATAAAACATCCATATGGTTGTATGTATCCATATCTAACGTGGAAGTCTGGGTTACAAAGTCTAACTGACGTATCCAAATTCAAGCAGGAATAGAAACCTATTTATTTATCTCAATCTGCCAAGCCTTTTCTCTGATCCCCTCCCACACGTGTCCACTCCCATTTCCTCCATCCGGACTCTACCACGTTAATGATTTATTTTATGGGGATTTTTTTCCCCCCTCCCATCCGTAACTTTCTTTGGAACGCAATCTCCAGCACGCTGCCGGGCCTCTGCACCTCAGAGTTACTACCCCAAGCAAAGTCAGTTATCTCGCGTTCAGCTGTTAAAAATAACACCATTCACTTTCTGGCCTTCCAGAGTATGATTCATGAGAGGGAAGGCAACCTTTTCAGTTGATCATCTGCTTGACGATCTAGGATTTCTTTGCAACAGAGATCCGTGCTCTTCTCCTTGTCAGACTCAACTTTCAGAAGAAAAATTGAGGTTGCCAGAATCTCATTGCCTTCATTTGCTGCAAAAATAGAAAAAAGAAGACTAATAGGAATAGGAATAGGAATAGGAATAGGAATAGGAATAGGAATAGGAATAGGAATAGGAATAGGAATAGGAATAGGAATAGGAATAGAGGAGTAGAGTAGAGTAGAGTAGAGTAGAGTAGAGTAGAGTAGAGTAGAGTAGAGTAGAATAGAATAGAATAGAATAGAATAGAATAGAATAGAATAGAATAGAATAGAATAGAATAGAAGCAGAAGTAGAAGTAGAATAACAGAGTTGGAAGGGATCTTGGAGGTCTTCTAGTTCAACCCTCTGCTTACGCAGGAAGCCCTACACCACTTCAGACAAATGGTTATCCAACATCTTCTTAAAAACTTCCAGTGTTTGGAGCATTTACAGCTTCTGGAGGCAAGTTGTTCCACTGATTAATTGTTCTCACTGTCAAGAAGCTTCTCCTTAGTTCTAGCTTGTTGCTCTTCTTGATTAGTTTCCACCAGTTGCTTCTTGTCCTGCCCTCAGGTGCTTTGGAGAACAGCTTGATTCCTTCTTTGTGGCAGCCCCTGAGATATCAGAACACTGCTATCATGTCTCCCCTCATCCTTCTTTTCATTAAATTAGACATACCCAGTTCCTGCAACCGTTCTTCATATGTTTTAGCCTCCAGTCCCCTAATCATCTTGGTTGCTGTTCTCTGCACTCTTTCTAGAGTGTCAACATCTTTTTTTCATCGTGGCGACCAAAACTAAATGCAGTATTTCAAGTGTGCCCTTACCAAGGCATTATAAAGTGGTATGAACATTTCATGTGATCTTGATTCCATCCCTCTGTTTATGCAGCCTAGAACTGCGTTGGCTTTTTTGGAAGCTGCTGCACACGGCTGGCTCATTTTTTTATAGATATAAGATTGCAAGATTGCACAGATTGAAAGGTGGATGATGGCACTTGGGACTATGCTGTTTATATTTTGGGAATAGAGACTTCAGCATGCATCACTATGGGTCCATCATGCATCAGACTCCACATTTATTTATTCAATTTCTATAACTGCCCACCTCGACTAATGACTCTGGTGCCTTACGATTCCAAAGCTATAAGAACAATAAAAGAACATTTAAAACAATCAAAATGTCCTAAAACAAATACAGGTAGTCCTTGATTTACAGCCACAATTGAGGTCCAAACTTTATGTTGCTAAGCGGGACATGTGTTCAGTGAATTGTGCCCCATTTTATGACCTTTCTTGCCACCGATGTTAAGTGAATCACTGCAATTGTTAAGCTCGTAGCACGGTTATTAAGCGAATCTGGCTTCCCCATTGTCTTTGTTTGTCAGAAGGTCATAAAAGTGGATCACATGACCCCAGGACGTTGCAACTGTCATCCGTTGCCAAGCATCTGGATTTTGATCACGTGACTATGGGGATACTGCAATGGTTATAAGTAATTTTGATCGGTCACTAAATGAAGTGTTGTAAGTCGAGGATTACCTGTATATAGAGCACCTAGCTAATTAACCAGTTAATAGTAAAGTTATAAAATGGTGCCCTTTCCATATTCAGAGCCCCAGTCTTGGGTACGCAGCCAAGTTTCTAAAGCCTATTTTATACGCATCATTTCCAGGGTCATATGTACCTTATAGCATGGCTTGGTGGGCGTGGAAGGATACTATAAAATCTCCATTCCCACCCCACTCCAGGGGAGGGATCATAGTATCACAGGGTCAACTTGAGAGTAAGGCTTGGAGATGATTGGCCCCTCCCATAAGACATCAAAGAGAAGCGAACGAGAGGTGAGCTTTTGCAGGAAGCAATTAGTTCATCTGGTCGGTTAAAGCTCTGGAAAAGCTCTGTTTGACTCTGTGCTAAGTTTGGCCTTGCCCTGCGTTTGGCAATTAGTTCTCTGGCAGCATTCCAAGGGAGATAAGGTGGGTGTTTGTAAACACTCCCCTGATAGACTGTTTGAGAAGCCTTTCGGACTGGGAATGACAATAATTCACAGCTGTTTGAATTAAAGAGGTTTGCCGGGACTAAGTTTGTGCTGTTTACTTTCTAAGGAAGCATATGCTGAAGCAAACCAGGGCTTTACATGATGTTTAAATCATCGCTTGCTTATCAACCAGATTTAGGGGCCTTCTGCAACTGATTAGCACCCTTCCCTCTTCCTAAGGCACCGAAATGGCCTGACTTCAGTACAGTACATCAAATTAAGCTCTAAAATAAATAAACAGCCTGTTTTTATTTGCCCATTTGCAGGCAATGCCTGAATCCACTGTGTAAGCCTCTAATCACACTGGCTTTTAAATACATCCCAAAGCCATTCAGAAAGTCAATGCAGTCCTGTGGCTATTTGGAAGGGAACCAAACTATATCAGTGTCATTGATCTGAGCACATCCTTTTGATTGCCTTGCACCGCCTCTCTGCTTCTCAGTTGCACCTGAATTGAGCTTGGAGTCGTCACAGAAGGGAAACCAGAGACCTCAGCAAAATTTGCAGGGCTCAATTAGAGGACAATTCGCCATGGCCAACTCGCCACAGCCAGCTTGCCATGGCCAACTCACCACTGCCAACTCACTATGGCCAACTTGCCATGGCCAATTCGCCACAGCCAACTCGCCACAACCAACTCACTATGGCCAACTCACCACAGCCAATTCACCACAGCCAACTCGCCATGGCCAAATTCACCACAGCCAACTCACTATGACCAACTCGCCACGGCCAACTCACTATGGCCAACTTACCACAGCCAGCTTGCCATGGCCAATTCACCACAGCCAACTCACCATAGTCAATTCACCACGGCCAACTTGCCATGGCCAACTCACCACAGCCAACTCGCCACAGCAAACTAGCTACAATCAACTTGCCACGGCTAACTTGCTACAGTCAACTCACCATGGCCAATTCACCACAGCCAACTTCGGCATAGGGCAACTCACTGCAGGACAAGAGTTACACTAATATTGAAGAAATGGTGGAATAGAATAATTTAAAAAAGGATGCCAAAGGAGGAGCAAAATGAAATGTGAATGACAAACATTAAAATGTTATTTATTTTAAATAATTAAATTGAATTCTTAAATTGTCCTGCGGTGAGTTGTCCTGCAGCAAGTTGGCTGCGGTGAGTTGCCATGGCAAATGGTCACAGTCCACCCTCAGAGATGTGCCAACCTTATACTTCCCACAGATTACTCCTTCAAAGCAAGTGTAAACTCAAGAACCTTTAGCAACTGAAAAAAGAGCCAAGGTGCTAACTTTTCTCCCTCCATTCAGAACGGAGCTGCTGCTCCCTTTATGGTTCCCTCCCAGCCCCCTCCCTCCTGGGACTACCTTAAAAGGGACCGGCTGTAGCAGCTCTGTTCTTAATGGAGGGAGAAAAGTTAGCATTCTCTCTGCTGCATTTAACATTGAATTCTGTGGAATATCAAGCAGCCAAAAGAGGCGACCGGCGACCGGCCAGGTGTGGGTGGGGCCAAGGAGGGGTAATTACTACCAGTTCGGCAAACTGATGCCAATAATTCCTAGCGGTTCGTCCGAACCGGTAGGATTTCACCCCTGTATAAAATGTAGTAAAATGTCATGCAGCAGGATGGTGTTAATGAAAGTGCTGCTGACTTAAATCTTGGAGAGACTGCCAGGAGGTTATTATAACCGGACAGTCATGCTCACTCTTGATTGATGTTGGGAACTGCTAGGATGGCCCAGGAATCTTGTTACCGAAGGTCATTCTAAAACGCCTTTCCAGAAAGTAGAAAATTTCACAAGGATATTCCTCCGGCATTCCCACACTAGGGTTTTTAGAAGAGAAGATTTGTAGCTCAGGATTGAACTGTGGAATCCTTGGTGGTCTCTGAGCTTGGTTGTTTTCTTGGAGGCATTTCATTACCAAACTAGATAACATCATCAGAGCACCGATGATATTACCTAGTTGGATAGTAAAGCATCTGAAAGGAAGTAACCAAGCTCAGAGACCACAAGGACCCCATCCTAGGGACTTTGTTTAGAGTTTAGAAGAAGACATTTGGTGTTGTCAAAACTTCCTTCGAGGCAGTGGTGGAATTCAATTTTTTTTACTACCGGTTCTGTGGGCGTGGCTTGGTGGGCATGGTGTGGCTTGGTGGGTGTGGCTTGGTGGGTGTGGCTTGGTGGGCATGGCAGGGGAAGAATATTGCAAAATCCCCATTCCCTCCCCACTCTGGGGCCAGCCAGAGGTGGTATTTTCTGGTTCTCTGAAGTGCTCAAAATTTCCGCTACTGGTTCTCCAGAACCTGTCAGAACCTGCTGGATTTCACCCCTGCTTCCAAGGCTTCTGGGAAGGCATGGCAATTCTCCAAAGGCAAAACACCGTAATTTATTTTTAAGATCCAGAGAAAATGCACAATGCTTGGGGATGACACTAGAACAGCTGGACTCTTCCAGTCTCATTGGGTATGGCTGTCCTAACTCTGTGATATTTAAATTATCGTTAATTTGGAGTTTTGCATTTTTATGCTGTACCTGGACAATCTTCATACTGTTGGATTTCTTGTTCATACTACCCTTAGGTGTTAATTGGGCATACTGGGTGTATCCTCCAGGTCAACTGGTTTGGGAGGGTGACCTTGCTAATCTGTCCCCCTTCTAAACACAAAACGTTCCTCTTTTTTTTTTCAGTGTGACAGCACTGATTCTGGGTCCTTTCCACTAATCTCTTTTTAGTATCCTTTATAAAGCCTCAAGGTCTCTTTCATGGAACAATCTTATCTATACGTTTAAGATGTTGTAATGAAGCCAGCTGGACCTCCAATTCTCCAGCAGATTTGGGAGCTGTGAAAGAGAAAGAGAGAGGGAGGGAGGGAGGGAAGGAGAGAGAGGGAGGGAGGGAGGGAGGAGGAGGGAGGAGGGGGGAGGAGGGAAGGGGGGGAGAGAGAGAGATGTCCATGTAGCAGGAACCATTATATGTATGTATCAGGGGTGGGTTCTACTTATCTTTACTACCGGTTCGCAACAGGGCCGCGCGCACGTGATCGCTTTGCTCACACGTGCATGTGCTCTTCTGCGCAAGTGCAGAAGCATTTTGATGATGTCAGGGTCAGTGGGCGGAGCCTCCTGCCGGTTTTACTACCAGTTCTATAGAACCGGGGGCACCCACCACTGGTATGTATGTATGTATGTATGTATGTATGTATGTATGTATGTATATAACACATACAAACACACCAGGATTTATATACATTTTCTATCAAAGCAACGTGGTCTACCCAAATGTGGGAAGGAGCATACTGCTTCCTTTTCACCTTTCAGCCCCAATCCAGGAGCCCTCAGTGAGTCGCTTTCATGACAAACTATTTTGTGTTAAATTTATATTTACTGACAAAGAAATCAAGGGAGACTAGTATAGATCTATTTCAAGCTATTTAGCTCTCATCAGCTAGCCATACCCTTCTGGAATTTGAGTGTGTGTGTGTGTGTGTGTGTGTGTGTGTGTGTGTGTGTGTATTTGTCTATGTAAGTTTTCACGGGTATATATCTGTGTATAGTTAATATTTCGGGTTTCTTCCCGTGTAATTGTGGATAAATCCCTAAAAGGGTAGAAGCGACGTTTCGACAGAATCTCATCTGCCATCATCAGGCTTAGGTGAGGAGTCTTTTGCAGTAACTAGGCTTTTTTTCTCCAGCAGCCAGCAAGCTCCCTGCTGCCCAGTCTCCTTAGTCTCCCAATGGGCAGCAGGGAGCTTGCTGGCTGCTGGAGAAAAAAAGCCTAGAAACTAGTGGATTGGGATTTCACTGAACTAGGGCTGCAGAAAAATCTTGGTTTATGTAGGAAGAACCTGGCTAAAGAGACATACATACATACATACATACATACATATATATATATACTGCTCAAAAAAATAAAGGGAACACAAGCAGAAGACATCCGAGATCTGAATGAATGAAATAGCCTTATTAAATACTTTGTTCTTTACATACAGTAGTTTATACACTGCTCAAACAACTAAAGGGAACACAAAACTACTGTATGTAACAAACAAAGTACTTAATAAGGCTATTTCATTCATTCAGATCTCAGATGTCTTCTGCTTGTGTTCCCTTTATTTTTTTGAGCAGTGTATATACATACACACACACACACACACACACACACACACACACACATATCCCGATTGTAAGTTACAGGACACCTTCACTACTTTATAACTTGGGTTTTACCCATGATTATTTGTCTCTTCTCTGAAATTAAAACAGATGAAAGAGACCTTGCAGCTATCAGAATGCTCCAGAAAGCCTTGAGATAAGCTTCCATAAACCATTCTTTAGATATGAAATACACTCTTCCAAAAATACACTTGGGTCCGTGCCTTTGCTAAAGAGATTTAAAGCTGACACCCAGGCCAGTTTTATCAAGTTACTCAAAGTCTCGCGTTCCTTAACTCATACAAAAATCAGGGATCACATTGAAAAGCTCGGGTCATCGGGGCAAATGCTGAAAATGCTATCGCCTGCCACCCTCCAAGGGATCTGTCATTTTCCTTATATGTATAAATCATCTTGATTTTGTTCAAACGTTTGGTTCCAGAACACTCTGCCTTTGGAACAATTGTTTTGGTGCAAGAGTGGAAAAAAAATGCAATCAGTTCCACCAATCTTACACAAATACTCTCAAATTAAAGATTTGAATGATTGAGGAAATTGAAGGATTACACTTCCAGAGGCTGCTTAACTATAGAATAACATATAATATTAGAGTTGGAGGGGACCTTGGAGGTCTTCTAGTCCAACCCCTGCTCAAACAGGAGACCCCATACCATTTCAGACAAATGCTGCCCAGTCTCTTTTTAAAAAGCCTCCAGTGATGGAGCACCCATAACTTCTGGAGGCAAGTTGTTCCACTGCTTAATTGTTCTCACCGTTAGGAAATTTGTCCTTAGTTCTAGGTTACATCTCTCCTTGATTAGTTTCCACCCATTACTTCTTTGCTTTGGAGAATAGCTTGACCCCCCCCCTCTTCTTTGTGGCAGCCCCTGGGATATCAGAACACTGCTATCATGTCACCTCTAGTCCTTCTTTTCACCAGACTAGACATACCCGATTCCTGCAACTGTTCTTCGTAAGTTTTAGCCTCCAACCCTCTAATCATCTTTGTTGCTCATTTCTGCACTCTTTCTAGAGGATCTATAGCTGAGGCACCTAACACACATTCCTTGAGTAAATCAAGACTTTGGAAGAATTCAAACATTTCCTTCCTTCCTTCCTGGCTTCCTTCCTGGCTTCCTTCCTTCCTGGCTTCCTTCCTTCCTTCCTTCCTTCCTTCCTTCCTTCCTTCCTTTTTCTTCCTTCCTTTTCCTTCCTTCCTTTTCCTTCCTTCCTTTCCTTCCTTCCTTTTCCTTCCTTCCTTTTCCTTCCTTCCTTCCTTTCCTTCCTTCCTTTTCCTTCCTTCCTTCCTTCCCCTTCCTTCCTTCCTTCCTTCCTTCCTTTTTCTTCCTTCCTTTTCTTTCCTTCCTTCCTTTCCTTCTTCCTTTTCCTTCCTTCCTTCCTTCTTCCTTCCTTCCTTCCTTCCTTCCTTCCTTCCTTCCTTCCTTTGCCCTATTAAAGGAGTTGCCTGAATAGATTATTTTTCTCCTGATCAACAGAACCGACTTCAAATGAAATGAACGGATCCCTGCAGTCCTCAGAAGCACCTCGGGAGCAAAGACACTGTTATTAATCAGTGGAACAGTTGTGGGTGCTCTGACACTGGAGGCTTTTAAGAAGAAACTGGACAGCCACTTCTCTAAAATGGTAGAGGGTTTACAGATTTACAGAATTGGAAGGGACCTTGTAGGTCATCTAGTCCAACCCCCCACCCAAGCAGGAGACCCTACACCATTTCTGACAAATGGCAGTCCAATCTTTTCTTGAAAGCCTCCAATGATGAAGCTCCCACAACTTCCGAAGGCAACTTCTGTTCCATGGGTTGACTGTTTTCACTGTCAGAACATTTCTCCTCATTTCTAGGTTGAATCTCTCCTTGATCAGTTTCCACCCATTATTCCTTGTCTGGCCTTCAGGTGCTTTGGAAAATAGCTTGACCCCCTCCTCTTTGTGGCAGCCCCTCAAATATTGGAAGATGCTATCATGTCTCCCTTGGTCCTTCTCTTCACTAGACTAGCCAGGCCCAGTTCCTGCAACAGTTCTTCATATGTTTTAGTCCCCAGTCCCCTAATCATCCTGGTAGCTCTTCTCTGCACTCTTTCTAGAGTCTCAACATCTTTTTTATAGTGTGATGACCAAAACTGGATGCAGTACTCTAGGTGTGGTCTTACTAAGGCTTTATAGAGTGGTATAGAGAGTCTCCTGCTTGAGCAGAGGGTTGGACTAGAAGACCTCCATAGTCGCTTCCAACTCTGTTATTCTACCCGTATTCTATATTCTGTGATTGATCGATTATTTGATCTTGCAAAATATTGGTTAGGTTAGGCCCAGGAATCTGTCCCTTGGGGTAGTATCTTTTTCCCCTCTTGCCTTCTCAGCTTTAACTGGGGAGGAATAGATTCTCAAGAATAGAAGCAATACAGATTCAGGCAACACTTCTATAGATATAGTTAGCTGGGGAAAATATTAAAGAACGGGTACATTCAACTGAAAGAGTTGTGAATTTTGGTTTCGTTTCTTTGTGCTTCTTGGGCGACTCAAGAGTTTGGGGGACCATCAAGTGATTTACCAGATACAAAGAAATCATTCACACAAGGAAAATTGCTCGGGACACATGAGCCCAGCCTTGCCGTGAAGGTCTCCTTATCTTCTTGCTTCCATGCATTTTAAGAGCCCTTGGAAATCCATTAACATTACTAGGCAGACATTTTTGTGGCTCTGTTTATACGGCCTGTCAAAACGATGCTTATCAGAGGAAGTGGCTCTGCTCTATTTCCCCCTCTTGCGATGCCATTAGCGGGGTGGGGGGGTGGGGGCAGGATTGCCTAAGGGACATGGTGGCTCAGTGGCTAAGGCGCTGAGGTTGTCGATCGAAAGGTCGGCAGTTCAGCGGTTTGAATCCCTGGTGCCACGTAATGGAGTGAGCTCCTGTGACTTGTCCCACCTTCTGCCAACCTAGCAGTTCGAAAGCATGTAAAAAATGCAAGTAGAAAAATAGGGACCACCTTTGGTGGGAAGGTAACAGCGTTCCATGTGCCTTTGGCGTTTAGTCATGCCAACCACATGACCATGGAGATGTCTTTGGACAGCGCTGGCTCTTCGGCTTTGAAACAGAGATGAGCACCGCCCGCTAGAATCGGGAATGACTAGCACAGATGTGCGAGGGGAACCTTTACCTTTACCTTATTATATCCATCTGAAAAGTTTTAAATGAAAAGATTGAGGTTACGATTTGTGGTTTTGGCTATTAGAAAAAGAAGGGTAATATAGATAAGGGATAGTTTTGCAACTACTTATATTTGCTACAAAAGAAATTGAAACTACAGGTAGTCCTTGACTTACAACAGTTCATTTAGTGACCACTTGAAGTTACAATGGCACTGACAACAGTGACACTTTCAACCATAGAAGCATCCCCAGGGTGACGTGGTCAAAAATTCAAACACTTGGCAACTGACTCATATTTATGACGGTTGCAGAGTCCCGGGGTTGTGTTTTGCGACCTTCTGACAAGCAAAATCTATGGGAAATGAGATTTACTTACAACAGCGCTACTAACGTAATAACTTCAGTGATTCACTTAACAGCTGTGGCAAGAAAGGTCATAAAATGGGGCTTAACAAATGTCTCACCTAGCAACAGAAATGTTGGGCTCAACTGTGGTCGTAAGTCGGGACCATCTATATTTCCTACTATTTCTTTTTATTCTTTCTTTCTACATTTTTGCTTTTTTCTCTCTCCTTCCTTCCTTCCTTCCTTCCCTCTTTTCTTCCTTCCTTCCCCCTCCCTTCCTCCCTCCCTCCCTTTCTTCATCTCATTCTCCCTTCCTTCCTTCCTTCCTTCCCTCCCTCCCTCCCTTCCTTCCTTCCTTCCCTCTCCCTCCCTCCCTTTCTTCATCTCATTCTTCCTTCCTTCCTTCCTTCCTTCCTTCCTTCCTTCCTTCCTTCCTTCCTTCCTTCCTTCCCCTCCTTCCTTCCCTGCTTTTTACCCTTTACTAGTTTGTGTTAGCTTTCACGTTCTTTGTAAAGTTTTCAATTAAAAACAATTTACAAAGACTTTAAAATCAATCCACTTACATTTTTTAAAAAAACCCACCTCCCTCCTGGCTGATCCTGAATCCTGCTCTTCGGAGAGAGCTTTAAATAACTGGGAATAATATATTATTTGCAGCCAATCCTTTCGCCTTGGCTCGGATTCAGTTCCATCTGTAGCTAGCAGAAGCTGGTGTATCACCCTGAAAAAAAACTCTGTTCCGTGGCGCCTTTCCATTCCCAAGTGCTAGAAAACCAAGAGATTATTTTATTCACTGCAGGCCGCTGACGCTTTGCCGAAGGGAAAGAGAAAGCAAGTTTGCATAAATACGATTGCACCTGACAATATCACCCTATTTATCTCTCGGGTAAAAAAAGAAAGACAAAATACAGTCCACCGAATATTTTTTGCTTGCAGGCTTTTTTCGGCAGAATTGTTTTTGGAAAGACTTTTCTTTTTTTTTTGGAAGATAAAAGCAGACATTTATGTGCAAATGATACAGATATAAATCTTCTGTGGTTTTGTCGAGAAAGATTTCTGACACCGGGAGGGTTGTTCTGTATTATTCATAGAGCAGTTTTCTGGTTTGCTGGCCAAGGTTATTGAGGTCCATCTGAGTCCAGTGGACTATTCCTGCAGTATATCAAATTATTATTAGTGCCTATAAAAACACCATAATTTATTAAGATGCATGCCCGCGGCTGGGAGGACAAATTTTGCACAACGCTGGGAAAAAAAGACGTCGTATCTTATACCTAACCTTTTCAGGCTGTTTTGAAGTCAATCCAACCCATAGCGAAATTAACTTCTGTTGTGATTTGTTTTAAAGGTTGTTTGTTGTTCCTCCTGATTTGTTTGGTACTTTCCCTTTTTCTGAACTGGACGGAGAGAATCTCCCTTCAGATACATGGAATTTGCTATTATTCGAGGGAGCGTCTTGAGTGTTGTAGGGAAACAAGTAATTGGTCTGTAATCTTCAGGAAAGACTCATTTTCTTTTTTCCACTGAAAAGGTTAGAATAGAATGGAATGGAATGGAATGGAATGGAACGGAACGGAACGGAACGGAACGGAACAGAACAGAACAGAACAGAACAGAACAGAACAGAACAGAACAGAACAGAACAGAACAGAACAGAACAACAGAGTTGGAAGGGACCTTGGAGGTCTTCTAGTCCAACCCTCTGCCCAGGTAGGAAACCCTACACCACTTCAGACAAATGGTTATCCAACTTCTTCTTCAAAACTTCCAGTGTTGGAGCATTCACAACTTCTTTAGGCAAGTTGTTCCACTGATTAATTGTTCTCACTGTCAGGAAATTTCTCCTTCGTTCTAGGTTGCTTCTCTCCTTGATTGGTTTCCACCCATTGCTTCTTGTCCTGCCCTCAGGTGCTTTGGAGAATAGCTTGACTCCCTCTTCCTTGTGGCAGCCCCTGAGATATTGGACCACTGCTATCATGTCTTCCCTAGTCCTTCTTTTCATCAAACTAGACATACCCAGTTCCTGCAATCATTCTTCATATGTTTTAGCCTCCAGCCACCTCATCATCTTCTCTGCACTCTTTCTAGAGTCGCCACATCTTTTTTTACACCGTGGTGACCAAAACTGAATGCCGTATTCCAAGTGTGGCCTTACCAAAGATTCTTCTAGTTGTCACTCAATCTCTCTTTGGATGATACATTTGAACATTTGTTGGCATGCCATGGATGATCTCCCTGAATGCCTACCACAATGGACACAGATAATTACAAAATACCCATTTATAAGAACAGCATAGGGGTAGGGGATAAAACTGCTGGAGGATTGAGGTTCTAGTTCACTCTTAGGCATGGAAACTGGATGACCTTGGGTCAATCCTTCTGCTCAACAGCCAGCATGATGTAGTGATGAAGGAGCTGGGCTAAGCATTGGAGAACCCAGGTTCTAGACTTCCTCAGACATGGAAGTTCCTCTCTTTAGCACAAGGGGTTAATAGAAGAATGCAGAACTTGGAGAGGTGAGACCCGGATGCTATTCTAGACTTGGCTACCGAAAGTCCTTGGTTGACTTTGGACCAGTCCTTTCCTCTCTGTCCAAGAGTGGCGCAGTGTGAAAGATACCTATGTAGCAATGGTGAAGGTACTGGACCAGGAGTAGAGAGACTCAGATTCTAATCTCCTCAGCAGGGGTGAAATCTAGCTGGTTCTATCTGGCTCGGGCAAACTGGTAGCGGCTGCTGCAGGAGGCTCCGCCCACCCACAAGGACATCATGACATTGCATTTTTGCGACATTTTAAGCCTCTGCGTATGCGCAGACAACTTGGATTAAAGAATGGATTTTATTGAGAAATACAAGATTATTGACTTTGGCAGTACTACTGTTATAGTGTGAGAGTTAGGTAAAAGTAAAGGTTCCCCTTGCACATATGTGCTAGTCATTCCCGATTCTAGGGGGTGGTGCTCATCTCCGTTTCAAAGCCGAAGAGCCAGTGCTGTCCAAAGACGTCTCCGTGGTCATGTGGCCGGCATGACTAAACGCCAAAGGCGCACGGAACACTGTGTTACCATCCCACCAAAGGTGGTCCCTATTTTTCTACTTGCATTTTTTACGTGCTTTCAAACTGCTAGGTTGGCAGAAGCTGGGACAAGTAACGGGAGCTCACTCCGTTTTGCTGCACTAAGGATTCAAACCACTGAACTGCCGACCTTTCTATCAACAACCTCAGCGTCTTAGCCACTGAGCCACCGCATCTCTAGTGTGAGAGTTAAATGCCAGTAAAGAATCAGAGGAAGAAAAGAAATGACTCTGAATTATGGATCTGGGGGACGTTACTAAGAATACCATGGACGACAAGAAGAGCCAATCAATCAGTCTTAAATAAAAAATGACTGTTCCCTTGAGGCAATGATTAGCAAGCAGGGACTCACATTTTTGGGACATGTGAATGAGGAACTAGGTGGACCAGAAAAAGCAAATACGCCTGCCAAGCTTGAAGAAAGGAGAAGATGGATCAAGAGCAGAGAAGAATGAAGGGTATCACTGAATTCTCTCTGGAAGACCAGTGAGTTGTCGCTAGGAACAGGCTATGATAGTAAAGATTTGTCCAGATGGTCATCAAGAGTCGGACTTGAGTTAGTGACAATTAAATAAGGACAAGTCTGTATTCCAGGTTATCCTACTCATCTCCCATGCAATTCCTAAATGTTCCATAAGTTATTTTAAGAAATTCCAATCCAGAGACAAAGGGGATGGCAATGAAGTCAGCTGATCGGGAGGAAATGGGGATTTTGCAGTATCCTTCCCCTGGAGTGGGGAGGGAATGGAGATTTTACAGTATCCTTCCCCTGCCACACCCACCAAGCCATGCCCACCACAGAACAATTTTTTTTAGTAAAAAAATTGAAACCCACCACTGCTCTGTACCATTCCTTTGCACATCACATCCCCTACCTACATTATCTCTTTAACTAAAGCTGACTCTTTCATCCATCCCCCCCCCCACTATTTTGGCATTGTTGCACTGAGGCTACAATAATAACCACAATACAGAATAGGTTGCTCTTCCATTTCTATGTACCCCAGCACGTCTTTGTCCAGGTCTCTTTCTCTCATGGATGTCCTCCTGCCTTGCCTTCCTGTATTCCTGTATTCTTGCAGCGAGATGGATGGCAAACAAATTTAATAAATACATAAATAAATAAATTATGCTCCTTCCTTCCTTCCTTCCTCATCTTCCCCTTCCTTCCTTCCTTCCCTCCTTTCTTCATCATCTTCCCCTTCCTTCCCTTTCTTCCTTCATCATCTTCCCCTTCCTTCCTTCCTTCCCTCCTTCCTTCATCATCTTCCCCTTCCTTCCCTCCTTTCTTCCTTCATCATCTTCCCCTTCCTTCCTTCCCTTCTTCCTTCATCATCTTCCCCTTCCTTCCTTCCTTCTTTCCTTCCCTCCCTCTTCCTTCATTATCTTCCCCTTCTTTCTTTCTTTCTTTCTTTCTTTCTTTCTTTCTTTCTTTCTTTCTTTCTTTCTTTCTTTCTTTCTTTCTTTCTTTTTCCTTCCTTCCTTCCTTCCTTCCTTCCTTCCTTCCTTCCTTTCCTCCCTCCCTCCCTCCCTCCGTCTTCTCAATGCTGCACTGAAGAACCTAGACTGTGTGCCATTCCATCATTCCTTCCACTAATATATCTTCAAGATGTCCCCCTTTTTTTCAATGCTGTCACAACCGTCAGCTGTTTGTTTAGGAGTTTGATGCAAGGTTCTTATCTAGCGCTGTCACAAACTGCTGCTACAGTACATTGCAAATTTTATTTGGGTTCACGTCAAACGTGTATCTACTTTTCAATTCCAGGGCAGTGAGATGTTCCCTCTGTAACTTTTCTGTTAGCTGACAGAATCGTTTAGGTAATCTATCATGTTGCCAAGTTTTGCTCTTTTGCTTCAAGAATGCAACAGAAGCAGCTTCCTGAAGGTTCGGTCCCACCCACAGAAACTTTCTTTCTTTGTATTTTTCTATGTTTGCTTGTTTTGCTGGCTTCCGGCCACAGTAAGGTTTTACCTACCTACCAATCTAGAGGTTTTTCTTTGGCAGAAGCAAAGGGGAAATATTGCATACAGTGGACAAAGGGTGGGAGAGGAAACGTAATGGGTTTAGCATAGTCTGGGGAGAAACTGAAAGAGACTTACAAAAATTAAGCTAACCGGCCAGAGAATCACCATTTTGATCCTGCCTTGGATCAATTGTTAGATTTACAACAGATTGATTTTATAACTTTGAAATGGTAGATTTTAAAGAAAGAAACGAGAACGGAGATTAGGACTGGCATCCCACATTGCCAGTCAGGAATGTGTTGTGACTCAGGCCCAAGTAGGGAGTAGTCGGCACAAACAGTTCCAAAACAAACAGACTTTATTAGAACAGCTGAGAATTAACTCATTCTCAGCGTAGTCCAAACTAATTCAAAACAAATTCTTCATAACACAAATTCTTCAGTCTAATCACCAACCTTGGTATAATTAGGCAAACTGCCAAAGGCTTTTCTTGGCAAAAGTTCAGAAGCAGAAGACGCCGATAAGAAATAAATGCAGCAAGACAAGAAACAAGTCTATCAACGTTGTTTTCCAACAAAGAGCCCAAGAGCCGTTGCTGGTCTTTTAAGCCTTGTGAGGGGCCAATCATCTCTTGGCCTTACTCCTGAGTCGTCCTCTTTGCTGTAGCTGCTCTTGCCTTCTGGCAGCTCTTCTCATACATGCACTAGGAACAGGCTCCTCCTGTTCCTCTGCCTCTCTACTGTCAGCCTTTGGAGGCTCCGGAGTCCGCACCTCACTCCCCGATGGCCCTGGCCGCATCTCTGCCTCTGACGCAGAGCCCTCATCCAGGCCTTCCCCAGCCTCCAGGCCTGGCCCATGTTCTTCCTCAGCCTCATTGCTGTCCGACTCCACTGCCAGCTCCACAGGCTGCTGGCGGACCACAACAGAATTATGATATGGAAAGCCATTCAAACAACCTGTCAGGTTTCGATGTCGTCTCAATTAAAATTGCATTTCCAAACAAATAGTCTTTGATGAAATCTTTCATTTATTAAGCACGACAATCTGTCCCCGATTATGTCAAAGCCAACACTGACTTCCTGACCCCAAACCTTCCCTTTCCGTTCTCCAATTCTCTGCGTCTCATTGGCCACCTTCCAAATCACTCTTCCCATATCTACTACTTCAGCTCCCAGGAATGTCCCCCCTCCCAACTCATCTCCTAGGGGATATTATCTTCAGGGAAAATAAGTAGGTGAAAAGTCAAGCGTCCTCTTGCCAGCTGCCCCCTCTTCTCCTCCTTATGTCAGCACTGGAACAAATGTAGTTTGAAGTGCTGACACAACCATTGCTGTGACTATTACTTAAACTGTAATGCAGATTGCTTGAAACAATCTGCATTACAAGGCTTAAGGTGAGTTGGGCAGAAACCCCCTCACCCTCACCATTACATCTGAAGCACAGGTGCAAATCATAGAAAGATGCTGCTTTTGTGATGCGCTAGGACTGGGAGCCTCACACCACCATCCATTCTTGCACTCTCAAAGAGGTGGCCCATGCTGGTCACAGACGAAGCAGGCTGTGCAGACATGGTCTGATTGGTTTTCCCTTTTTGCAGACCTTTTCGACTCTACCAGAAACTCCAGTTCAGAGGAAAGAGCCTTTGATGTAACTGCGAAGAGTCAAAACATCTTGGCATAGTATTCCAGTACTTGAGGGGCTGCCACAAAGAAGAGGAGGACAACTTATTCTCCAAAGCACCAGAGGGCAGGACAAGAAACAATGATTGGAAAGAAGGAACCCAGAATTAAGGAGAAACTTCCTAACAGTGAGGACAATTAACCAGTGGAACAGCTTGCCTCCAGAAATCGTGAGCGTTCCATCACTGGATGTTTTTAAGAAGAATCTAGACAATCAGTTATCTGAAATGGTATAGGATCTTCTGCTTAAGCAGGGGGCTTAACTAGAATAATAAATAATAAATAAATAATAATAAATAACTTTATTGTCATTGTACGTGTATACACAGTATATCCATACAACGAAATACCCATTCAACGAAACACCCAAAGACCAGGTCCAACACACATAACAATCCCCAAACACCCCCACCCACCCACCACAATTCTCCACCCCTAAACCACCCAAACATCCACACAACAGACCAAGTCATGCTGTCCAACAGCTCACTGATGGTGGCCCTTTAGTTCATTGTTGAGTGCAATTATAGCTCTGGGATAAAAACTATTCAGAAGACGTGTGGTCTGAGTTTTAAGACCTCCAACGTCCCTTCCAGCTCATTCTATTCTACTCTACTCTTCTCCTATTCCTTCTCTTCTCTTCTCTTCTCTTCTCTTCTCTTCTCTTCTCTTCTCTTCTCTTCTCTTCTCTTCTCTTCTCTTCTCCTCTCCTCTCCTCTCCTCTCCTCTCCTCTCCTCTCCTCTCCTCTCCTCTCCTCTCTTCTCTTCAGATTTTCACTGTCCTTTAGGGTGCATCCATTTCTGCTGTCATTGAGTCCATCCCCTTTGCTTGGTGGTTGACCTCTTCCATTTCATTTCAGCTTCTTTAGCATTATAAGTTCCAAACAGCCAGGTCTTCACTTAAGGGACAACATAGTTCCTCAATCTGGTTCTTTGCAAAAGTGCCAGTCTTAACGGTCCTCTTATCAACAGTGGAAAGCTAGAACGGTCTTGCCTCTCCCTTTGTTTTTGGTCCCCCACTATACTGGCCCACATCCACGGATTTCACTTATTCATGCTGGAGACAACTCACGTGCCATGTTGTGGGCAGGTTGCTAGCGTTGTCACTTACCTTCTCAAATCAGCATTTTCCAGAAGTGATGCCTGCTGTTTTATTGCCAAGTTTTTAAAATCATCCATCTTCTGCTTCATTAGTGCTGGCTCATAACTTCTGAGTTGAGATCATGAGATTTCTGTTTTATAGAACTCAAATGCTCTCACATTGCCTCTGAGGTGAGGCTCAGTTCTTGGACCATCATGGAGTCATTGTTTTATTGGCAATCAAATGGAAGTGCCGTGCCACTGCTTTCTTATAGAATAATTCTTTTTTTTCTTTTTTAATTTCCCAGTCTAACTTAAAACTCTTGTTCTCTTTGGAGGCCTCCCACTCACAAACAAATCAAATCTGACCTTACCTAGCCAAATTTCTCTGGAGTGGGAGGTAAAGGTTCCCCTCGCACATACGTGCTAGTCGTTCCCGACTCTAGGGGGCGGTGCTCATCTCCGTTTCAAAGCCGAAGAGCCAGCGCTGTCCGAAGACGTCTCCGTGGTCATGTGGCCGGCACGACTCAACGCCAAAGGTGCATGGAACGCTGTTACCTTCCCACCAAAGATGGTCCCTGTTTTTCTACTTGCATTTTTTACCTGCTTTCAAAGTGCTAGGTTGGCAGAAGCTGGGACAAGTCACGGGAGCTCACCCCGTCAAGCGGCGCTAGGGATTCGAACCGCTGAACTGCCGACCTTTCGATAGACAAGCTCAGCATCTTAGCCACTGAACCACCGCATCCCCTTCTTCGACTGGGAATAAGAGGCTAAATGGACTTATTTTCTTTTTTTTAACAGCGTTTGGTTAAAACCTAACAGTTTTCAGGAGCTTTTTTTTTTTTTAAAGGGCATTGCCATTTTCAATCAGATACAAATAATTGCATGAGATGTATTGTTGAAGATTTGAAGAGCGTTTTTTTTCTTCCCAATATTATGTAAGCAATGCCTAAGGAAAGAAAAGGAAGAGGAAGGGGAGTTTATTACTCTTTTATTTATTTGAAAGGCCCCCAAGTTAAACATATTCCTTCAAAAATGCAGTCGGCGTGCTTTTGCCTTTAGGATATTTAAATCCTGCCTGATGGAATTTAAGCGGAATTAAAGAGG
Source organism: Pantherophis guttatus (assembly GCF_029531705.1). The sequence goes on along the minus strand of NW_026844064.1, from coordinate 50,122,103 downwards.
AAAAAAAAAAAAAAAAAGGAGTGTGGGAAGACAGCCATTTCCCCTCTGCAGACTGCAGCTCCTTGCAGCTTCTCCAAGGAGAAAACCCTCGTCTTGGATTCTTGTTCCGACTGCGTCAGAATTCATTTAATTAAATTCTCATCTTGCTAATCTCAGCAGTTATTGACGATTCCCCCATAGTGAGCCATTGTTCTCGAAAGCAGAAATCAGCAGGAGAAGTTAGGGAATGAGCTTCAACTGGTGTTCGCATCCGCTGGTTAAAAGACAGATTTAACAGATTTAATAGATTAACAGAGTTGGAAGGGACCTTGTAGGTCATCTAGTCCAACCCCCTGCCCAAGCAGGACACCCTACACCACTTCTGACCAATCTCTTCTTGAAAGTCTCAAGTGATGAAGCTCCCACCACTTCCAAAGGCAACTTCCGTTCCATGGGTTGATTGTTCTCACTGTCGGAAAATTTCTCCTTGTTTCCAGGTTGAATCTCTCCTTGATCAGTTTCCATCCATTATTCCTTTTCTGGCCTCTCCCTTTGTTTTTGGTCACTCACTATTTATTTATTTATTTATTTTATTTCCAATTTATATATTTTATTTCCAATTTATATACCACCCTATACTGACCCACATCCACGGATTTCACACTATTCATGCTGGAGACAACTCACATGCCGTGTTGTGGGCAGGTTGTTAGCGTTGTTGCTTACCTTCTCAAATCAGCATTTTCCATAAGTGGAAAATTTGGGTGCTTTGGAGAATAGCTTGACCCCCTTCCTCCTCTCTGTGGCAGCCCCTCAAATATTGGAAGACTGCTCTCCTGTCTCCCCTGGTCCTTCTCTTCTCTTCTCTTCACTAGCCAGGCCCAGTTCCTGCAACCGTTCATCGTATGTTTTAGCCTCCAGTCCCCTAATCATCCTGGTTGCTCTTCTCTGCACTCTTTCTAGAGTCTCAATATCTTTTTTATAGTATGGTGACCAAAATTGGGTGCAGTATTCTAGATGTGGTCTTATTAAGGCTTTATAGAATGATATTACTTCCCGCTTGGACTACTGCAATGCTCTCTACATGGGGCTCCCCTTGAGGAGCACCCGGAGGCTCCAGCTGGTCCAGAATGCGGCCGCGTGGGTGGTTATGGGAGCGACGTGGCGCTCCCATGTGACCCCCCTCCTGTGCGAGCTGCACTGGCTCCCGGTGGTCTTCTGGGTGCGCTTCAAGGTTTTGGTTACCACCTTTAGAGCGCTCCATGGCATCGGACCGGGGTATTTACAAGACCGCCTTCTGCCACCAATAGCCTCTCACTGACCAGTACGCTCCCATAGAGAGGGGCTCCTCCGGGTGCCGTCGGCCAAACAGTGTCGACTGGCGGCCCCCAGGGGGAGAGCCTTCTCTGTGGGGGCACCTACCGTCTGGAATGAGCTCCCCCCAGAGATACGGAGGATCCCGGACCTGCGCACGTTTCGCCGTGCTCTCAAAACTTTTCTATTTCAGCAGGCTGGCCTGGCCTAACTCTCCTCTTTTAAATTTTTTAATTCGTGATTTTATAAATTGGGTGTTTTAATCTGTGTTTCGGCCAAAATATTTAATAATTTTAAGGGATTTTTAATATTTGTATTATCTGTATTTTATCTTGGCTGTTCACCGCCCTGAGTCCTTCGGGAGTAGGGCGGTATAGAAATTTGATTAATAAATAATCCACAGGGAACAGCCTATGGGGCATTCCCATAGAACATGTGCCTTCTTGACCCAGGGGAACCCAAGCAAACAACTACAGTAGTCCTCGACGTACGACCACAGTTCAGCCCAAAATTGCCATTCCTAAGTGAGACAGTTTTCAACCTTTCTTGCCATAGTGGTTAGCTGAATCGCTGCAGTTATTAAATTAATAACATGATTGGTAAGTGAATCTGGCTCCCCCATTGACTCTGCTTGTTAGAAGGTCGCAAAAGGAGATGGCAATAGCATTTAGCAATAGCAGTTAGACTTATATACCACTTCACAGTGCTTTTACAGCCCTCTCTAAGCAGTTTACAGAGTCAGCCTAGTGCTCCCCAACAGTCTGGGGACTGTTGGGGAGCAATATTTATTTATTTCATGTATTTATATGCCGCCCTTCTCCAGAAGGACTCAGGGCAGCGAACACACGTTAAAAACATGTACAACAAAATCCCATTTTAAACCAAATTAACTAATAAATAATAAGAGCCTTGATAGTACAGTGGTCTAAGCACCCTGTTATTAACACAGCTGCCTGCAATTTACTGCTGGTTCGAATCTCTCCAAGGCTCAAGGTCGACTCAGCCTTCCATCCTTTCTAAGGTAGGTGAAATGAGGACCCAGATTGTGGGGGCAATAAACTGACTTTGTATAAATATACAAAAGTATGAAGGCTATTGCTTAACGCATTGTAAGCCGTCCTGAGTCTCCGGAGAAGGGCAGCATATAAATCAAATTAATAATAATAATAATAATAATAATAATAATAATAATAATAATACCCAGAATCAGAGTCAGCCTATTTGCTTGAACAGCCAAGTCTTCAGGTCCCGATGGAAGGAGCGGAAATCAGGAGCCGTCCGGAGCTCAGTAGATAATTCATTCCAGAGGGTGGGAGCACCCACAGAGAACGCCCTACCCCTGGGCGCCGCCAGATGACATTGGCTCGCCGTCGGAACCCTGAGGAAGGCAGCCCTATGTAAGCGAACAGGACGGTGAGAGGCAAGCAGGAGAAGGCCCTGCAAATATCCCGGACCTAAGTCACTCACTTATAAGTGAGAACCAGCACTTTGAAGCGGACTCGGAGAACCACTGGTAACCAGTGCAGCTCACACAGGAGAGGTGTTATATGGGAGTAACGAGGGGCTCCTGTAACAACCCGTGCAGCTGCATTCTGGATCAGCTGGAGTCTCCGAGTGCATCTCAGGGGCAGGCCCATGTAGAGGGAATTGCAGTAAGCCAAGCGGGAAGTAACCAGGGCATGAGTGACAGTGCGAAGGTCATCTCGGTCCAGGAAAGGGTTCAACTGGCACACCAGGCGAACCTGTGCGAAGGCCCCCCTGGTCACGGACTCCATATCAACTTTGGAGGGACCGAATGACAAGTTAACCTTAAGCTGGTCAGGATCGAACTCCTGGCGGTGGGTAGAGTTCACCTGCAATACTGCATTCTAACCATTGTGCCACCATAGCTCTTGGGGTCACGATCGCATGACCCACAGGACAATGCAACTGTCATAAATATGAGTCCGTTGCCCAAGCATCTGAATTTTAATCACATGACCGTGGGGAATGCTGTGACGGTCGTAAGCGTGAAAAACAGACGTAAGTCACTTTTTTTCAGCGCTCTTGTAACTTCGAACGGTCATTAAACGAATTGTTGTAAGTCAAGGACTACCTGTAGTTGCGGCAGAGAGCTATTTCAAGGAGGTCCTAGGAGACCCTACAGAACAGCCAACCTTACGAAAGAGGGCAAATAAGGCCACGGGTTTAAGGGTGTAGACTTAGAGCTAATTGAAAGGTAGAAGGGCAAGTCTGGAAATAATGACAAGAATGCAAATAGAAATGCCATCCAGCTTGGCCAGGCATATCTGCTATTTAATATCCTGTCCGTGTCCTATCTAATCACCCGTCTTGCCTTTAAAGTGGACTTGGGATCAGCGTGCACAGATGTTACCTCCCATCTGTCAGACCTCAGGCCAGGCGTAGTCATAAATCTCCACTCCCTGGAAACTTGACTCCATCTTTGGAGAACTAGATAACCGGAGAAGCTTCACAAACTCAGGGGCTGATTGATGAATTGCTTCATTGCAGATAAGAAAGAAGACAGACAACATGCAGAATCTGACTACCATAGAAGTCCAAGTATTTCTCTGGATGTTAACCCCAGATTTTGAATCCTAAGTATTTTCAGAATAACAGAACAGAACAACAGCATTGGGAGGGACCTTGAAGGTCTTCTAGTCCAATCCCCTGCTCAAACAGGAATCCCTACACCATTTCAGACAAATGGTTGTCCAATTTCTTCTTAAAAACTTCCAGTGTTGGAGCATTCACAATTTCTGGAGGCAAGTTGGTCCGCAGCTAAGAAACAGAGATGAGCATTGGCCCCTAGAGTCAGAGACAACTGAACAGGCGAAATCTTTAACTTTATCTTTTTACAAATAAAATAAATAATAACAATGATTTTGGAATTAGTTAGAATTAGTTAGAATAACAGAGTTGGAAGGGACCTTGTAGGTTTTCTAGTCCAACCCCCTGCTCAGGCAGGAAACCCTTATACCATTTCAAACAAATGGTTGTCCAATCTCTAATAATGATGATTTTTTTAAAAATCATGTTTAGTTAGGAGAAACCCTCCCATACTTCCACCTCTTACAATACTAGACAACACAGTATCAACAGTAGAGACCTTCAAATTTGTAGGCTCTATCATATCTCAAGACCTAAAATGGATACCTAACATCAAAAACGTCATCAAAAAAGCACAACAAAGAATGTTCTTTCTGCGCCAACTCAGGAAGCTCAAACTCCCCAAGGAGCTGCTGATCCAGTTCTACAGAGGAATGATGGAGTCTGTCATCTGCACCTCCATAACTGTCTCGTTTGGCTCTGCAACCCCCAAAAAAAGACAGACAGAGACTTCAAAGAATAATTAGAACTTTAGAAAAAACAATTATTACCAACCTGCCTTCCATTGAGTATACTGTACCTGTATACTGCAGGTACCTGTATACTGCACGAGTCAAAAAGAGGGCTGTGAAAATATCTACAGACCCCTCGCATCCTGGACATAAACTGTTTCAACTCCTACCCTCAAAACGACGCCATAGAGCACTGCACACCAGAACAACTAAACACAAGAACAATTTTTTCCCAAACGCTATCACTCTGCTAAACAAATAATTCCCTCAACACTGTCAAACTATTTACTAAGTCTGCACTACTATTAATCTTCTCATCGTTCCTATCACCCATCTCCTCCCACTTATGACTGTATGACTGTAACTTTGTTGCTGGTATCCTTATGATTTATATTGACAGCTTCCTAATATGATTTGATTGCTTATTTGTACCCTATGATATCATTAAGTGTTGTACCTTATGATTCTTGACGAATGTTTCTTTTCTTTTATGTACACTGAGAGCATATGCACCAAAGACAAATTCCTTGTGTGTCCAATCACACTTGGCCAATAAAGAATTCTATTCTATTCTATTCTATTCTATTCTATTCTATTCTATTCTATTCTATTCTATTCTATTCTATTCTATTCTAGTTGTTAAGTAATATTTAGCTGTTGAGCTCTAAAAGGTCATAGAAAAAGAAAAATCTCCCTGAAAACAAGCAAGGATTACAGTAAAGTTTCTCTGTAAATATGTTTATTTGTGTATATTTTCCAGCCTGTATTTTTAAAAAACCTTCTTGAGGCATTACACAGTAGAAGAATAGAAGTTATCCTGGGAATTTGCCAGTGTTGTCTTGCCTGTCCAGCATCTTACCAAATCTTCCAGCCTATTTTGTTTTGGAACCATAAAATTCCTAGACTGTCAGACAGCAATTGTAATAGTTCAAACTTATCAGACACAGGGGAGGGAACCGACTATCACAATCACAGCAGGAGCACAAATATTTTCTTCCAGCAGAACTAAAGAGTGTTGAATGCAAAAAAAATAATCAAGAGTCCATGCAGTTGTGTAGATGGAAGCTACAGGAACAGAACAACAATCGAGAAATAACAGGTGGGAGTTGCTCAAGAGAGATCCAACATAGAACTAAGGAGATGTCAGGGATTCCAAGTAACACTCCCAATGAAAGAAAACTCCAAGGCTTGAAGGCTCCAGGAGTGGGATTTGGGGGTTCTCCGAACTGCACAGAATCTTAGCAAGAGGTTCTCCCCAACCCCTGCGAACTCCCAGCGGCCCATCTCTGGTCTCTAGTATCTATAATGACTCTAAACTGATGACACATTTAACCCCACTTTCCAGCTCTAACCTGTTCATCACTTACAACAGCCTGGAGAAGAGTAGCCACCTGTAGGGAATGCTAAAATTTGGATTCCTGTACAGAACAAACCCTCGGATACTGTGATCTAAATGGCCGCTTCCAAATCTGTAATTTATGATTCCGTCCAGTGCAATGAACTCTCTTTTAAGCATTCCATCTATATGCACATAAATAAAAACCAATGGTATCTTAGATTCAAGGGTGGGGGGAGAGAGAGAGAGAGAGAGAAGGGTTTACTGCAGCAAAAACATTACCCAATGCAAATCAGAAATGTCTGCGGGGTGCGATAAAAAACATAAGGACAGTGGCAACCAAAACGCTGCCTGTTTTTTTAAAAAAGGTTTTTTTATACATTTAGTAAGTCACCCTTAGTTAAAGAAAGCATGGATTATGGCGTTATGTGAACCTATCCCAGGAATTATTTCTCGCTTTAGACTAACATTTATTATCAGTTCAATCTGCAGTGATTTCTTCACGAGAAATTAAATAGGTACCTTCTAACCATCTCATTTTTAAGAAGCTGGCTTATGCAATGCAGGTAATCATAGTCTCTGGATTACAAGCATTACCCTATTGAAAAGTTCAAGCAAAAATAAGAGATGAGTGATTTCACCCTCCCATCAATCAAAGCCAATAACAGACCAGAGTACCCAACTCTGCTTCGGTTTATAGCAATTTGCGATTTATAAACCTTTGGACCTACCAGCTGGAGGTGATGAGAGTTGAAATATGTCTGGGAGGCACGAAGGTGGAGAATTATACCTGCACTATATTAGCTGCATCTGCTCTCTCTTTCTGTTTCCAGCTCAAGATTGATTTAGGACTTCAACCCCTCTTAAATGGTTTCTTTGCTCAATCAAGATCTGCAGAATTATTTCTCCCGGAACTGTTGGAGTGACATTGGAGCAGATGTTAACTCATTAGACTTTTACATTTTATATAGACTTTTATATGCTGCTCTTTGATAGGCCGCCTATTTTGCGAGATTGAATTTTCGATGTGACCATATTTCCAATTTTGTAAATCTTAGTCTGAGGGCTCCTTGATGCCACCTGAGCTTGATTGTTTTCTTGCAGGTGCTTCATTATCCAAACTAGGTGACTTCATCATCAGATTTTACTCTACTTGGTAAGTGGACTGTAGTGCCAAGTAAGGTAGCAATAGGTAATAAACTTAACAGGCTGAGCTACATCTTACACAATCACAAATAACAATAGCACTTAGACTTATACACCGCTTCATCATGCTTTACAGCAGTGGTCCCCAACCTTTTTATCGCTGCGGCCCGCTGAGCGCGCGCAGGGGTGGAGGCACGGCCCAGAAGCTTTTGCGCACGGCCCATTGCGCACGGCCCAGGAGCCTTTGTGCTGCAGCGTTCATGTCCCCCGGCCGCTGCGCGGCCCGGTGCCAGGTAGTCCACGGCCCGGCACCGGTCCGCGGACCGGGGGTTGGGGACCACTGCTTTACAGCACTCTCTATGCCAGTGGCCCCCAAATCTTTTGGGCACCAGGGACCGGTTCTGTGGAGAGAGGTTTTTCCACGGACTGGGGGCATGTGGTTTCCCATTCTGTCTGCATCCCACAGGTGTGGTTTTGCTTGTTTGCGTAGCCCAATTTCTGGCATGCTGCGGACCAGTGCTGGGTCACGGACCAAGGGTTGGAAACTCCTGCTCTAAGTGGTTTACAAAGTCATATATTGCCCCCCCCCAACAATCTGATTGTCAGGGTTCCAAGTAACACCCCCAACGAAAGAAAACTCCAAGGCTTGAGTTTCCTCAAACTTCCATTTTATTAGAGATGTCATATTGGCACATCTGGGAAAACCTAAATCTGAAAGTTTCCAGGTTTTCCCCACCCAAAGAAAAGTTCAAGTCCCTGCAAAACACCTACAAGTCCATCACAATGTCTAATCAAAGCACCATCCCACCGTCTGGAGATGCCTCCTAGTTCCAGCTTTCTAGGTGCAGGGCAAGATGGCCTTGACTTTCTGAGAAAGGAATGTTATTATGACTATATATCATCCAGGCTCCATACAATGCCCCCTCCCAATCTCCCACAGTATTATTATTGTTATTGTTGTTGTTGTTGTTGTTGTTGTTGTTGTTGTTGTTGTTGTTATTACTTCGATTTATATGCCGCCCTTCTCCGGAGACTCAGGGTGGCTTACAATGCATTAAGCAATAGCCTTCATACTTTTGTATATACCTGCTTAGTAGGGCTTTTTGGGCCCCCCTGAGCCGTGTTCTATTTTATACAAAGTCAGCTTATTGCCCCCACAATCCGGGTCCTCATTTTACTTACCTCGGAAGGATGGAAGGCTGAGTCAACCTTGAGCCTGGTGAGAATTGAACTTGCAGTAATTGCAGGCAGCTGGCAACTAAGTGCTACTTTAACAACAGTTTAGTCTGCTGCGCCACCAAGGCTCCTTATAAATGTGGCAGGCCTGAAGGCCCAATGCAAAAGATGGCTTCCAGGTCTGACACTGAGTGTCAGCATTCCGAGTAATGCATCCAAAGAAATCAGAACTCCAAGGCAGGAACATTCCTCGGAGAATATGTTTATTGGATACATCATATCAGCACAGCCAGTGAAAACTAACTCTAAAAGTTCCCTACGGTTCCCATGTAATTAAAAGAGCAAAGGTTTTCCTCCCCGGGTTTCACAGGTCAATCAAAGCAGCTGGCGGGCTCCTTCGATCACTTTTGCTCCTCCTCCTACCACCTGTTGGGATGACCTTGGTTCCCACAGGGAAGCTCTTTATTTTCTCTATGAGACCGTCTAATTATTTCCCCCTCATCCTTCCCCCCATAGTGCATGGCCACTATGAAGCCTGAAGATGGCTTCAGCCAGGTTCGATTCAGAGTTGACATCGAGTCCTCATTTTACTAACTTCAGAAGAATGGAAGGCTGAGTCAACCCTGAGCCAGTCAGGATCGAACTGCTGGCAGCGAGCTCAGTTAGCCTGCAATACTGCATACTAGCCACTGCACCGCCATGGCGCAGCAAACTACATGACCTATGAAAAAGCAATTAATTTGCCTTTGTTAATTAGGGTTCTTCCAACCCTTACTAATGTGAATGATGTAGGAATAGTACAAGGTCAGCTATATGAACACTGAAGGACCCTCTTTATTCACATTATTATAAGAAAGAAATGTGCTTGTTTAGAGATTACACTAAGCTAAATTCCATTCTTGGTAATATATATCTTCTGAGGGGCCTAGCTGTCAAGGATGCAAAAACATCCATCTGAAACAAAAAGTTACTTATTATCCAAAGCAGCCATGAATCTACGCATCAGCAATTACAGAACTGAGGAAGGTTGTTTAGCTAAAATAATCTTAGGAACTAGAAAATAATGAAAGAATTTAGTAATTAGAAAGTGTCAATTATCATGTAACAAATGCATGTTAACCATATATGGAAAACTGCTGTGCTCACAAAATCCTTTGTCTTGGAGATGTATAAAAGCAGTTGTATCAGAGCTCTTCTTGGTTCAGAATTGCAGATACAAATCTGGTTTTGAAACTGTGCAATAAACTGTCTCTGGCTGACCCAGGAATGTTGTTTGGTCCCATCATTCCATAACATTACCAATCCATTTTAATTATTTCCCAAAGAAATGGTAGCTTGCAAAATAAACTAGAAAGCAACTGAGAATATTTTTCCCTCCCACTTGAGTTGATCATCCAGAAATGAATAGGCTGAGTTAAAATCAAGAAGAACGAGAAGAGAAGTAAATATACAGTACATACGTAGGAATTTCATGCTGCTGTCTGAATGAAGACAAATGAGAGAGGTCATTGCAAGCCAGGATTATCCGACGCTTTTCATAAATCACATTAATTATCTATTTGTGTATTACATTTTGGTATATATATATATAAAATTGCAGATATGGTTTGTTGTTTTTTTTTCTTTAACGGCATACATAAGCTCAAAGAGGATCTGTGGAAGTATTTATCCTCTGGTCCTATTTTTAGAGCAAAATATTAAGCAAGCAGGAATGACAAATTGTTCCCTTCAGGATCATTAGATTACACTGCAGCGGGATTCAGGAAGACACCTGAGGCTCCATACAGGCTGAATTGAAAGAAAAGAGCCGTTTCCTAAATCACTTTGAGATGCTCGGAAAGGATGGATAGACCAGCATTATTCAACCGGTGGCTTGAAAGACCTTGACAGAAGGAACATCTGATTAATGCTTATTAAAATACATACCGGAGTCAGAAAGTATTATTATTAACGCAGCTGCTCAAAAAAAAATATATGTTGCATTCCTATCATTTTCTCTCTGGTAGAAAAATAAGCTGATCTTTTCAGCTAGTGGGGAATACTGGGCCACTGGCCGAAGGTCGTAACGGTTGCCAGGAGGATTTGCCTCTTGACCAAATGATGGCCAGTACAGGTAGTTCTCGACTTACGACCACCATCGGGTCCAAAATGTAAGTTGCTAAGTGAGACAGTTGTTAAGTGGGTTTTGCCCCCTTTTATGACCTTTCTTGGCACCGTTGTTAAGTGAATCCCAGCTGTTTTTAAGTTAGGAACGTGGTTTTTAAGCAAATCTGGTTTCCCCCTTGACTTTGCCTGTCAGAAGATCATAAATGGCAATCACGTGACTTTGGGACACTGCAACCGTCGTAAATATGAGCCCGTTGTTAAGTTCCTGAATTTGGATCATATGATCGTAAGGATGCTGCGAATGTCACAACTGTGAAAAATGGTCATATTTTCATATATCACCTTTCTCTTTCTTTCTTTCTTTCTTTCTTTCTTTTTCTTTCTTTCTTTTTTTCTCTTTCTGCCTGTCTGGTTTTCTTTCTTTTTTTTTTCTTTCTTTCTTTTCCTTCCTTCCTTTTTCTATCTTTCTTTTTCTTTTTCTTTCTTCCTTTCCTTCATTCCTTCCTTCATTCTTTCCTTCCTTCCTTCCTTTCTTTCCTTTCCGTTCTTTCTCTTTCTTTCTTTCTTTCTTTCTTTCTTTCTTTCCTTCCTTCCTTCCTTCCTTCCTTCCTTTTTTCCTTCCTTCCTTCCTTCCTTCCTTCCTTCCTTCCTTCCTTCCTTCTTTCTTTCTTAGCATATTTTTAGGTCATGTTGCTTTTTTCAGTTCCCTTGTAACTTCAAACAGTCACTAAACGAACTGTTGTAAGTTGAGGACTACCTTTATCCATTTGGGGAGTCACAAAGAAATGGATGTTGCATACTTCTTTCCTCTGAACTAGTGTTTCTCAACCTTGGCCATTTTTAGATGTGTGATTTTAACCCCCATTAACACTCTGGAGTATTGACAAATAGTATTCTTAGAGGTCAAATAGGTTCATTTTCCAGTCTAGTTCTCCATAACTTTTTTGCTGAGCTGTTGAGCAGATTTCCAAACAATCTTCTGGAGTTCCTTCCATTTTCTTCCCCCTAAGAATGCCCTTGGAATGCATTTGTTAGGCCAACACAGGGATGAAATCCAGCAGGTTCTGACAGGTTCTGGAGAACCGGTAGTGGAAATTTTGAGCACTTCAGAGAACTGGCAAACACCACCTCTAGCTGGCCCCAGAGTGGGGTGGGAATGGAGATTTTGCAGTATCCTTCCCCTGCCATGCCCATCAAGCCACGCCCACAGAACTGGTAGTAAAAAAAAATTGGATTTCACCACTGGGTCAACGGCATTGTTTTTTTTTAAAAAAATATGGATGGTTTGCAGCATGATAGTCTCCAGGATATTCCATATTTTAAAGAAAGCAATTTAAAACGAGAATGAGTTAAGCCAGTCAGAAACTCTGGTTGACACCAAAGGAGGCACCTTCCGTTATATCTTAGTTGTTAAAATCAGCGTATTATTCTGAAGAAAAAAAAAAGTAAACAGATTTCATATAGATTTGTCAGGCTGTGTGTGTGTCCACAATTCAGGCATCATCATTTTAGCAAGCATGGTTTGCAAACAAACCTTTTAAATCAACTAGGCTTGTTCAAAGGTTTCCACTAAACCAGGGAGCCTTTTTTTTTTTAGACTTTGGAAAGCAGAGCAGAAATAAAGCATCCAAGTTAGTTTCCAAAGTCCTGCAGAGATTTTGAATCACTGATTTTTTTTTTCCTGCCTGGGAAAAAGCAAAGAGGAGTTATCAGGTTTGTTAGATAGTCCTGGGCTATTCCCCCACTCTGTTGTTGTGGCCCACCAGCAGCCAGCAGAGTTGACAGCAGATTCGGACAGTGAGGAGGTTGGGGAGGAACATGGACCAGTCCTGGAGTCTGGGGAAGGCTCGGACAAAGGCTCTGAGTTGGAGGCAGAGAGGGGGCCAAGGCCATCTGGTAGTACTTTGCTGCCTCCGGAGCCTCCGGAGTGTGACATCAGGGAGGCCGAAGAACAGTGGGATCCTGTTCCCAGTGTGCACATGCACAGAGCTGCTGGTAGACAAGAACAATTAAGAAAACAGGGTCGACTTGGGAGTAAGGCTTGGAGATGATTAAGACATAAAAGAGAAGCGAACGGGATGTGAGCTTTTGCAGGAAGCAATTAGTTCATCTAGTTGGTTAAAGCTTTTGAAATTTCTGTTTGACTCCATGGCCTAATGAAATAACTGGAGTGTGAAGGCACTAGAAATCCAGAGGATAATTAGTCTATGGTGCCCTCAATCCCAAACCCTCAATATCTTAAGTCTCACTAATCATGCCATCATGATATCCCCCAATGATACAAGAAAAAATCCACTTTTTTCAAGAAAAAAAAAATGTTGTGGTTTTATTTCATTTATCAGAAGTCTATGTTTGTCATTCTCAACAGCTAGCACCTTATCAATCTAATTATTTACCAGTTCAGTCCATAGGTAAAGGTAAAGGTTCCCCCGCACATGCGTGTCAGTCGTTCCTGACTCTAGGGGGCGGTGCTCATCTCTGTTTCAAAGCTGAAGAGCCGGCGCTGTCCGAAGACATCTCTGTGGTCATGTGGCCGGCATGACTCAATGCCAAAGGCGCATGGGACGCTGTTCCCTTCCCACCAAAGGTGGTCCCTATTTTTTCTACTTGCATTTTTTATGTGCTTTCGAACTGCTAGGTTGGCAGAAGCTGGGACAAGTCACGGGAGCTCATCCCGTTAATGCGGCACTAGGGATTCGAACCGCTGAACTGCCGACCTTTCGATCAACAAGCTCAGCATCTTAGCCATTGAGTCACTGCGTCCCCCTTCAGTCCGTATTAAAGCTTTAATAGACATTTCAGTGATTCTCCGTAAATCCCATCCTGGGTACACTTCAGTCCCAGAGATGAAGTGGGGGCTGCTGTTCTCCAGCATTTGGAAACTCTCAGACTCTTTGACTCTGAACTAAATGCGCCCCAAAGTAGTTTGCATACAATTTGGATTTATTTACCGAGAGAGAGAAAGCCAGGAGAACAAGAGTAGGAAAGAAAGTGCACCTAAGGCAACAGAAGACACCAATAAAGGGGAACAGAACAGAAGACAATTATACCAAGGCTGTAAATTACAGAGAACAGTAATGCGTTCATATGCAAGTCGGCATTTAAATTAAATATAAATTTAAGGTAGATTTAATGTCCGTGTGGCTGTGTGCCTGTATGGGGAGACTTGCCTCCTCACCTTTCAAAGCTTGACCATAAATCAAGAATCAACATTTCAAGTTGCTTCTGCTAAATAACATTAACCACATCGGTATAGTCTCATTCTAAGTTTTCTATAATTACGCTTGCGGATTTTACTCCACTAATTGTTGCCGAGGCCATTAAGCCAGCACTGTCCGAAGATGTTTCTGCAGTCCTGTGGCCAGTATGACATCACAGAGAGCGGCCACCTTCCCACCAAAGTGGTACCTATTAATCTACTCGCATTTGCATGCTTTCAAACTGCTAGGTTGGTAGGAGCTGGAGCAAGGACAGGAGCTCATGCCACTGAGTGGCGTTCAGGTCTCGAACCTGGGCTGCTGGTGCTCCAGCTGACAAGCTCAGTGTCTTAATCGCTGAGCCACCACCCCTATAATTACCCTATTCACAGTAACATGACTGAATCTTGTCATTAGCATACAATCAATCCTTTGTATGGGTTGTGCTGTGACATCTCTCCCCGTATCCTAACAGAGATATCCCAAAGACAAAGACAAAGCAAACTTATATTGACAGAACAGGCTTAGTCTGGTCCACTAGAAGCTATAATACTCAATAAAGTTAGTGCCTGTTCATCTAAACTCCAAAACACGTATCATACACAATCAGGCTACATAACATTATCCAGTGCATCTTGGAATATAAACCCATTGCAACACTTTAGGATTTTGTGGGAACATCGAATGAGGTGGACAATTGGGACAGTAGCAGTAGCACTTAGAGTTATATACCGCTTTACAGCTCTCTGTAAGCGGTTTACAGAGTCAGCACATTGTCCCCAACAATTTTGGGTCTCATTTTACCCACCTCGGAAGGATGGAAGGCTGAGTCAACCTTGAGCCTGGTGAGATTCGAACTGCCAAATTGCAGGCAGCCGGCAGGCAGCAGAAGTAGCCTGCAGTACTGCACTCTAACCACTGCGCCACCGTGGCTCATAGCTAAGTATGGAAACAGTACCAATAAAGGAAACCATTTGTAGCTCAGGCTTGAAATGAGAAGTCATAAAATTCTAAACCTCCCTACAATAAATTATGATGCCATGCTTGTTTCTGCATTGTTTGATATGAACCAGAGGTTCCTATAGGATCTGACACATATACTGACAATTTAGTTCCACTTCCTTATTATGAATTTTAATTTTTACCGCTCCAAAATCTTTTGGAAACAAAAATGGTGAGCAATCTCAGATCACTTCTTATAATTGAAGGGTCTACTTGCAACTGAAGTTAGTCTTCTCACTAGCTGAGGGAATTCTGGGAGTTGAAGTCCACCCCTCTTAACGTTTCCCAGATTGGGGCATTCTGGGAACTGAAGTCCACACATCTTAAATCCTGCTGGCTGGAGAATTCTGAAATCCTCCCGTCTTAAAGTTGCCCAAATCGAGAAACACTAAGTTAGATCGTTGTCTTTCTTTTTATAATGTATAATCAAAAGAGGAGGGGAATCAGCGGGAGAGACTGTGAGAAACCCATGGGCAAATCTGTTTAATCAAACGTTATGTTGTTGTAGCAAAGAGGAAGAATTTTCCCCTCTCTCTGCAAATGACAAGATTCCATTAACTTGCAAAATTCCACGGGGCAGATTCTAGAGGAACAATATGGCAGGCAGAAATTACCATAGCAACCATTCCCCGTCTTCTCTCTGGTAATTCAGAGGCTAAAATTATTTCAAAGCAAGCGATCTAAGGTGCACTTTTAATCACCTAAATTAACCTCAGTTTGCAGGAGAGAAATGGATTCTTTAATAAGACTGGCTTTCGCACTGTATGAATTTTCTAACTGGGAGATGCATCGTTCATTTATTAAAATTATTTGTATGCCGCCTACTCATGCAACCCGAGGCAGCTTTACAATAACTTTAAACAACCATGAAGTAAATGTTAACATGAACAGCTGGAAGCAACATATGTTGCTGTCCTCAGTTAAAATCTCCTTCTCCGAGTTGTGCTGCAGAAGAGACCTGAATTAGCCAATTTTCTAAAGCAGGCTTTTCAAGCCTGGCAATTTGAAGACTTGTGGACTTCAACTCCCAAAATTCTCTGCCAGCTGGCTGAGGAACTCTCAGAGTTGAAGTCTTAAAGTTGTCAAGTTTAGAGATCAGTGTTCTAAAGGAGACTCAATGGTGGGCACTAAACCAACTTCAGAGGTGGCCGCTCCTGTGTATGCCATCTCTGTGAGTTCTAACACTGTTCTGCCCCAGCTACAGATCCCAAAGAATGTAGCACACACAACTCCGAACAAAACTCAGTTTACTTCAAAACGCAGTCTTTTGCAAATGCAGGCTGTTAATAAAACGTTCTTAACAACCTGCCAGAAATTCCACAGGTAAGATAGAGTCTTACTAGAGTTGGCAGAAAGCCCAGAAGCCAGGTTTGCAGAGAAAATTCAAACTCAATGATCAGCGAATGAACGGACGAACACACGTTGTTTCCTGCAGCTTTTTACAAGCAGCGTGCAAACTTAAATAGGCTAAGGGAGTGGCCAATTGGCCCCAAGCCTTACTCTCGAGGAGACTTCCCCCTGAGTAACCACTCCTGCCTTTTGGCAGCTCTGCGTGCTCGTGCATTGAGAAGAGGCTCCTCCACTTCATCCTCTTCACTTAAAGAAGCCTCTGGAGGTTCTGAAGGCCCTGGCTGAATCCCTGCCTCTGGCACCACATCTCCTCCAGCCTCCTTGCTGTCCAACTTGAGCACCGGCTGCACAGGCTGCTGGCGCGACACCACACCAGCCTCCTCGTCATCGGGATCAGCAACAATCTGAGCAGGCCACTGGCGGGCCACAACAAACACCCATAGTAGTATCCTCTCCCAAGTAGGCTAGACATGGGAGGCAGACTCCATATGAAGAAAACAGTTTTGAAGGCAGCCTAAGCCCGTGATGGTGAACCTATGGCACGTGTGCCACAGTGGCATGCAGAGCCCTCTCTGTGGGCATGCCAACCATCGCCCCAGCCCATGGTGTACCACGCATGTACACGTGCCTCCTGCCGGCCAGATGGTCACCAGGTCTCTGCCGAGCATACGTGGAAGGGCAGGTTCCATGCGGGGGACGTGTGCATGCATGCATGGGGGGTGGGGCACATACAAGGGGGGTTCAGATTGGTGTAGGAGGCATCCCAGGCCCAAAATGGGTCACGGGTGGCTTGCTTAACGCTCCTGCACCCCGTTTTGGCTTCCAGGTTGGTGCAGGAGGCTTTCCAGGCTGTTTCTGGAGCACATGTGCAGGGGGGAAATGTGTGGGGGGGGGCATATGCAGGGGGGGCACTCGCATTGCATTTTGGGGGTTCGGGCACGCACATGTGCATTTGCACACGTGCATGCGCGCTCTGGCCACTCGGCACCAAAAAGGTTAACCGTCACTCACCTAAGCCCTGTAGGACTCTATAAGTTGCACCATCTGGCTCTAGTTATGAACAGATAGCTGGATTCTGTAGATTCCATGTCATCTTCAAGGGCAGTCCCATGGAGAGTTAATTACAGTCATCTAAGAGATGACAGCATCAGTCATTATCTTCAGTACACCTTAGCCAAGGAGAAGATATTCCTGGTACACCTGACAAAGGTTCTGCATGCCATAAATTCCTGAACTCCAGCTGATCGGGAGTTGGATTCCTGATCCAACTGAGTGGGAAAGACTTGCCTCCAGAAGTTGTGGGTGCTCCAACACTAGAAGTTTTAAAGAAGAGATTGGAGAACCATTTGTCTGAAATGGTATAGGGTTTCCTGCCTGAGCCGCCAGAGACTGATAGGAGTGAGGCAGAGGAACAGGAGGAGCCTGTTCCTAATGCACGCATGAGAAGAGCTGCCAGAAGGCAAGAGCAGCTCAAGCAAAGAGGACAACTCGGGAGTAGGGCCAAGAGATGATTGGCCCCTCCCATAAGGCTTAAAACAGACCGGCAACAGTGTTTGAGCTTTGCCGGAAAACAACGTTGGTAGCTTAGTCTTACGTCTTGCATTTATTTTTGTATCTGTGACTTCTGAACTTTTGCCAAAAAAGGCCTTTGGCAGTTTGCCTAATTGGACCAAGGTTTGAGATAGGACTGAGGAATTTGTGTTGGGAGGAATTTGCTTTAATTTAGTTGAACGATGCTGGGAATGAAGTAATTCTCAGCTGTTCGAATAAAGTTTGTTTGTTTTTCCACTGACTGATTTTCCTACTACTTACTTGGGCCTGGGTCACAACAGCATCAGCAGAAACTCACTTTGTCCCTGCTCCCCAACTTCATATTATAAAACTCACCCATCTGGAGAACCACACATCTGGATAAAATAAGCGCCATTCCTCATCTTTCTCCTTTAGTCCGATCTTATGTAGAGGCAAATATTTCTCTCTAGGCACAATGAGAATATATCCGCTGAATATAACTCCGTGTTGGTGACAGGAAGGGCATCCGGCCAGTAAACACTCAGCGCCATTCAGTTGTCCAGACTCCAACCTGCAAGGGATTATGGGGTCATTAAAAGAGGATGATGAAGATGACTTATCTTTCCCCTGAAAGTGAAGATGGTATACAATCTGAAACCAATGGACAGATTTTCAATAGAGTCATTGCTCCAGTCTCCTCCATCCTTACTCATTCTCTACCAGATCATAGAGAAGCAAAATGAAGATAAATCCAGACGGACAAATGCTTCAGCTAACCTAAGTTAACATTTAATTTCAAGTTTTCTTTCTAAGGTGTCACTTCTTTCCATATTCCTCATTGATTTCGGTCAAGGCAGCTGGTGATGGGAAATAACCTTTCATTACTGCTATCCTAGCTTTGGAAAATTCTCCCTAGAAAGACTCAATTGATTTTTCTCATCTGTAAAGAACTTTTCATGTTCCTTCCAAAGTTCTCCGTAGCTTTCAATTATTGCAATATTTTCATTCCAGAGGTTCAGCCTCGTTAGCTGTTGAAGCCAAAATAAGAGCCTCCGGAGCTCCAAAATGTAGTACAACATATGGCCTTAAGATGAGCAAATATGGAACAGTGTAATTTACTGTGGACTGATTACATTGGCAGATGCTTTATGCTTCTGTTTTTGTTGTTTTTAGTTAGTTTCAAACATCGTGCCTCGAAATTATGCGAGCTACTTTGAAAACACAATAGAATGGTGTACAATATCCAAGTTTTAAATAAACATTAATCCATCTGTCTAGTAGATGAGGCTGAGAGTGAACTTCAAAGCAAAGCGGGGGTCTAAATAAGAAGACACGAAAATAATTACTTTCTCCCTTATGTCTTTTGATCCAAGACAAACAGAATTCATTTTATCCTGACCAAAGATACTCGTTTTAGAGGAAAATAGAATACTTCTCTTGCAGGGGTGTCAGATGAGAAACAAACGATTGTTACATCACTAAGATTAGGAGCAGATTTACTCTGTGACGTGCTGGGCCTCCTTTCCACCTGAATGAGAAGATTTTAGTAGCGCACGTCCAATAACACTGACAGTTTATGCAAAAGTCATTTAACCAGTTTTTTTTTTTTTTAACCTCATTCTAGCATTTGCTCTTTATGGTGCATTTTGGAAGCAGATGTGCAAAATGACAGTGTGGGGAGATTTGTCACAAATGTGATGCCCTCAACCACCACTGTCACACCATCCACTGACAGCGAATCAAACCAGATTTATTGCTTAATAGATAGATCATGCCTATAACTTGATATCAATGCAACAAGAGAAGCCTAAAACTTACTCTTCTTACTCTTAAAAGAACGGTTGCAGGAACTGGGTATGTCTAGTTTGATGAAAAGAAGGACTAGGGGAGACATGATAGCAGTGTTCCAATATCTCAGGGGCTGCCACAAAGAAGAGGGAGTCAAGCTATTCTCCAAAGCACCTGAGGGCAGGACAAGAAGCAATGGGTGGAAACCAATCAAGGAGAGAAGCAACTTAGAACTAAGGAGGAATTTCTTGACAGTGAGAACAATTAATCAGTGGAACAATTTGCCTCCAGAAGTTGTGAATGCTCCAACACTGGAAGTTTTTAAGAAGATGTTGGATCACCATATGTCTGAAGGAGCCTGGTGGTGCAGCAGACTAATAGCCTGTTGTTAACATTCAGCTGCCTGCAAGGCTCAAGGTTGACTCAGCCTTCCATCTTTTCTAAGGTAGGTTAAATGAGGACCCAGTTTGTGGGGGCAATAAGCTGACTTTGTATAAATATACAAAAGTATGAAGGCTATTGCTTAACGCACTGTAAGCCGCCCTGAGTCTCCGGAGAAGGGCGGCATATAAATCAAATTAAAAAAAAAAAAATACTGCAAGTTCGAATCTCCCCAGGCTCAAGGTTGACTCAGCTTTCCATCCTTTCAAAGGTAGGTAAAATGAGGACCCAGATTGTGGGGGCAATAAGCTGAGTTTGTATAAATATACAAAAATATGAAGGCTATTGCTTAACGCATTGTAAGCCACCCTGAGTCTCCGGAGAAGGGCGGCATATAAATCAAATTTTAAAAAAAAAGTGGTGTAGCGTTTCCTGCCTGGGCAGGGGGTTGGACTAGAAGACCCCCAAGGTCCCTTCCAACTCTGTTATTCTATTTCTACTCTGGAATGTCAAGAAAATATCATGGAATGATGTGAGTCATTGCTGAAATGAACAGTGAGATTCCACGTGTTAGATTTACACTCTCATAAGGTGAGAAGAGCAAAAAAAAAAGTTTTCAGAGCAAGAAAACCCAACAGAATCAAGTGACTAGTTCAGGGGTCTGCAACCTTAAACACTCAAAGAGCCATTTGGACCCATTTCCCACAAAAAAGAAAACACCGGGAGCCACAAAACCCTTCCCATGCCTGACTATTTCTTGAGCGGCCACAAAACTAGCATATGTAGTTGAATTAAACGTTCTGTTTTCTTCTGAAACTTTTCTTTTCTTGCATTTATCCATGGTTGGCCTACCAGGGGTTGAAAAGCTCAATAAATCGTGTGCCAGTGGGTGTTGCACATTGGCGGTTGTGATGCATATTTTGAGTGGCAGGGAGCCACAGCAGAGGGGGGAAAGAGCCACATGCGGCTCCAGAGCTGCAGGTTGCCAACCCCTGGACTAGCCTAAGATTCCCATTTGAAGGAAACACCCCGGTATTTAGTTTGACCAGAGACCTAAATTAATCCACCATTTCATCTCTACAACAATGAGGCCTGGATTTAACAGAAATAGACCAAGAGACCCAAGGTTAGCTTTGGGAATAAGTACCATATTTTTCGGAGTATAAGACGCACCGGAGTATAAAACGCACCTTAGTTTTTGGGGAGGAAAATAAGAAAAAAGCTGATTGGCAGGTGGATGGGCCTCCCGGAATATCCCCAATCAGCTGTTCCCAGAGATGAATTTTAGCAACAGGTTCCTTGGTTGTGAGCTCTGTGCCTTGCCTTTTTTTCAGCCTCTGAAAGCCTCCGAAACAGCTTTAGAAAAAAAGCCGCTGAAGCTCTGTTTGGAAGCTTTTTTTCTGAAGTTCTGTTTGGGGGCTTCTTTTCTGAAGCTTCTTTTTTGATGCTTTTTTCAGCCTCTAAAGCCTCCATTTGAGAAGCTTGGTGGGGTTACATTCGGAGTATAAAACACACCCAGATTTTCACCCTCTTTTTGGGGGGGGAAAGGTGCGTCTTATACCCCGAAAAATACAGTAAACGCCACATTCCTTTAGAAGGCCAGATCCTGAAGATGAAACTCAAATACTTTGGCCACACTCACTGGAGAAGAGCCTAATGCTGGGAAAGATTGAGGGCAAAAGGAGAAGAAGGGGACGGCAGAGAACGAGGAGGCTGGATGGAGTCACTGAAGCAGTCAGCATGAGATTAAATGGACTCCAGAGGATGGTGGAGGACAGGAAGGCGTGGAGGAACGTTATCCATGAGGTCAAGATGGGTTGGACACAATTTCGTTACTAACAACAACAACAAATCCCATGTGCACGTTATTAAGGCCTGCGGTGCAGTTTTGGTGGTGTTTAGCTCACAGCACAATTTATGGAGGAATTAATTAAAACCTGCTAGACGTACAGCTTACCTTGAACAAATTGATTTATGTATTTTGGGAATGTGCTACAGGAAGGCCAGGCTGCATTTGTATGATAAATAAAATGTCACAGGAATAATTGCGCCCAGGTTTCCAATTGTTAAATGGTTATGATTATGGTCAAATATAGGTTTATTTGACAGGTTCCCTATGATATGCATTTATTGGTTGCTACTTACATAACTTCATGTCAGGGACTTAATCCTCCCACAGATAAAGTGCTTCTGAATGTATTGGATAAGGTGTACATGATTAAACCAAGAAATACAATTAGGGAATGAGATGGAAGACTATTGGACAATTGATTTGTGGAATAAGAGCATTTTTATAATCATGTACAACTGTAACTGGGACCAGGAACTCCATTGCTAAGTGACACAGTTGCAAAAGAAACAAAAAAATCGTGTGTCCAGACTGGCTTAATACAGCAGTTCTGGTAGCGGCTGTTAAGCACGTTGTCACATGATCACAACTCATGACCTCCTACCAGCTTCTCCATTGACTTTGCTTCTTGGATGCTGGCAGCGAAAGTCATAAATGGTGATCACACATGACCACAAGATGCTGGTGACCATCATTACTGCATGCTGGGTGCCAAGCACCTGAATGACCATGGAGATGGTGCAATGGTGGTAACTTCAAGGGAGGGCTACCTTACTAGAACAAAGAAAATTGTTGTGGCCCGTCAGCGGCCTGTGCAGCTAGTAGCTGATTCCGACAGCGAGGAGGCCGGTGTGGTGCTGCGCCAGCAGCCTGTGCAGCTGGCACTCGAGTCAGACAATGAGGAGGCAGGAGAAGATGTGGTGCCAGAGGCGGGGATTCAGCCAGGGCCTTCAGAACCTCCAGAAGCTCCCATAAGTGAAGAGGAAGAAGAGGAGGAGCCTTTTCTCGATGCACGGGTGCACAGAGCTGCCAAAAGGCAGGAGTGGCTCCTCAGGAGGAGGTCTCCTCGAGAGTAAGGCTTGGGGCTAATTGGCCACTCCCTTAGCCTATTGAAGGAAGGACGACGACTGAGGCAATTTGCAGGGAACAACTTAGTTCACATACCTTCCTGTCTTGTCCTGCTTATCTTATCAGCTTCCTGCAAATTGCTTCTGGGCTTTCTGCCAACCATAGTAAGATTACGATTACTTATTCTTTGGATTCTTGTAGGCTGTTAAGAAAGTTAATTAACAGCCTTTGTTTGAAAAAGACTGATTACAAACTAAGGTTTGTACAGACTTTGTGTGTGCTGCGTTCTTTGGAGTCCGTAGCTGGGGCAGAACAAAAATAAAGACCATGCACAACCCTATCACATAGGTGTCCATCTGAAGCTGTAATGACATCTGTTTGTTGTGATGTCATCTGTTCAATGACAACATGAAGCATGTGGAATTGCTTGCCTGTAATGAGAGAAGGAGTAACCTTGAAGAACAGGAGGAAAAGATGTTACCAAGACAACGGTCAGATAAAAGAAATCTGAGTCCAGACCAGAACAGTAATTAGAGTAAGTGGCTCTTGTCCCATTTCTCTTAAATTCGGAGTCAATATCTGTAAGACCCCGCCTAGTTCCCACAAAAATAAAGGTGTGGGGGAGGAAGCACATTCACACTTGCAGGATTCTATTAGTTTACTACTGTCAGTCAGGTATATATCAGATTAACAGAGTTGGAAGGGACTTTATAGGTCATCTAGTCCAACCCCCCGCTCAAGCAGGAGACCCCACACCATTTCTGACAAATGGCCATCCAATCTTTTCTTGAAAGTCTCAAGTGATGAAGCTCCCACAACTTCCAAAGGCAACTTCTGTTCCATTGGTTGATTGTTCTCACTGTCAGAAAGTTCCTCCTCATTTCTAGGTTGAATCTCTCCTTGGTCAGTTTCCATCCATTATTCCTTATCTGGCCTTTGGTTTCCTAGTCTGATCTATCTTGTCTACTTGGACTACCTAATCAAGGAGAGAAGTAACCTGAAATTAAGGAGAAACTTCCTAAAACTGAGAACAGTTAACTAGTGGAACGCCTTGCCTTCAGAAGTTGTGGATGCTCCATCACTGGAGATTTTCCAGAAGAGATTGGACAACCATTTGTCCAACTTGAGCAGGAAGTTGAACTAGAAGGCCACCAAGGCCCCTTCCAGCTCTATTCTGATGGATTGAAAAGCAGACATTATCCCCTATGCCTATACAGACCATCTTGGATATTTATAGATCTACTGTCCTCCTCGTTGAGAGGAATTATTTCACATTATCGTTTCATCATTAAGAAAAGTAGGTCAAGCAACTTCAAATTCCACTAGCATCAAATCAGCTTCATGTTTCATCCATTGGCCTCAAAACAAACAAATATAATCTGGCCTCGGGTTCACCTCACCTCCCACACTAACATTCATGGGAGAGTTAATTCGGGAGCCAGAATTTCCCAGGGCAAAGGGGCCAGTTCTGTCAATGACAGAAACTGCTGCTTTGGATGAAGCGTGAGAAATTTAGACAGTGTATAAGACAAGGCAAGACAAAGAACAGGGCCAGATTTAAATTACGTTACTGGATGTAAGAAGGGGACTGCACTCTCACATGGAAGGAGGCAATCAACTGATTTAGATCTACAGGGATCCACAGCAGTGGTGAAATCCAAATTTTTTTTACTACTGGTTCTGTGGGCGTGGCTTGGTGGGCGTGGCAGGGGAAGGATACTGCAAAATCCCCATTCCCTCCCCACTCCTGGGGGAAGGATACTGCAAAATCCCCATTCCCTCCCCACTCATGAGGGAAGGATACTGCAAAATCCCCATTCCCTCCCCACTCGAGGGAAGGATACTGCAAAATCCCCATTCCCTCCCACTCCTGGGGAAGGATACTGCAAAATCCCCATTCCCTCCCCACTCATGAGGGACGGATACTGCAAAATCCCCATTCCCTCCCCACTCCAGGAGAAGGATATTGCAAAATCTCCATTCCCACCCCACTCTGGGGCCAGCCAGAAGTGGTATTTGCCGGTTCTCCGAACTGCTCAAAATTTCTGCTACCGGTTCTCCAGAACCTGTCAGAACCTGCTGGATTTCACTCCTGATCCACAGAGTGTGTATGCCGAAATCCGCAAAACAGCATTGCAACCCACATTCTGCCCCCTTCTGAATGTGCTTGTAATGTCGATTTACACACGAAAGGATAGTGGCTTGGATTGTGACACCACACACCCCATTTGAATTCATTGATACTCGCTTTTAATAGATGCTGATGTTTATTTGCTTCATTCTAGTCCATTACTCTCTCTCTCTCTCTCAGCCCTAGGAAGGAGGCTGCAGCAACCGACTTCTGAAATCTTGCCCAGAAAACTGCAGGAATATTCCGGGGAATCACTAAGAGTGAACACAGACATGAAGGCAAAAAAAAAAAAAAAAAAAAAAAAAAAAAAAAAAACAAAAGTAAAAAATATACAATAAGAATTCTCATCTTTCCATGCCTTGTTGAACGTCTGGGTTTTCAAGATGCATTTATCCTAGTGCTGACACTGAGTTTCATTTAATCAAAACTTGACAACCGCTTAATCGTGTTTCTTAGCTAAACTGCAGTTGCACTATCATGACACCTGAAACAGAACTTTCTGTAGCTCGGGGGTAGCATGAAGGTGAAGGTTCATTTTCTGAGCTTGTGGGTTGGTTTCCAAACATTTCACTCCCAGGCTAGGTAACCTCTTCATCTGCACTGAAGATGTTACCTAGACTGGTAACGAAACATTCGGAAATCCAACCCACAAGCTCAGAAAATGAACCTTCACCCACAGATCATAACGCATCAACATACTTTTATGTGCCGATCGATCCGAGCCTCTTGTGGCCTTTTGCATTTGACAGATGGAAATTTTATGAATGTGCAGATGATCTAAGTGAGATCCAAGGGTTTTTGGTATGGCTCCCAGTGCGCCAATGGCCAACGGGGCCATCACCACAGCTGGTTTATGCCATAAGCTTAAACCTTATTATTACTACGGCATAAAACTGAGAACTCCAGTGACCTTGTTCTCTGTTTGAAAACGATCGAAGCAAAGTCTTTTGATTGTATCAATCACTTCTTAAGAAGCCACGAGGGACAGGAAGACAAAATCGGTTTGTCTTTCAACAGATCGATAGTGCCCAGTATTACGGGCATGGTAAAAGATGCCTGTTGAATGTATCGGCTTTGATGTTGGACGCTGGAAGGTAACGCTTAAAGATGCTTCTTTGTTTGGGGAAAATTTATTCTTCTCATTGCAGCCAAAAAAGGAGGAGTTTCCATAGAGGACTTTCTCCATAATATCCATTAAAGGAAAAACAGTTGATTACAGTTCAAAATCCCACCCACCATTTAGAAAATAAACCTGTTGCCCAGGTGGGGAGGCGAGGAATGGCTGGCAGGGGAGGGATGAGTAGAGGCTGGCGAGGCGCCCCTCGATGTGAGTGACATCGAGTTGGCCATCGAGTTGGCCACGCCCACCCAGTCACATGACCACCTAGCCACGCCCACCCAGCCAGTCATTAGGCAGATCATATTAGTGGTCTGTGGGATTTAAAGTTATGAATTTAGTGGTCCCTGAGGTCCAAAAGGTTGGGGACCCCTGCTCTATAACATGGGGGGGGGCATGATGGCTCAGTGGTTAAAAAGCAGAGCTTGCCAGCTGGAAATCTAACAGCCTGGGTTCAAAACCCAAGCACCGTGTGATGGGGTGAGCTCCCGTTCTCGCACCAGCTCCTGGGCATGTAGCCGTTCGAAAGCATGAAAATGAAGGGAGGTGAATAGGTACCACTTTGGTGGGAAGGTAACTGTCAACTCTCAAAATGACTCTAGCTGAAGCCATAGTTTACGTTGCTTCATTTTTAAGTTGCCATGCATATGGGGAGAGGGATATGAAGAATGTAGAATGTTTTCCTCTACAGTGCCAGACATAACAGCGATGAGGCTCATGAGAACCAAGGTCAGCTGAATGTGCCCTAGCAACGGCAGGAGGGAGTAATGAGAAGTTCATCACCTGCTTGGTTGGTTAATGTGACCTGTGACACAAGGGGAGTTGGACAATATCTATTCTTTAATTATACCAAAGCGCGGGAATTATTCAGAGTTGGTTTCACATTTGAACGTGCTGATATGATGTACCCAATTAACAGGATCTTTGAGAAAAGCCACAGCCTCAGAGTCTTGAATTGATTGGGAGCATTACTTGGAACCATGACAGTAATAGCTTTCTGTGTTTCAGATTAACAGAGTTGGAAGGGACCTTGTAGGTCATCTAGTCCACACACACCCACACCCCCAAGCAGGAGACCCTGCACCATTTTTGACAAATGGCAGTCCAATCTCTTCTTAAAAGCCTCCAGTGATGAAACTCCCACAACTTCCAAAAGCAAGTTGTTCCATCGGTTGATTGTTCTCACTGTCAGAAAATTTATCCTTATTTCCAGGTTGAATCTCTCCGTGATCAGTTTCCATCCATTATTCCTTGTCTGGCTTTTGGGTGCTTTGGAAAGTAGCTTGCCCCCCCCTCCTCTCTGTGGCAGCCCCTCAAATATTGGAAGAGTGCTATCCTGTCTCCCCTGGTCCTTCTCTTCACTTTCACCAAAGCTCTGTGCTGCAGTGTGATGCCATTCTGCCCGATGACTGCAAAAACATCTTCGGAAATTCTGTCTCCCTCGGCTAAGAAATGGAAATGAGCATAGCCCCCCACAAGAGTCGAACATGACTGCACAGGGGAAACCTTTTCCTTTATTAGCACTCAAAAGTGAAAAATAAAGGCATCAACTGTTTTTTTTCTTCTTTCCAGTATATGTGTACATTTGTAGAGGGATTTGGCTCAGTGGCTAAGACGCTGAGCTTGTCGATCGAAAGGTTGACCGTTTCGGCGGTTCGAATCCCTAGTGCCGCGTAACGGGGTGAGCTCCCGTGACTTGTCCCAGCTTCTGCCAACCTAGCAGTTCAAAAGCACGTAAAAAATGCAGGTAGAAAAAATAGGGACCACCTTTGGTGGGAAGGGAACAGCGTTCCGTGCACCTTTGGCGTTGAGTCATGCCGGCCACATGACCACGGAGACGTCTTCGGATAGCGCTGGCTCTTCGGCTTTGAAACGGAGATGAGCACCGCCCCCTAGAGTCGGGAACGACTAGCGCATATGTGCGAGGGGAACCTTTACCTTTTATAATGTTGAAATAAAACAAAACCTCCATTCACCAACCTATTGCTTTCATTATATATATATATAAAAGAAGAATAATTTTCACTGGGTTTTGCACAGAAAGGAGAATCTGGAATACATCAGATGTATTAAATGTTTACCTATCAAAAGCTGAACATCAGAGTACATTGAATTATCCGGAACATCTTGATTTGCTATCCCCAAAGTGAAAAACACTCAGAGTTGCGAGGAAATCAAATATTCTTCCAAATAAGCCAGTTTCTTTGCTTCTCCCCTCAATGAACAGCTTGTTGATGTAGCCTCTGAATAATTTAACATCTCATAAGGTTGGGAAAGTGTCGCTGCCCAGGGGGAAAGTTTTGCATGGTGCAATACCCCAACATTTGGTGAGAGAGCTGATAGTAGAAACTTGGCCAAAGGCACGAGTATCCATTGAAGGGGTCAAAAGAGCCAAGATGATATCTATGACCTCACAGGGTTGAAAGGATAGAGCAACATGGGCTACAGGGCAGTATTCAAAAGAGTGGCTCACGCTATCTTTGAAGTTATCTATTGAGAAAGATATTGTGGCTTAATTTGCGTAATATCCTAAATTATAAACGATGGTTTGGGAACTACATGGTTGAGTCTTTGAGGCCACTTGGGGGTTTATCTGTACCCTCAGCTAGATAAACTCCCGAGTGGCCTCAATGACTCCCAGAGGGAGTGCTAACGATCAGATGACTGCAAAGAAATATGATCCTTCCATCATATGGAAGGATCATAAACAGGGGATAGAATCAAGATCACGTGAAATGTTAATACCACTTTATAATGTTGTGGTAAGGCCACACTTGGAGTGCTGCATGCAGTTTTGGTTGCCATGATGTAAAAAAGATGTGGAGACTCTAGAAGGAGTGCAGAGAAGAGCAACAAAGATGATGAGGGGACTGGAGGCTAAAACATATGAAGAACGGTTGCAGGAATTGGATATGTCTAGTTTAATGAAGAGAAGGACTAGGGGTGACATGATAGCAGTGTTCCAGTATCTCCGGGGCTGCCACAAAGAAGAGGGAGCAAAGCTATTCTCCAAAGCACCTGAGGGCAAGACAAGAAGCAATGGGTGGAAATTAATCAAGGAGAGAAGCAACTTAGAACGAAGGAGAAATTTTCTAACAGTGAAAACAATTAACCAGTGGAACAACTTGCCTTCAGAAGTTGTGAATGCTCCAAAACTGGAAGTTTTTAAGAAGATGTTGGATAATCATTTGTCTGAAGTGGTGTAGGGTTTCCTGCCTAGGTAGGGGGTTGGAGTAGAAGACCTCCAAGGTCCCTTCCAACTCTGTTATTCTATGTTCTATATCCCCACCATCACCATCCTGTCAGAACTGATGACGCTTCTTGGATGAGGAGTGAAACGTCTGCTTCCTCAAGGAAAAACATAGTGCAGTTGCCCTTTTGAAAAAGCACCTTTGAGACTAGAAAACAAGGCTATCATCAGGTGGCAGGATTGAAGCTGGTGTCATGAGAGACCTAGATGCTAGAAAAAGCTTTTTGTAAACAAACAAACAAAGATGGCAGAAACCTTCAAGGCTGGGAAAAGAACAACAAAAAGTATGCTAATTCTCAAAGGTGGCAGGAAAAGGCCAGACATTTTGGGAAGAGAGGGGGGGGAAGGGGGAGGGGAGAGAGGGGGGGATTCCTGCATGCTGCTATATGCAGAATTTCCTGCTAATTCTGCTAATTCTCTACAATCAAACTCATCTAACTAAAATTTGTACCTGCTTGAGAGCATACAGATCAGAGGTGGTATTCAGCAGGTTCTGACCAGTTCTGGAGACCCAAAATTTTGAGTAGCTCGAAGAACCGGTAGTAAAAATTCTGACTGGCCCCGCCCGCATCTATTCTCTGCCTCCCAAGTCCCAGCTGATCAGGAGGAAATGGGGATTTTGCAGTAACCTTCCCCAGGAGTGGGGAGGGAACGGCGACTTTACAGTATCTTTCCTCTGGAATGGGATGAGAATGGAGATTTTACAATATCCTTCCCTGCCACACCCACCAAGCCATGCCCACAGAACCGGTAGTAAAAAAAATTGAATCGTACCACTCATACAGATGACTCAAGAATAGCCATTCTGTTGCCACCTGCCTAAGAAGGATGCCTTATATCAAAGACCCATCTTATTTTTGGGGAAACACGGTATACTCATAGATATCAAGCCTTTGCAGAAGAATCGGCGATGTTTAAGCCAGCACTGGGCAGTCTGGTATAATTGTTATGATTTGTTCTTCTCGTGTAGGACAAATGTCACAGTTAATCTTTTCTGAGTTTTAATCAGTGGGGAGAGCAAGACATAATTAACAAATTCTTTTTGTGCGGCTTTATAGCGAGTGCCATCTGTGAGCATTTCAACACCAATCTCTTATCTCCATCATACAACTTCAGGTTTCTAGGGAAGGGCTCAGAAAGGCCATTTTTTTCACACCCTCCCTGCCACCACCATCACACAGTCCAACAACTATTTCTGGAAAAAGGAAACAACCAGGATTTAGCACTGGGAGGACAACTTTGGGCTGTTTCTACATTGTATGATGCCAACCAATTTTCATGAATGACTGAGGAATGGAAGGGGAGAATGTAAGAATTGCAGTGACGACCACCTGGGTGGGCACAGCTAATATCCTGGGAGAGAAAACATCTTCAACGTTCTTGATACATTAGGATTTCTGAATGAAATCCTCTAAAGACCGATACTGACTTCACTTAGGAAATATATTAAACTAGCTGGATCCCCATGCTTCGCTAGGAAACTATGTGATCGGGCTTGATAAATCGACAAGTGGGGTGGGAATGGAGATTTTGCAATATCCTTCCCCCTGGAGTGGGGGTGGGAATGGGGATTTTGCAATATCCTTCCCCTGGAGTGGGGTGGGAATGGGGATTTTGCAGTATCCTTCCCCTGGAGTCGGGTGGGAATGGGGATTTTGCAATATCCTTCCCCCAGGAGTGGGGTGGGAATGGGGATTTTGCAGTATCCTTCCCCCAGGAGTGGGATGGGAATGGGGATTTTGCAGTATCCTTCCCCTGCCACGCCCGCCACGCCACACCCACAGAACCGGTAGTAAAAAAAAATTGAATTTCATCACTGCATTATAGATAATAATCATTGCACTTTTTCCTTTCCTATATTTATTTGCACTTTTTAAAAAACTTTCTATAATTGTTTGCATTATTTTTTTCTTTTCTCAAAGGTTTCCATTTTTTTAATTAAAGGCAAATTATTATTAAATGAATAATTCAGTAGAAACTCTAAAGAAATATAGCTCCAGGATCTCCTTCCTAGATTTGCCCTGCTCTGAATCTCAAGGCCTGACCTGCTCTCTCTCTCTCTCTCTCTAATGTGTAGGTTTTTCATAGAAGACATACAGGGACCTCTCAGCTGCCCTGACTCCTGGTCCTTTAGAAATCCTAAATTTGGAAACCATCATGCCCACCTCTGTGCTGTTTCAATATTATGCCAACAACTGTCATTAATATATTAGAATAACAGAGTTGAAAGGAATCTTCTAGAGGTCTTCTAGTCCAACCCAGTGATGAAATCCAATTTTTTTTGCTACCGATTCTGTGGGCATGGCTTGGTGGGCATGGCAGGGGAAGGATACTGCAAAATCTCCATTCTCACCTCACTCTGGGGCCAGCCAGAGGTGGTATTTGCCCGTTCTCCGAACTGCTCAAAATTTCTGCTACCAGTTCTCCAGAACCTGCTGGATTTCACCCCTGGTCCAACCCCCTGCGTAGGAAGGAAACCATACACCACTTCAGACAAATGGTTATCCAACATCTTCTTAAAAACTTCCAGTGTTGGAAAACTTCTGGAGGCAAATTATTCCACTGATTAATTGTTCTAACTGTCAGAAAATTTCTCCTTAGTTCTAAGTTGTTTTTCTCCTTGATTAGTTTCCATCCGTTGCTTCTTCTCCTGCCTCCAGGTGCTCTGGAGACTAGTTTGACTCCCTCTTCTTTGTGGCAGCCCCTGAGATATTGGAACACTGCTATCATGTCTCCTAATTGATTGTATCAATTAACTGCACCTTGGCTCAATTTCGAGTCAAAAAAACGAATACTGCCCTATCATTTGAGCCCATCCCTTCTAATTTCATTACCAGGTCCATTTCTGTTTTTCTTCAAGATGTTTGCTTCACGAAATATAGAAATTACAGTGACTCACCACACAAAGGCTAACCAGATAGGCAGGTAATTAAATCAACTGACAATATCAATATTTTAATCTTATTCAGAATGGTAGTCTGGATGGATCATTAGCTAAATGGATAATGAGCCATGTGGACTTTATCCAACACAGGCTTTTTTCCTCCCATAAAAGAAGAAGAAGATAGAAGTGACTTTTGTTCCTTTCAAGATAGCCTTGAGAGAAGACATTATCTTACTTTTACTCAACTGCTGAATCTTTCGGATGCTTTAGTCATCCTTTACTCACAGAGTCTCTTACTCACCCTCAGGCATGCTTTGAGGAGAGTCAAACTCTCCCTCACAAAACATGAAGGAAGACACACAAGGAAAAGTACACCAGATGTAAATGACAAGTTAATCCGACCTGCAGAATGAGTTGGTTCGGAATTTGCAGAAAGAAAAGAAAGAAAAAGGAAGGAAGGAAGGAAGGAAGGAAGGAAGGAAGGAAGGAAGGAAGAAAGGAGAAGGAAAGAAAGAAAGGAGAAGGAAGAAAGAAAGAGGAAGGAAGGAAGAAGAAGAAGAAGGAAGGAAGGAAGAAGGAAAGGAAGGAAGGAAAGAAAGAAAAAGGAAGGAAGGAAGGAAAGAAAGGAAGAAAGAAAGAAAAAAAGAAAGAAAGAAAGAAAGAAAGAAAGAAAGAAAGAAAGAAGGAAAGGAAGGAAGGAAGGAAGGAAGGAAGAAGAAGAAGAAGAAGAAGAAGAAGAAGAAGAAGAAGAAGAAGAAGAAGAAGAAGAAGAAAGGAAAGTAAGAAGGAAGGAAGGAAAGAGAGAAAGGAAGAAGAAGAAGGAAGGAAAGAAAGAAAGAAAGAAAGAAAGAAGAAAGAAAGAAAGAAGAAAGAAAGAAAGAAAATGAAGGAAGGAAAGAAAGAAAGAAAGAGGAAGGAAGGAAGAAGAAGAAGGAAGGAAGGAAGGAAGGAAGGAAGAAGGAAGGAAGGAAAGAAAGAAAGAAAGAAAGAAAGAGGAAGGAAGAAGAAGGAAGGAAGGAAGGAAAGAAAGAAAGAAAGAAAGAAAAAGGAAGGAAGGAAAGAAAGAAAGAAAGAGAAGGGAGGGAGGAAAGGAAGGAAGGAAGGAAGGAAGGAAAGAAAGAGAAAGAAAGAAAGAAAGAAAGAAAGAAAGAAAGAAAGAAAGAAAGAGAGAGAAAGAAAGAAAGAAAGAGGAAGGAAGGAAGGTAGGTAGGTAGGTAGGTAGGTAGGTAGGTAGGTAGGTAGGTATACCAAATGCAGCCACACTTTTAAAAAAAAGACTTTGATTACATGTCTATGGAGATTCTCAGTCATCCAGGTCGAGATTGTCCCAAAGGTGCTTTTTCAAAAGGCAACTGGACTTTCTTAGGTTTTTTTTTCCTTGAAGATATTTTGTTTCTGGGCCTTATAAGTTAAGGGTACCTTCAAAAAATCAATTGCTTTTGAGGCATTGCTAAGTGAATGGTGTTTATTAGCAAGGGCTGCCATCTTCCTCCTGCCCTCTGAAATCTGCATTGCTGCGAATCAGAAGCTACCCAGTAGAATTATGTCAATCAAAGGTTTTGTACAGGATAGATGGAAATGGTAGCAGTCTTCCAATATCTCAGGGGCTGCCCCAAAGAAGAGGGAGTCAAGCTATTCTCCAAAGCACCTGAGGGCAGGACAAGAAGCAATGGGTGGAAACTAATCAAGGAGAGAAGCAACTTAGAACGAAGGAGAAATTTTCTAACAGTGAAAACAATTAATCAGTGGAACAATTTGCCTCCAGAAGTTGTGAGTGCTCCATCACTGGAGGTTTTCAAGAAGAGACTGGACAGCGATTTGCCCAGAATAGTATAGGACAGTGTTTCTCAACCTTGGTAGCTTGAAGATGGGTGGACTTCCCCCAGCCAGCAGCGCTGGGATTCTGGGAGTTGAAGTCCACCCATCTTCAAGCTTCCAAGGTTGAGAAACACTGGTATAGGATCTTCTGCTTGAGCAGAGTTTGGACTAGAAGACCTCCAAGGTCCCTTCCGACTCTGTTTTTCTGCTATTCTGTTAGATTTTACCCCACTGAAGAGGTTTCCATGGAGCAGAGCATAACCTCCTTTGCTAGACAAATATTATATTTCAGCCCCCATGCAGCTTCTCGCTCGTTTTTTAAAAATATTTTTTTATTATTATCATTAAAGAAGTTTTCAACAGAATGAAGACAATACAAATGGTGAATCGAAGAATAGGGAAAAGTCATAAAAAAGGCGACAAAGAAGTAAAGCCTAAGAAAAAGAAAAGAAGAGGAAAAAAAAGTAACAAAGAAGTGGCTTCTGATCTTCTTAACAGCAATTATAAGTACATTTATATTTTACTCTCTTGCGCTAAGCTTACATCGTAATTTGCTTCTTTCCATAATCTACCCTTTCTAATCATCAAATCCATAAATCACCAATTCGGGTTGTTTTTTTTTTTCCAAGCGGAAAAAATCCACAAGGAGTTTCCAGGCACTAATAAATGTAGTCACTGAACTTTCACTAAGTAAATAAGTCAGTCCCTCACTCATTTTTGAGAGCCCTAGAGCCCCCACCCATAATTTATTTTCTCCTGTTATTTTTTTAAAAAAAATTCAACAAAAGCTTAAACAGCTACAGTACCGGCCAAAATTGTGGAAACCTTTTGGGAAAAGTGTATTGTCGAGGTTTGATGGCTAATAATAATAATCCTATTCCACAGCTGGAATGGCCTGGGAATAGCCCAGACCTTAACCCAATTGAAAATCTATGGAGCCGGCTAAAGAAACTTGTTAGTCAAGAGCGACCCAGCAATAAAACCCAGTTAATAGAAGCAATCCTTCAATCTTGGTTTCACATTGTAACAGCTGCAGAACTAAAAGGCTCGGTTCGTTCCATGGGAAGAGATTTTAAGGCTGTAATTCATGCTAAAGGTTACCCAACTAAGTATTAACTGACATGGTGATAATTTTTGTATATCTCGTTTTTTCTATGGTGATAAGTTTTTGCATATCTTGTTTTTTCTACGTGTTTCATTTTTCTTCTTTATACTGTAACTGCTATTCTAATAGCAAATCCTTCATAAAAGTTATTGCATTACATTCTTGATTAAATTATTTTTCCATTGATATATAATTTTAGAGAACTACTCCCAAAAAAAGTGGTGTTATGAGCTAGTTTTAGAAAATACACTTTTCTCAAAAGGTTTCCATAATTTTGGCCACTACTGTATGTAAATTCTTTCCTAGGCTTAACTATCCATACTGGTCCAATTTGGTACTTTCTTATGACTTGTTCTTTTGCTAGCTGAGAAGAGAGAATTTGCTTTTAAAATTGAAACCATCAACCTAACCCTTACAAAGGAACCTGGGGAAATTTTCACAAGCTATACATCTCCACCCCAGACCACCCCAATGATGCCCTTGCTGTGATGTCCCGTTGCCTGGAGGCCGTGCGGATCTGGATAGGGAGAAACAAGCTCAGACTCAACCCCTCCAAGACAGAGTGGCTGTGGCTTCCGGCGTCCCGGTATAGTCAGCTGGTACCATCACTGACAATAGGGGATGAGATCTTACTCCCCACAGAGAGGGCCCGCAACTTGGGTGTCCTCCTGGATTCACGGCTATCTTTAGAAGATCATTTGACGGCCGTGGCCAGGGGTGCCTTTTATTAGGTTCGCCTAATCCGCCAGTTGTGTCCCTTTCTGGATCAGGATGCCTTGCGCACAGTCACTCATGCCCTAGTTACCTCCCGTATGGACTACTGTAATGCTCTCTACATGGGGCTCCCCTTGAAAAGCACCCGGAGGCTCCAACTGGTCCAGAACGTAGCCGCGTGGGTGATTATGGGCGCAGCTCGTTACGCCCATGTAACACCTCTCCTACGTGAGCTGCACTGGCTCCCGGTGGTCTTCCGGGTGCGATTCAAGGTGTTAGTTATCACCTTTAAAGCACTCCATGGCTTAGGACCTGGGTACCTACGAGACCACCTTCTGCCACCGACAACCTCCACCGACCAATTCGTTCTCACAGGGAGGGACTACTCAGGGTACCGTCAGTCAAATTATGTCGACTGGCGACTCCCAGGGGGAGGGCCTTCTCTGTGGGGGCTCCAACCCTTTGGAATGAACTGCCCCCCGAGATACGAAATATCCCTGATCTCCGTGCTCTCGGCCGTGCCCTCAAGACCCTGATGTTCCAACAGGCGGGGCTAAACATACGAACATGTGAATGATTTTTTTAAATGTTATCTAATTCTGGGTTTTATTTAATTGACCAAACTAAGTAATAATTTTAATTAGCAATTTTATGATGTTTGTGTGTCTATATTTTTCTTGACTGTACACCGCCTTGAGTCCTACGGGAGAAAGGCGGTATAGAAATATAATAAATAAATAAATAAATAAATAAATAAATAAATAAATAAATAAATGTGATGCTCTCGCATGGAATTCACTGCATTGGAATGGACTATATAGGCCACCTATATATGCTATATGTTTCTCAGCCTTAACATGGCAGACCTGTCCCAACTTGGTTCTCTAGGCATGAAACACCCTGGGCTCAGGGGTGAAATGCTCCCAGTTCGGACCAGATCACCTGATCCGGTAGCGATGGTGGCAGATGGTTCAGAGAACCGGTAGCAAAAATCCCTGCCACCCCCCGCCCCATCTCCCATGCCCAGCTGAGCCACACGATCATCAGAGGCTTTTTTTTTTTTTACTTTTATAGGCATTTTTTCTTCGGCCGAAAAAATGCTTTTAAAAGTAAAAAAAAGCCTCCAATGATCATGCGGCTCAGCTGGGATCATCAGAGCCTTTTAAAAGCATTTGTTGTAGAAAAAAAATGCTTTTAAAAAGCTCTGACGATCCCAGCTGAGTTGCCTGATCGTCAGAGCCTTTTAAAAGCATTTTTTTACAACCTCTTCGGTTGTAGAAAAAATGCTTTTAAAAGTAAAAAAAAAAAAGTTGGCCACCCCCACCCAGTCACATTACCTCCACCACCAAGTCATGCCTACAGAACTGGTAATAACAAATTTTACATTTCACCACTGCCTTGGCTCCATTTGTAGTGAAAGGTATACTTTACTAAAAGTCAAGTGGTTTACAGCGGGGATCCCTAACCCCTGGTCCATGGACCAACACGGTCCATGGACCGTGCATGACCTCCCTGTGCGGGCTCTGCCCCCGCGTGCATGCGCACGCATCTCGCGCATGCAGCCTGTCCCCCGTGCATGCACAGCAGAGACCCGAAAACCAGCTAGCTGGCAGGAGGCGCGCGCACATGTGTGATGGAGCTGAGCTGGGGTGACAGCTCACATATCCGCAGAGAGGGCTCTGCGTGCCACCTATGTGTGCCATAGGTTCGCCATCATGGCTATAGGGTCTCCTGCTTGAGCAGGGGGTTGGACTAGATGATCTCCAAGGTTCCTTTCTGCTCTGTTATTCCGTTAAGAGCTCCACCCTATCCCTCAGTTCAAAAGCCGAGTTTTAACCGACTCAGTTAAGCATGTTGGGTAGAGATGAAACTTTATAATACATGAATATTATATACAATACATGGTCTACGGAGTGGCTGGGATAGAGCTGGATGGTAGTGGAAGGACTTGGTTACCTAAGAGCATTTTAACCTTCCAGGGCAGGCCTTTACTGAAGCTGTTCTTGTTCTGTTGTAAAAAGTTGGGCACTGGCAATTTCTGAGAATGAGAAAAGTACTATGTTTGTTTTTCCTTCCGAACTCACTAAAAATCTTGCTGGAACAATAGAGTGAGCCACATCTGTATTGATTCACATATTTCTACAGTACATTGACCGTTGCCAAGTATTTCCAAAGCGCATACTTGATGTAATCCTTAGCAACTGCATTTTTCTCCAAGCAAGTTTTTTCTCTTCAAATACTCTATAAAATCAGGTTTTTTGTACTCCACTTATCCATAGCTTGAGATATACAGTATATACATGTGTGTGTATATTGAATGGCACCCATCTGAAGGTTCAACCGTACCAAAATGTCACTATAGTGAAAAATTAAATCTAAATTCTGCTGGAATGGATCCCGGGGAAGGCAAGAGAACAATGTTCTAAAGAAGTTTCTCCTTGATATTTTGTATTTCAAATCACCGGAAACTTCTCTTATTGTCACCAGCAATGAGATAACTAGGAATGTTCCCTTTAATTGTATTCATTTTATGCATTCAATACATGCTCATACTTATATATATTATCTAATATGTATTCGACGAAATAAATAAAACAAATTAAAAAATGCAAGAGAAAAATAGCTTTTCAAAGTGGTTGGGTAAACTTATTTTTGCGGCAGATTGTCTAGCCCAGATGTGTCAGACTCAATTTCATTGAGGGACGCATCAGGGTTGTGTTTGACCTTGGGGGGGCGTGGCCAGGTGAGCGTGGCCAGCTCGACGTCACACCTGTCGGGGGCGCCTGTGGCAGCCTGATCTCTCTGCCAGTGAAAACAGGATCCTGAGTTCCATTTTCACTGGCCGAGGGTTGCAGGAGGCTGTGGTAGCCGAAAATGGAGCTCGAGGAGTAAGTAAGTAAGCTTTTATTGTGGTCAGAGACCAAATTAAAATACACATGGAAGGGGAGTATATTTTACAAATATGACTAGATCATGCGACAGTACACCATCTACTGCCTCAGATACAGTCTGTACTGTCAGTACTAGTGATCCTCTACCGTAGGGGTTACCCGTCTCTTCCCCTGTTTTTTTTCAGCCACGACTGCAGCAAAAAAATTTGCCACCTTTGGAGTTATATTGGGGTCTGTATCCTGGAGTAGGAAATAAAGGCTGAACAGATCGGGTGAACCAGGGAATCTCTGGGAAATAGGAGAAATGAATCTTGATCTTATGTCTCGGTAGTGGGGACATACAAATGTAATGTGGAACAGAGATTCCGGGGATCGGCCATCACATGTACAATAGATGGATTTTACTCTATCCACCATGAGCTGGTCCTTCGCTGTTTTCAGGGCGACCCCGCAGGCCAGATCTAAGTACCCCATGGGTCGTATCCGGCCCCCGGGCCTTAAATTTGATACCCCTGGTCTATCCTATTGAAGAGAAGGAATGAGGAGGACATGATAGCTGTCTTCCAGTGCTTGAGGGGCTGTCACAGAGAAGAAGGGGTTGACCTATTCTCCAAAGCTTCAGAGGGCAGGACATAAAGTAATGGGAGAAAGATCGTTATAGAGAGATGCAACCTAAAAGTAAGGACACATTTCTTAACAGTTAGAACAATTAATCAGAAAGCTCAAACTGCCCAAGGAGCTGCTGATCCAGTTCTACAGAGGAACAATTGAGTCTGTCATCTGCACCTCCATAACTGTCTGGTTTGGCTCTGCAACCCAACAAGACAGACACAGACTTCAGAGGAGAATTGGAACTGCAGAGAAAACAATGGCTACCAAGCTGCCTTCCATTGAGGACCTGTATACTGCACGAGTCAAAAAGAGGGCTGTGAAAATATCTACAGACCCCTCGCACCCTGGACATAAACTGTTTCAACTCCTACCCTCAAAGCGACACTATAGAGCACTGCACACCAGAACAACTAGACACAAGAACAGTTTTTCCACAAATGCCATCACTCTGCTAAAGAAATAATTCCCTCGGACACTGTCAAACTATTTACTAAGTCTGTATTACTATTAATCCTCTCATCGTTCCCACCACCCATCTCCTTCCACTTATGACTGCATGACTGTAACCTTCTTGCTTGTATCCTTATGATTTATATTGATAGTTTCCTGATTGCTTATTTGTTCCCTATGACTACCATTAAGTGTTGTACCTTATGATTCTTGATGAATGTATCTTTTATGTACACTAAGAGCGTATGCACCAAGACAAATTCCTTGTGTGTCCGATCACACTTGGCCAATAAAGAATTCTCTTCTCTTCTCTTCTCTTCTCTTCTCTTCTCTTCTCTTCTCTTCTCTTCTCTCTTCTCTTCTCTTCTCTTCTCTCTCTTCTCTTCTCTTCTCTTCTCTTCTCTTCTCTTCTCCTCTCCTCTCCTCTCCTCTCCTCTCCTCTCCTCTCCTCTCCTCTCCTATTCTATTCTATTCTATTCTATTCTATTCTATTCTATTCTATTCTATTCTATTTATCAGTGGAATAGCTGGGAAGCCACTTGTCTGAAATGGTAGAGGGTCTCTTGCTTGACTAGAGAATTGGACTAGAAACCTCCAAGATCCATTTTGTTATTCTCCTGCCTCTGTTCCTATGAGCAATGGTGGCACAGCGGTTAGAGTGCAGTACTGCAGGCTACTTCTGCTGACTGCCAGCTGCCTGCAATTTGGCAAATCAAATCTCACCAGGCCCAAGGTTGACTCAGCCCTCCATCCTTCCGAGGTGGGTAAAATGAGGACCCAGATTGTTGGGGGCAAGAGGCTCACTGTGTAAACTGCTTATAGAGGGCTGTAAACACTGTGAAGCCGTATATAAGTCTAAGTCCTATTTCTTCTTCTTCTTCTTCTTCTTCTTCTTCTTCTTCTTCTTCTTCTTCTTCTTCTTCTTCTTCTTCTTCTTCTTCTTCTCTTCTCCTCCTCCTCCTCCTTCCCCTTCCCCCTCCCCCTCCTCCTCCTCCTCCTCCTCCTCCTCCTCCTCCTCCTCCTCCTCCTCCTTATGCTGACTTTGTAAACTGCTTAGAGAGGGCTGTAAAGCACTGTGAAGCAGTATATAAGTCTACGTGCTACTGCTATTGGTGTAAACCCTTACAGATCTGAAACCTTTTGAAGATATCCCTGGACAGAAGAAAGGAAGAAAAAATACAAGTAGTCCTCACCTAGTGACTTTCAAAGTCACTAAATGGTGCCAAAAATCCACTTAGCAACCAGTCCTCACATGTATGACCTTAGCAGGTCCCCCCACTCTCATTTTCGCTTGCTCATTTACCCCATTCCAAGATGCCCTCAAAGAGGAAAAACTAAAAACCTCAGTTCAGCCGAAGAAAGTAAGGAAAGCTGCCAAGGAAAACTGAAATAAAATTGCAAGCACTGCCGTAGTCACGTGACTTTCACTTAGCAACAGCTTCGCTTTGTTTCATAACAACTTGATTAAATGTTCCAAAATGTACACCTAAAGACTAACATGAGCTAAGAATCAAGCAAAAAAGATAAAGAGGAAAGAGACAGAGAGAGAAAAATAGCAGTGCGGAAAGATATAAAAGGGAAGGGGAAAAAAGGAAAACAAAAATGCATACCATACTTCCGGCTTCTTCCAAGGTGATTTTTATATATACCCCGATGTGCCAAAATCTGGAGACCCTCAGGATTGGAGAAGATTGATTGCCAGTCCATTTACTTAGATGCAGCGAGAGGAAAAACAATGCCCATATTTTCCATGTCATGGTGCCAAAATGCCCAGAGCAGGCAATGCTTCCTGCCACCCATCCAGGATTTATATAGCATTGAAAGATTGGATTGAGTTCCTTTGAAGTTGCCAGCAATAGGTTTTTATAAATATTAGACTCTGGAGAAGTTTAGACAATGCCAGGATGCTATTTGTCAGAATCTTGGAGCTTAATTGTTTTGTTGGTTGTGTTTGGATGGAGTCACTATGCTGAAACTATGCAGTCCATGTGTGACCAATCACTGAACACTCACAGATTATGCTACTGGTTAGTGGTAAAAGTGCTGATTTTGGGTAGCAATAGCAATACCACTTATATACTGCTTAGCGCTTAGACTTATATATCGCTTCATAGTGCTTTACAGCACTCTCTAAGGGGTTTACAGAGTCAGCCTCTTGCCCCAACAATCTGGGTCCTCGTTTTACCCACCTCGGAAGGATGGAAGGCTGAGTCAATCTTGAGCCGGTCAGGATTGAACTCCTGGCAGGGGGCAGAGTCAGCCTGCAATACTGCATTCTAACCACTGCACCACCATGGCTTCAAAGCATGGGAAGCATTTCAAAACAGACAGAACCTCCCAAGTTTTCTGAAGACTAAAAAAAGAGGGTGGGAGGGGGGAAAACTTTCCATCTTGCAAGTTTCTGTTAACATAATCTTACAATAAAGTAGGATTAGTTTATCTGGGTGTTCATCTGATCTGGATTACTTTGCAAGACTAACTCTTGGGTTACATTCATCTGAATTTGTCTCACGGAATTTAGACATTACTGTTACCCTATACAGGTAGTCCTCAATTTACGACCCCCAACCTAGCCCAAAATTTATGTTGTTAAGTGAGACATTTGTTAAGTGAGTTTTGTCCCATTTTACATCTTTTCTCGCCGCATTGGCTAATCTGAATCCCTGCCGTTGTTAACTTAGTAACATGGTCGTTAAGTGAATCTAGCTTCCTCATTGACTTTGTCTGTCAGAAGGTCGCAAAAGGAGGATCCTGTGACCCCAGGACATTGCAAACCATCGTAAATGTGAGTCAATTGTCAACCGTCCATAAATCACGTGACCGTGTAAATTACATGGAGATGCAGCAATGGTCATAAGTGTGAAAAATGGTCGTGTTGCTTTTTTTCAGTGCCTTTGGAACTCCAAAACGGTCACTAAATGAACTGTTGTAAGTCAAGGACTACCTGTACTTTTGTAAAAATCATCATCATCATCAAAAACCAGCCATTTTAAAGGTAAACTGACATTTAAGAATGGAGATAATTCCACAAGAATTTTCTGAGATTGTTCTACTGTTGGAAGATATGATTCACTCTCCTCCTAGAAAAAGGAAAAGAAACTCAAGAAATATTAAAAGAGCAGGAAGATTCCCCTAAAAGAAAATAAGCAGAAACTCAGGCAGAGTTTCAGCCCCCATCTTTATCAATGGGCCATTAAGAAGCTGAAGCCACCTATTTTCCACAAGAAAGGAAGGACAAAATTACAGGGGTCTGCAACATTCAAACAGGTATGGGACAGAGGGGGAAAAAAGGAAACACCCAAAAGGAAAAGAAATCAAGCCGAAGTCATTAGAATTTTAAACACATGAGAAAAGGAGATATTCACTGAAACACAGTAATAGCAAACTGAATAATTATAGGGAACGAACAGCTACAAAGGGCTAGGAAAAACAGAGGTTGGACTATAAAACAATTACTTATTTGCCAGATCCAGGACGGAAGAACCCAATCACAAAAAGCAGGATTTAAACACTATAAAACAATCACACGCACAAATCAAAGGATTCACATGCCAAATCAAAAAGAATTTCAAAGGACTTTAAAAGGTTGCATAGAAAATCAAAAGACGCTTTAGGATATTAAAAAGGGTTACTCTTACAGTTCAAACAGGCTAGCTTCAGAACTGTGCTTGTATTTGTTTCTTGCCTGCCTTCCTATAAACAATAAACTAATTCTGCTCTCAAGCAGCTGACCTCCAATCATTTCAAAGTAATCTCCCAGCTGGGAGTTTTGAATTCAAGAAGGAAAAGCTCTGCCTTCCAACAATCCTTAAAGGGAAAGGCTTCTTTTTCCTTCCAACACTACCTTAAAAAGGTAAAGGTTCCCCTCGCACATATGTGCTAGTCATTCCTGACTCTAGGGGGCGGTGCTCATCTCCGTTTCAAAACCGAAGAGCCAGCGCTGTCCGAAGGCGTCTCCGTGGTCATGTGGCTGGCATGACTCAACGCCAAAGGCGCACGGAACGCTGTTCCCTTCCCACCAAAGATGGTCCCTATTTTCCTACTTGCATTTTTTACGTGCTTTCGAACTGCTAGGTTGGCAGAAGCTGGGACAAGTAACGGGAGCTCATCCCGTTAATGCGGCACTAGGGATTCGAACCGCTGAACTGCCGACCTTTCGATCAACAAGCTCAGCATTTTAGCAAACCCTCTAATCATCCTGCTTTGACCCATGACTTATTCTTAATTACCTGAGGGGTCCTTGATGCTTTTTTGAGCTTGGTTATTTTCTTGCAAACGTTTCATTACCCCAAACTAGGTAACATCCTGCTCTTAATTATCTTCTCAGCTATTAGAGAAGCACAGAGGGGGAAGAAC
Source organism: Pantherophis guttatus (assembly GCF_029531705.1). The sequence goes on along the minus strand of NW_026844064.1, from coordinate 50,078,230 downwards.
AGGAACCAAGGATATGCATATTGTAGTAGACTTATTTTATTAACACAGAGGTTACCTTTAGAAGATTTAATAAAACAAAACTCAGACATAATTTTTTTACCTGTTTAGAGACATAGGGAGGGACAGATTCCTTGCTTTTAAAAATACATACTTTATTTTACTGGATCCAGCTTGGGATATCCACGAGTTCTGTTTTAATAGCAAAACTGACCTAAGTGACAGTGAAGGGATCATTTTGTGACCCTTCCTGGAATGATCAGGGATTCCTGACATCCCATCTTCCTATGAACAGATGCAGCAATATGGTTGTGGGATGGGGGAGGTAAAACCTGGTTCCAATATTTGAGGAGCTGCCCGAAAGAAAAGGGGGGGCAACCACTTCTCCAAAGCACCTGAAGGTTCGGACAAGAAGCAATGGATGGAAACTAATCCAGGAGAAAACTAACCTGGAAAATAAAGAGAAATTTCCGAACAGAAATAATTAATTAGTGGAATGGTTTTCCTCCAGAAGTTGTGGCTGCTCTAACAGTGGAAGTTTTTAACAAGAGACTGGGCACCCATTTGTCTGAAATGACATAGAGTCTCCTGAGGGATGGGCTTCAAAAATTTTAGCAAGGGGTTCTCTGCCTGGTTGCTGAATGACGTGGCCATGGTGAGTGTAGCCTAGTTGGCCTCCTGCACCCCGATGGGGGGTGTGTGTGCGTTTTTGCCCTCCCCGGGCTCTGGAGGCTTTCCTCAAGCCTCCAGGAGGGAAAAAAACGGCCTCCCCAGGCTCCGGAGGCCCTCTGGAGGCTGGAAACGGGCCCATTTCTGGCCTTCCTGAACTTCCGATAGGCCCATTTTTCTCCCTCCCTGGGCTTCCGGATGCGCCCTGTACTTACCTGCATCCCAAATGGGCCGTGTGACGACTCCTAGGAGGGGAGGGACAGGGTGGGCAGAACCAGCCAGGAATGGGATTTGAGGGGTTCTCCGAACTGCACAGAATCTTACTTAGAGGTTCTCCCAAACCCCTGCGAACCCCCAGCAGCCCACCTCTGGGTCTCCTGCTTGAGCAGGGGGTCGGATTAGAAGACTTCCAAAGTCCCTTCCAACTCCGTTATTTTGTTATTTCTGTTAACCTCTGCGTTTGTTTTTTTTCAGTATGAAACAGGAATGATCCATCCCAGCCAGACTTCTTTCTTGTTACCAATATCACGTCCTCTCCGTGCACATCTCTGCTTGATTTAACCTGCTTACATCCTTTAGCAGCTACCATCAGTTGCAGTATTGCAAGGAGAAAAGGTGAGTTCTGCAGCACCCTCTAGCTTTCTGTTTTTACTCTCCAGGAGGGCCCGCAGTGCGAGCTCACAAGGCCAATTTGGTCAAAGGCCGCTAATGGTGAAACAAAAGGAGTTATTCAACTTATTTTAAGTCTGCTAGAACCCTGGCTGCAGACTGCAATTTTCTGTACAACAGCCCTCCTGCCGATTCTTCTCATTTGGCCTGCAAGCACCCTGCTGATTTTAATGGATTGGGCTTGGAATCCACAAGGGTGAACTAGGAAACTCAGCAAGAAAACACCCTGGCAATAAAGCTTTAGATCTAATCAAACTTTGCAGAGGCCATAAATTAGCCCTTTAAATATATTAAGCTTTCAGGAGCTATTAACATAAGCATTCATTGCTCATTTATTGTCTGTTAGCTTGGAGCCTTGCCTTACCAAAAGCTTTCATTTTGTTCTTTTATATATATAGGTTTTTCTGCAGCCCTAGCTCAGTGGAATCACATCCACTCGATTCAGTGGATTCACATCCACTCGATTCACTCGAATCAAGTGGATGCGATTCCACTGAGCTAGGACTGCAGAAAAACCTTGGTTACATAGGAAAAACCTGGCTAGAGGAAAAACACACATAAATCCTACGAAGAAGTAAGAATATATATATAATTTGTTTTCTCAGGTTTTCACGGGTGTTTGTATGTAGGTCTTTGGTTATTCGGGTCTTCTCCCCACATAAAATTGGAAGTGTCTTGGTGATGTTTCGACGAAGTCTCATTCGTCATCTTCAGGCTGGTGTTCTCGGCTTCGTTTGCTCCTGGAAGCACGAAGCCGAGAACACCAGCCTGAAGATGACGAATGAGACTTCGTCGAAACGTCGCCAAGACACTTCCAATTTTACGTGGGAGAAGACCCAACCCGAATAACCAAAGACATATATATATATATATATGTCTTTGGTTATTCGGGTTGGGTCTTCTCCCACGTAAAATATATATGATTTTATTAAAAGTTTTTAAAACAAAAAAGTAAAGCAAATTAATATAAAGTAAGGCAGGAAAAAAAGAAACCAAAGGGAAAACTAAAAGGACAATAAAGAAAGAGGGGGGGGGAAAGAGATAGAGAAATGGTTTCTAATCTTCTTTCCAAGCAGTTCTAAAGTCACATTGTGACTCTCTTCTCTCTATAATAAATCCCATCTAATCATCAAAAACATAAATCAAAAGTTCCTTTTTTAACACCAGAAAAGTCCGTAAGAGGTTTCCAGCCGGCAATAAACTGAAACTTCGTTGTTGTCTAATCAAAGAAGTCAATTTGGCCATTTCAGCAAGTTCCATCATCTCTTCCAATCATCCTTCCTTTGTTGGTAGCTATTGCCAAATCGTTCCATCTTTCAAAGCCCTCCATTTCTGAGCGGCTTCTTAATTAGGGGAAGGAGGGAATCCAAGGAGGATTAAGCATCGCTAATGCTTGGTATAATCAAAGAAATGTTTCATTCGTTTCTGGAGAGAAATGGCAAAAAGAAAGGAATGAAAGAACGTCCAGAAACTCAAATATATTGAAAACAAAGGGGATTTATTTCCAGTTAACTCCTGGACTGTTGCCTAAATGTTTTAGGAACTTTGCTACACGTATCCAAAAAAAGCAAACAAATGGATTGTCAAAAAAAAAAAAGCAACCCAGAGAAGGTCTGTTTAGGTGGTTGCTGTGAGGCCACACCAGTGGTGAAATCTAAAATTTGTTACTACCGGTTCTGTGGGCGTGGCTTGGTGGGAGGGTAATGTGACTGGGTGGGCGTGGCCATTTTTTTTTTACATATAAAACTATTTTTTCTACAACCTCTTTGGCGAAGAGGTTGTAAAAAAAATGCTGTCAAAAGGCTCTGACGATCCAAACTGAGTTGCCTGATCAGCAGAGGCTTTTTTTTCTTTTAAATGCCTCTGATGATCAGGCAACTCAGCTGGGATCGTCAGAGGCATTTAAAAGAAAAAAAGCCTCTGACGATAAGGCAACTCAGCTAGGATCATCAGAGGCTTTTAAAAGCATTTTTTCTACAACCTCTAAAGAGGTTGTAGAAAAAATGCTTTTAAAAGTAAAAAAAAAAAGGCCTCTGATGATTGTGCTGCTCATCTGGGCATGGGGGGGCAGGGATTTTTGCTACCGGTTCTCCGAACCACCCGCCTCCATTGCTACCGGATCGGGCGATCCGGTCCAAACCGGGAGGATTTCACCCGTGTGCCACACCAACTTGATAGCATATACAAATAGTTCTCAACTTACAACCGTTCGTTCAGTGACCGTCCAAAGTTATAACGGCAGTGAAAACAGTGACTTAATGATTGTTTTTCACATGACCATTGCTGCATCCCCATGGTCACGTGATCAAAATTCAGATGCTTTGGCAACTGGCTTGCATTTAAAATGGTTGCAGTGTCCTACGGACACGCAGATGATCATTTGTGACTTTCCCAGGAGATTTCTGAGAAGCTAAGTCAATGGGGGAAGCCAGGCTCACTTAATAACCATGCAGGGGTGGGACTGAAAAATTTCAGCAACCAGTTCGCTGCCCAGTTGCTGGGTGGGCGTGGCCATGGGGGCGTGGCCTACTCGGCCTCCTGCATCACAGGGTGGGGCACGTTTTTACCCTCCCCAGGCTCCGGAGGCTTTCTTGGAGCATCCAGGAGGGCGAAAACAGCCTCTCCCAGACACCGGAGGCCCTCCAAAGGCTGGAAGCATGCCTGTTTCCAGACTTCCGATAGGCCCATTTTTCACTCTCCCAGAGCCTCCACACACACCCTGCCCTTACCTGGCATCCAAAATGGGCTGTGTGGAGACTCCTGGGAGGGGTGGGGTGGGGTGGGTGGGGTCAGCCAGTCCTTGGAACAACCGGTTCAGCGAACCAGATTAAAATTAACATCCGATTCGCCCGAACCAGTCTGAACCGGCTAAATCCCTCCCCTGCAACTATGGCAAGAAAGGTCATTGAATTGGGCACAACTTACTTAACGCTCACGTTGCTTAGCAGCAAAATGTTTCAGTCTCGATTGTGGTCATAAATTGGGGATTACCTGTATGGAAACATTATGCTCTTATGGTTCAATCTAAGAGGGTTAGCACTGAAGACTCTTCTCAGATGTCTGCCAGGCTCCAAAAGGCATGTCAAGGTCTACCGCAGGTGCCTTGTAAATGGGGTTTACTGGTCTCCCCCCCAAAAAAACCCCCCAGTAGACCAGTGTTTTTTAAAAAGGGACTTCTGCTTTTTGGAAAAATTGTTAGTTCATCCCTGCACAAAAGGACAATCTGAACAAGAAAAAAAAAAAAGAACTAAGTTCTGCCAACTGTGTGTTGCCAGTTCTGGAATAAACACATCACAGATGTTTCATTGCTTCTGCTGATAAGAACAGCCCGTGGGCTTCGCGCTGCTTTTATTACCTGGGACGATGGGTAGAGGAAATCAGTTAACAGTTTGCCTAGCCCAGAGGTCCGCAACCTGCAGCTCTGGAGCCACATGTGGCTCTTTCATCCCTCTGCTGCGGCTCCCTGTCACTCAAAACATGTGTCACAACCACCAATGTCTGACACCTGCCCGCAGGCGATTTATTGAGCTTTTCGACGCATCTTTTTTTGGGTGGGAGTTCAAAATGTTTTTGTTGCATGCAGAAATGAAAATATGTTTTCTCTGTAGCAGTTCATTGATTACATAGCATTTTAATAATTTTAATATTTTTAATACTCAAAGTTTAAATTTGTTTTAAATTGATTGGGGTTTTAATCTGTCTGGGCCAAACTATTTAATTCGATTTTAATTCTGCTTTTTAAATTTTGTATATATGTATTTTATTGTTGGCTGTTCACCGCCCTGAGTCCTTCGGGAGTAGGGCGGTATATAAATCAAATACAAAAAAAAAAAAAAACATCAATGCCATGCACTATCGTTTTTTTATACATAGCATAAAGGTAAAAATGATATATGCAGTGTTATCTTCATTTTAGATGTCAAAAGGTTTTTGTGGCTCCCGGTGTTTTCTTTTCTGTGGGAAACGGGTCCAAATGGCTCTTTGAGTGTTTAAGGCTGCCGACCCCTGGCCTAATCCATTCCAGCTCTGTCAGCACCACTGTGCTGTGCATGAGCAAATCACAACTGTGTGTTTTTCACGGCTACCCACTGGCAATTTCTAGGTGCCATCAGCTGTAAGTTCAGCTGCGTAACTTAGCACAGCCCTTCTCTCCCAGAAACAATGCTCCCATCTGCTTCACCCCATGCTTCTCCTCCTCCATGTCTGTTTCCATGTGAGCTAGCTTGGAACGTGGGTTTAGCATTCTTTCAAAAGACTGCTGGACTCATATTCAAAAGTAGCCCAATAAGCATGAAGGACGAGCATGCCATGCAGCAACAGCAGCAGAGAGAGACCCCTTATGACTTTGTTATCATCCATGAATCCAGAATAACAAGAGTTGGAAGGAACCTTGGAGGTCTTCTAGTCCAACCCCGTTTAGACAGGAAACCATTTCAGACAAATGGTTATCCACTCTCGTCTTAAAAACTTCCAGTGTTGGAGCATTCACGACTTCTGGAGGCAAGTTGTTCCACTGATTAATTGTTAGGAAATTTCTCCTCTGTTCTAGGTTGGGTCTCTTCTTGTTTAGAATAGAATAGAATAGAATAGAATAGAATAGAATAGAATAGAATAGAATAAGAATAGAATAGAATAGAATAGAATAGAATAGAATAGAATAGAATAACAGAGTTGGAAGGGACCTTGGAGGTCTTCTAGTCCAACCCCCTGCTTAGGCAGGAAACCCTACATCACTTCAGACAAATAGTTATCCAATCTCTTCTTAAAAACTTCCAGTTTTGGAGCATTCACAACTTCTGGAGGCAAGTTGTTCCACTGATTAATTGTTAGGAAATTTCTCCTTTGTTCTAGGTTGGTTCTCTTCTTGTTTAGAATAGAATAGAATAGAATAGAATAGAATAGAATAGAATAGAATAGAATAGAATAGAATAGAATAGAATAGAATAGAATAGAATAACAGAGTTGGAAGGGATCTTGGAGGTCTTCTAGTCCAACCCCCTGCCCAGGCAGGAAACCCTACACTACTTCAGACAAATGGTTATCCAACATCTTCTTAAAAACTTCCAGTGTTGGAGGATTCACGACTTCTGGAGGCAAGTTGTTCCACTGATTAATTGTTAGGAAATTTCTCCTCTGTTCTAGGTTGGGTCTCTTCTTGTTTAGAATAGAATAGAATAGAATAGAATAGAATAGAATAGAATAGAATAGAATAGAATAGAATAGAATAGAATAGAATAGAATAGAATAGAATAGAATAGAATAACAGAGTTGGAAGGGACCTTGGAGGTCTTCTAGTCCAACCCCCTGCTTAGGCAGGAAACCCTACATCACTTCAGACAAATAGTTATCCAATCTCTTCTTAAAAACTTCCAGTTTTGGAGCATTCACAACTTCTGGAGGCAAGTTGTTCCACTGATTAATTGTTAGGAAATTCTCCTTTGTTCTAGGTTGGTTCTCTTCTTGTTTAGAATAGAATAGAATAGAATAGAATAGAATAGAATAGAATAGAATAGAATAGAATAGAATAGAATAGAATAGAATAGAATAGAATAACAGAGTTGGAAGGGATCTTGGAGGTCTTCTAGTCCAACCCCCTGCCCAGGCAGGAAACCCTACACTACTTCAGACAAATGGTTATCCAACATCTTCTTAAAAACTTCCAGTGTTGGAGGATTTACAACTTCTGGAGGCAGTTTGTTCCACTGATTAATTGTTTTCACTGTCAGGAAATTTCTCCTTCGTTCTAAGTTGCTTCTCTCTCTTGATTAGTTTCCACCCATTGCTTCTTGTCCTACGCTCAAGTGCTTTGGAGAATAGCTTGACTCCCACTTCTTTGTGGCAGCCCCTGAGATATTGGAAGACTGCTATCATGTCACTCCTAGTCCTTCTTTTCATAAGACTAAACATATTATTATTATTCAGAGGTGGCAAAACTTTGTGGCTTAAATCTGTCGTTGTAAGTACCCACCTGCCTTCACCCAACCCAACCCTGCTTCTGATTGGGCAGAACGATTGGTGATTGTTTTCCTGCCCGCAGGTGGCAAAAGAAGCAAAACTGGGGAAATCCATCTTGTCCCTTCTTTAACTTAACTTTAACGTGCCACCGTAGAGAACACTTAATGGTGAATGGTTAGGATGCAGTATTGCAGGCTAATTCTGCCCACAGGCAGGAGCTTGATCCTGACTGGCTCAAGGTGGACTCAGCCTTCCATCCTTCTGAGGTCGGTCAAATGAAGACCCAGATTGTTGGGGGCAAGAGGCTGACTCTGTAAAAGTCTTAGGGCTGTAAAAGCACCAAGAAGCGGTATATAACCCTAAGCTCTCTTGCTATAGCTATTGCTATTAACTTGCAAACGATATGTAAGGATAACAATACCTTTCCCAGCCTTGTTATTGTTGTAGAACAGGGAACACCAGTGGAGGCAGCACAATTTATGCCAGTGCTGTTTTAGGCCTCCTGAAGGGCTGCTGCAGAGCCCTTGGATATAGCTGGCTGAACTCCCTTTTCAGCGGTTTTCCTTGGCTCTTATTCTGACTGTCAGCCGGAGAGTTTTCATGATTAAGGGCATCAGAGAGATCCGGAAACAACTTTGGGAAGCTTCAGGGACAGGCAATTGTTGTCATTTTTAAAGCAGGGGGAGATGGGGGAGAGAGAGAGAGATTGAGGGGGGGGAGAGGGAGGGAGGGAGGCAGGGGGAAAGGGGGGAGAGAGAGAAAGAGAGAGAGGAGGGAGGGAGGGTGAGAGAGAGAAAAAGAGAGGGAAGGGAGGGGAGAGAGAGGGGTGGGTGGGAGGGGGAAAGAGAGAGAGAGGAAGGGAGAGAGGGAGCTAGAGACTGTAGATAGATGATAGATAGATAGATGATACATAGGGGGAGAGAGAGAGGAGGGAGGAAGGGGGGGAGAGAGATTGAGAGAGGAGGAGGAGAGAGAGGGGAGAGGGAGAGAGAGAGGGGGGTGGGAGAGAGAGGGAGGGAGAGAGAGAGAGGAAGGGAGAGAGGGAGCTAGAGACTGTAGATAGATGATGGATAGATAGATAGATGATACATAGGGGGAGAGAGAGAGGAGGGAGGAAGGGGGAGAGAGATTGAGAGAGGAGGAGGAGAGAGAGGGGGAGAGGGAGAGAGAGAGAGAGGGGTGGGAGAGAGGGAGAGAGAGAGGAAGGGAGAGAGGGAGCTAGAGACTGTAGATAGATGATGGATAGATAGATAGATGATACATAGGGGGAGAGAGAGAGGAGGGAGGAAGGGGGGAGAGAGATTGAGAGAGGAGGAGGAGAGAGGGGGGAGAGGGAGAGAGAGGGGCGGGAGAGAGGGAGGGAGAGAGAGAGAGGAAGGGAGAGAGGGAGCTAGAGACTGTAGATAGATGATGGATAGATAGATAGATGATACATAGGGGAGAGAGAGAGGAGGGAGGAAGGGGGGAGAGAGATTGAGAGAGGAGGAGGAGAGAGAGGGAAGGGAAGGGAGAGAGAGGGGGGTGGGAGAGAGGGAGGGAGAGAGAGAGAGGAAGGGAGAGAGGGAGCTAGAGACTGTAGATAGATGATGGATAGATAGATAGATGATACATAGGAGGAGGAGAGAGAGAGGAGGGAGGAAGGGGGGAGAGAGATTGAGAGAGGAGGAGGAGAGAGAGGGGAGAGGGAGAGAGAGAGAGGGGTGGGAGAGAGGGAGAGAGAGAGGAAGGGAGAGAGGGAGCTAGAGACTGTAGATAGATGATGGATAGATAGATAGATGATACATAGGGGGAGAGAGAGAGGAGGGAGGAAGGGGGGAGAGAGAATGAGAGAGGAGGAGGAGAGAGGGGGGAGGGGAGAGAGAGGGGCGGGGAGAGGGGAGGGAGAGAGAGAGGAAGGGAGAGAGGGAGCTAGAGACTGTAGATAGATGATGGATAGATAGATAGATGATACATAGGGGAGAGAGAGAGGAGGGAGGAAGGGGAGAGAGAGATTGAGAGAGGAGGAGGAGATAGAGGGAGGGAGGGAGAGAAAGAAAGGGAATGCTGCAACAGTCGTGTGAAAAATAGTCACAAGTCACATTTATCAGGGCCACTGTAACTCCAAATAGTCACTAAGCCAGTGGTGAAATTCATTTTTTTTTACTACCGGTTCTGTGGGCGTGGCCTGGTGGGCATGGCAGGGGAAGGATAGTGCAAAATCCCCATTCCCACCCCACTCTAGGGGAAGGACAGTGCAAAATCTCTATTCCCACCCCACTCTGGGGCCAGCCAGAGGTGATATTTGCCGATTCTCCAAACTGTTCAAAATTTCCACTACCGGTTCTCCAGAACCTGTCAGAACCTGCTGGATTTCACCCCTGCACTAAACCAATGGCTGTAAACCAAGGAGTACCCATACAAGGCTTGACAAGAGGAACATGGAGTGTTATAGTACCAGAGTACAAGATACCTAAGTACCACAATCAGGATCTGATGGATGGTTAGAAAAATAAAACCCCATTCTGGATAGCCAGACCCGCCACAAAGCTCTTTCCACAGTGCTCCCAATTTAAATCCAAGTTTGTGATTATTTTAAATGCCTTCTAGCTAGAAGTCCCTGGTGGTTTTCCAAGGACAGGAATGGTTTGCAAGGTTAAGCTGGATAGGACGGCTCAACAGCAGATGATTATCTGTGCATCACGAGATGGTGGGTTTTTTTTTTACTTTTCTTATCTAAGAAAAATCAGCTGTGATCCACTGCAATAACTTTGCAATACTGCTAGTGGAGGCAGCCATTAGCTGTAGCTGCTTCCCTTGGAGAATTCTTCCAAAGGCTCACTCACATCCCAACCCATTCACAGTAGCATCCTTGCATTTCAATCTAAGCAAGGTGTACTTCATCCAGATGTACAACAAGTCTCAAGACCTAAGAGGAAGGATTTCTGGGAATTTTAATTTTTACAACCCAGAGGAACATCATTGTGCGCCACGGTGGTGCAGTGGTTAGAGTGCGGTACTGCAGGCCACTTCTGCTGATTGCCAGCTGCCTACAATTTGGCAGTTCAAATCTCACCAGACTCAAGGTTGTCTCAGCCTTCCATCCTTCTGAGGTGGGTCAAATGAGGACCCAAATTGTTGGGGGCACTCTTTAAACTGCTTAGAGAGGGCTGTAAAAAGCACTGTGAAGCGGTATATAAGTGCTATTGCTATTGGATTTAAGTCAGGGGTGGGTAAGACACCAGCAGAACCTGGGTAGCAAATATCTCCCAAGCCTGTTTGTGGCCCATCAAACCTGTGTCATGACCATTGTGGCTGAAAATGGCCATCATGAGATCCTACCATTTGAAGCTAGCAAAAAAATAAAAATAAAAATACAGAAAGTCCAGTGTAAGTTGTAAGCGTAAGAGTTGTTAATGCCTGGAATGCACTACCAGACTCTGTGGTCTCATACAGGGGTGGGTTCTACTTACCTTTACTACCGATTCGCAACGGGATCTCACGCGCGCGATCGCTTCTGATGTCAGGGTCAGTGGACGGAGCCTCCCGCTGGTTTTACTACCAGTTCTATAGAACCAGTCCAAATCGGGGGCAACCCACCACTGGTCTCATCCCAAAACCCCCAAAACTTTAACCTAAAACTGTCTACTGTGGACCTCACCCCATTCCTAAGAGGTCTGTAAGGGGCGTGCATAAGCGCACCAGTGTGCCTACCGTCCCTGTCCTAATGTTTCCTCTATTTGTATCTATTTTACGTATTCAATTCATGCTTATACTTATATATATTATCTAATATGTACTCAACAAAAGAAATAAATAAATAATAAAAAGTTCTGCACACGATAAACACAGAGGGCTATCCTGCAAAGCTCTTTCCCAAAACTTGGAAAATAGAAAATCCTGTTTCCCCCAAAATAAGACATCCCCTGATAATAAGCCCAATCGGGCTTTTGAGTGCGTGGCAATAAGGGTTCAAATAAAATATAAGACAGGGTCTTATTTTCGGGGTAACACGGTAGTTCTATCCATCTACACAGGAAGGCCCTCACCTCTTTGTAACACTGCCTCTCCCATTATAGCCCACTTCTTCCCCATATAAAATCTTTACCTTCCCCATTAAAATTCCCCCACCTTGTAGCTCCAGCCCTTAAGGGCTGCCCAGGCTGGGAAAGATGGTACAAGAAGAAGATGGTCGGCCAAGCGGTTTCTGCAAGGAGGCTAGAAAAATCTACAAGCAACGCCGAGCCTCAGGATGACCCATTTGGTCTGTAATTTATTGCAATCTCATTGCCCGACATGAAATTCAAGGTGACGGGTATGCATTCTAGGGAGGTTGATATACAAGATGAAGTAGGGTTGGGTTTTTTTAGGACGAGTGTCTAAAGGAAAGGTCAGCGTGGATAGTGATCGCATCTATTCAATAACACGGGGTTTTGTTTGTTTTTTCAGTGTACACATAACGCTACGGCTATAGGTCCCCACAATTAGCGGGTAGCTGTATTAATACACAAGTTGCAGGCTGGGTACAAAACAAGTCCGTAGAAGTGCAGGAGAACATCACAAGAGGAAATGGGAAGATTCAGGTCTGGTTCTGGAACCCATCCATGTCCATATTTTTGTTTCCCTAAGAATGGACCAGATCCTATGGCTTTTGGATATTTAAGACAACGAGGAGGAAGCAGCTGGGATCTCAAGCTCATTGAACAGATGCCAGAGAATGCTGTACATGCATCAGCTGGACAGTATGCAACTGAGTCTTATCTATGCCATAGGTATCATTATGGTTATGCTGGTCTTGGACCGTAACTGAGATTTGATTGTGATTTGATTGCTGTATCCTTACATTGAGAGGCGCAGGGTTTTGATTTGCTTGTTTTCATTTTTATGGCATTTTCTCTGAGGATGGCTTCTTTTTTTCCCCCTGATTTTTTATTTTTATTTTTATTTTTGAAGCAATTTTGTCAATGTAAGCAGAGCAATAGATAGATAGATAAGATAGCAATGTCAGCAGCAAGTCTTCTGCAAACTGCCTACAAAACAGGATGTAAGAATTTTGTGAGAAGTCTTTGGATCCTGGCGCGGATGAAGATTCCTGAAAAGCATCCAGTCGATCGCTTTCTCATCTCAGAGTCTTCCTGGACGCCTCGGCAATAAGTCCAAAGCATGGGTCAAAACTCCACATCCCCAACTGTGGGATTGCATGTCTTCAGGACAGCCGTAAAAGTCACTCTGCCTTTTCTTGGCAATCACAATCTCTTGCCATCTCCATCCACGGACCGCGGGCATCTCGATAACCTGAAATATGTCTTTGCCCTATACACCAATGTTGACTTCCCTCCATGCCTCCTAAAATTGACCATGGCATGGAATACTTGAGAACAAGACAGCCTAAGCAATGTCAGAGTTACAGGCTTCCTCCTCCCGAAAAATCTTCTTTTCCTCTAGCCGATGATGCATTTTCAGTCTGTACTACAAAGAAACTTTTAGTAGCCACGGTCCTCAGAGGATGGAAAGGACTGTGCCCCAATCTGTACTTTGCATTAATTCCAGTTAAATGGACATCTATCAATAATTCAACTATTGCCACGCATTCATACGGCTATAGTGCACAATAATTTCCAATAGTTTTATGTTTTCTACATTGATGAATTAAATCCTTGCCCTTCTTCATGGGGTAGAGGAAGGACATATTTGGTTCTGGAAAACAGCATTCAGATGGAACCGATTCAATCAAAGACAGCAGCAGAAAAACAACTCATTTTGTAGAAATATTGCCCAATAGAGTACTAGAATACTGTCCAATGGGTTAAATTAGCATTAGTAGCACTTTCTCTTTCTACTTCAGAGTCCATTACAGGGATTAAAATATCCATGGGGAAAATTGGAAGCATTCTGCTTTGTTTGAGACCATCAATGAGAATGAAATGGGTTGTTTATTCAGAGTACGTGTGTTGCTGTGTATGTGTGTGTCTGTGTGTTTACATGCATACTTCAGAACAATGTTTGTGTGTGTGTGTTTGCTTGCATGTGCATATATATAATATATATAATGCAAATATGGGCCAGACTTTTTCAAACGGAATACAAAATCTAAATGACCTGAGTAAAGGATTGGACTAAATGGCCTTTGATTCCTCCAATTCCATAAAAGAAGAACGGGATTTGTTTATTCGGAGACAACAGGAGAAGAGGCTGAGCATCCCTCCCTGAAAATATAGGCAGGGTTACTTTAGGATCCCCTAAATAAGACTCTACCTTCTACCAAATGTGGGGCTGATGGCTGACATTTTTCCAAAAGAATTCTCTGAACCTTAGATGTGGGGTTGATGTTTCTCAGCTTTGGCGACTTTGAAGATGTCTGGACTTCCATTCCCAGAATTGAGTTTGGGGAGTTGAAGACCACACATCTTGAAGTGCCAAAGTTGAGAAGCACTGGTCTAGGGATTCAACTGCATATCTAGCGCCTGGGACATCCAGGTTCAAATGTCTTCTCCGTGGAAATGCATGGGGGGACCTGAGGCCAGTGAGTCTACCTAAGCCCAACCTAAAAAAAAAAGAATTGTTTTTTGTGGGGGAAAATTGGAAGGAGCGTTATGTATTCTACCTTGCTCTTGGAGAAAGGAGAAGATAGATAAATGATGGATGATGGAAGATAGATAGATAGATAGATAGATAGATAGATAGATAGATAGATAGATAGATAGATAGATAGACAGACAGACAGACAGACAGACAGACAGACAGACAGACAGACAGACAGACAGACAGACAGATAGATAGATAGATAGATAGATAGATAGATAGAGAGGATGGATGGATGGATGGATGGATGGATAGATAGATAGATAGATAGATAGATAGATAGATAGATAGATAGATAGATAGATAGATAGATGGATGGATGGATGGATGGATGGATGGATGGATGGATGGATGGATGGATGGATGGATAGATAGATAGACAGATAGATGATAGAGAGAGAGATGGATTAGACAGATGGATGGATGGATTAGATGAGATGGATGGATGGATGGATGGATAGATAGATAGATAGATAGATAGATAGATAGATAGATAGATAGATAAAAATTTCCTGGAAAACTCTAGAAATACAGATATCAAGCTATATTGATATCTACTGTAAATTGATGTTTATACATTCCTTTTAATGTAGAATTTCTCCAATCTAGTAGGCTGTGGTGGCTACTGATTAGAACTCTGCACATATTTGTCAGGTAAGGGGTGTATCATGCATTTTGACTGGCTGTGTGGGCTCCACCATCACTACACAATAGTCCTAGAATCAGGGTTTTAACCTTCCTTCAATAGAAGGTCTCTTCTTCTCCCCCTTTCCCCACAAAATATGAGGTATTGGCAGAGAAATATCGGTAGACATTTTGATTTTCTTCTAAGCAGGTCTCTTCACCGTAGGCCGGTGTTGCGGTTCATCCTCCAGCTGCTCACATCAGGACTTGGTCCCGCGTGTCCGGCAGCCGCAGGGATAGGAGGCCTCCTACTACTAGAGCAGAAGAAGCCAGAAGAATGGGGATCACTTTGGTGATCCCAACAAAAGAGGCAAAGATGGAGTTTCCCAAGATGGCCCCAACTTTACAGACACCGGTGAGTATCCCAAAGGCTGTGGCTCTAGATAAGAAGGAGAGAAAAATCATAGAAAGGTTTCAGAATTCAAAAGTCAGAGATCCAAGGCTCAGTTATTTTAACATATGAACATTTCAATTCCTTTAAACAGTGGTGGGATTCAGCCGATTCGCACCACTTCGGGAGAACCGGTTGTTGACTTTCTGAGCAGTTTGGTGAACTGGTTGTTGGAAGAAATTATTAGGGCAGCGAATCGGTTGTTAAATTATTTGAATCCCACCACTGCCTTTAAATATTTATAATGAGTATTTCATCCTCAGGGGCATATAACTGGGCACACCAAGGAAGCCAGAACTAACTATCCAGACTTCAATAGGCATCTTATGTCAAGCACAGGAATCATGAAACTTGCAAAAGGGATTTCCTAACTTTGTTTATGGTGAATTCATTATAGCGGATTGATCTCTTTGAACCAGTGGTGGATTTCATTTTTTTTTACTACTGGTTCTGTGGGTGTGGCTTGGTGGGTGTGGCATGGCTTGGTGGGTGTGCCTTAGTGGGCATGCCAGGGGAAGGATACTGTAAAATCTCCATTCCCACCCCACTCCAGGGGAAGGTTACTGCAAAATCCCCATTTTCTCCTGATCAGTTGGGAATTGGGAGGCAGAGAATAGATGGTGTGGGGGGCAGTCAGAAGTTTTACTACCGGTTCTCCGAACTACTCAAAATTTCCGCTACCGGTTCTCCGGAACTGGTCAGAACCTGCTGAAACCCATCTCTGCTTTGAACATTATGAACCATTTGTACAGAGGCAGGAACAGCAGACAGAGAAATTAAGAAGGAGATGACACAAAAGAGGAGGAAAAAAGGGTGGAGAAAGATTTGAGGGTCCAGTAATAAACTAGACCCAACAAAATACAATGAATACCTTTCAGAAGAGTTTGTATAGTACATAGAATGAGATGCCAGCGTTAACATTCCTGTGAATAGGCTAACTTTGTGTTATCACTGGTGGTTAAAAATGGGTTAATGTATAGCTTATCAATAGGTAGATTAGACTAGAAAATCAACTCTTACAGGAAGAGTAGAACAATGCTTTCTTGAGAATGGCTACAATAACAGAGGAAACAGTCTGTTACATGTCTGATCGTGTTGGACCTCTTCTCCCTTAGAACATAGAACAATAGAGTTGGAGGTCTTCTAGTCCAGAAGACTCCTGCTCAAGCAGGAGACCCTATCCCATTACAGACAAATGACTGTCCAGTCTTTTTTTGAAAACCTTCAAGTGATGGCTTCCAGTTCTACAATTCTGTGATTCCAAAAGTCCAGACAGACATTAATCAATGGGTTAATCAATTAATTAATCAATTAATTGGTGGAACAGCTGGCCTCCCAGATTTTTGGGTGCTCCATCACTGGAGATTTTTAAGAATAGATTGGACATGGTGCCATATGTCCGTACTGTCCATAGGTCCAAACTCCATAGTGATGGAACACCCACAATGTCCATGTCAATTAGGGAGGCATCTGTTTGATCCACTTCCAACTATTATCTTGTTCTTCCTGGACTTAGAAAATGCTTCAACCCATTTTTGCCTAGGCAATGGTTCCTACACATCTCCATCAAGGTCATCTACCTTACCCTCTAGAGATGGATGTCATCTTATAACAGTTTAGAACAGTTCTTGAATATTTCCACCAAGGTCATCTCCCTTCCTCTCTACAAGAGTTAAATTAAGGTATCCCTCATGTCAAACTCAACCGTAATGTCATTACTGAACCCATCTGTAGTTTTCCTGGCAGCAAGAGGGAATTTGCTATTGCGTTCTGCCCAGGATTTTTGTTGTTGTTGTTGTCCAGTCTAATCTGCAAGTGTGGTTTCCTCATCCATATCTACTATTGCTTGAGATCTTCCAGCATCCCTAAGTTTAGAAGGAAATAGTTTGGCTTTGTGGGAGGAATTAGGTGGATTAAAGAAATACGACTCCATTTTAATTGAAGGTAAACACATTCCAAATAGGACCACATCCATCTAATCTCTACATATAGTTTTGCAGCTGTAACTGGACAAGAATTGCACCAATGTTATCCAGCCTTATTTTTATCTATGTTTTGTTTTGTTGCAAATATCCCTACCTTTTATTGCACAGCTTAAGTTTCAACTTCAGTTGCATGATCTTTACTCCTAATTCCATTAGCACATTTCTCAGAGTTCTAAAGGTTAGCTTTTGATCTCTTTTCCCAAGAGAAAAATGTCACTTTTAGCCAACATTAGAATTTAAAAAGAAAGAAAAGGATGATCCCGTGTAATGAAAAGAAGGACCAGGGGTGACATGATAGCTGTGTTCCAATATCTCAGGGGCTACCACAAAGAAGAAGGGGCCAACCTATTCTCCAAAGCACCTGAGGGCAGGACAAGAAGCAATGGGTGGAAACTAATCAAGGAGAGAAGCAACCTAGAACTAAGGAGAAATTTCCTGACAGTGAGAACAATTAATCAGTGGAACAGCTTCCCTCCAGAAGTTGTGAATGCTCCAATGCTGGAGGTTATTAAGAAGAGAGTGAACAACCATTCGTCTGAAACAGAATAGGGCTTCCTGCCTGAACAGGGGGTTGGACTAGAAGACCTCCAAGGTCCCTTAGAACTGTTATTCTGTTCTGTTTCTCTGTTATTCCTTCTATGATCATGTGTACCCATCCCACAAAACCCAAAGAAAGTCTGGAATGGTATGGGATCTCCTGCCCTTGGGCTGGGGGTTGGACTAGAAGACCTCCAATGTCCCTTCCAACCCTATTATTCTATGTTCTACGTTCTTTTCTGGGACAGCAAAGTAGATGTGGGAAAGGGGAAGTTGTCCAGATTCCCGAGGGGAGCTTACAAGCAATACATTTTGCATGACTCTAATAACTATAGTCTAGGATAGAAGTGGCTGAAAGCTGGAAACTAGGATTCTCCCGAAAAGAGGTCAGCGAAAGTGAATCACCTTTTATGTGTGGGATACAGCTCTACGGTGATGACGTTCAAAGCGTTCCAGGCAGCGATGCTCGTGCCGCAAAAGAGACACTGCCATCCGATCATGGCTGACTCACTGTGGCCAAAGAACAAGAAGAAACAGCACACTGCCGAGATCAGCATGGACCCCCCTGCAAGGGAAAGCAAGAAAGAGGGGAGAAATAGGAGCGTGGCAGTCAACAAAGTCAAAGATGGCATCCAGATCAGTGATGACATTCATTTTTTTCCCCCTACCGGTTCTGTGGGCGTGGCTTGGTGGGGGGGGGGGTTCCTGTGACTGAGTGGGTGTGGCCAACTCAATGTCATTCACGCCCACGCCCAGTCACATTATTATTATTATTGTTGTTGTTGTTGTTTGTTGTTGTTGTTGTTGTTGTTGTTGTTGTTGTTGTTGTTGTTATTATTATTATTATTATTATTATTATTATTATTATTTATTCAATTTATATACCGCCCTTCTCCTATTGGACTCAGGATGGTGCACAGCCAAGGATAAAAAACATACCAGTACAAAATTTAAAATCAATTAAAAGAATTATACAGCTTTGGCCCACAATTTAAAACAATCCAATTTAAAATCCAATTTACACTTAAAAAACTAAAAAGCTAAAAAGAGCTAAAAAACATGACCCCCCCACCCCACCAAGCCACGCCCACAGAGCCCGGTAGGAAAAAAATGTGTGTATGAGCACCAGAAGGGCTCATAGTGAAGGCTGTGGCAGAGAGAAGCCAAACTTTTCTCCCTCCATTCACAACGGAGCTGCTGCTCTCTTTATGGTCCCCCCCCCACTGGTCCCCTCCCTCCCGCAGGTTGAAGTACCTTAAAGGGACAGGCTGCAGCAGTTCCGCTCTGAATGGAGGGAGAAAAAAATCGGATTCTCTCTGCTGCAGCATTTAATGTTGAATGGGTCGAGCAGCCGGAAGGGGTGAGTGGTGACCGGGAGACTGGGAGGGCATGGGAGGGGCCAACCAGGGGTGGGTTTTACCAGTTCGGCGAACCGATTCAAATCATCCCTACCGGTTCGTCCAAGCCAGTCCAAACCAGTCAAATTTCACCCCTGATCCAAATTTAGGTAATTAAAAATTTAGGTAATTTTTTTTAGTACCGGTTCTTGGTGGGCGTGGTGTGGCTTGGAGGGCATGGCAGGGGAAGGATACTGCAAAATCCCCACTCCCTCCCCACTCCTGGGGAAAGGATACTGCAAAATCTCCATTCCCACCCCACTCTGGGGCCAGCCAGAGGTGGTATTTGCCGGTTCTCTGAACTACTCAAAATTTCCGCTACCGGTTCCCCAGAACCTGCCAGAACCTGCTGGATTTCACCCCTGGTTCATCCCCACTCACCGATCATCTTGATTCTTCCTAATTTGTCCATCAGCAGAGCTGAGATGATATTACCAGGCAAGACGGAAAGGCTGCCCAAGAAGCTGACAAGGTAAATGAGGAAATCGTTGTCTTCTTCAAAATCCAGCTGGCAACCCTTCTTCTCCTCAACGTAAGAGACGTTCTCTAATTGGCAGTCAATGAATTTGTACATGTAGAGATCTGTGAGAAGGAAACAATGGATGGCCATCACTAGAACAGCTTTCAACGTGAGTGACAAATCACTAATGGCTCAGATTCCTGGAGACAACCGTTCACAGCGAGGGTGAGAATTATTGGGGGGGGGAGGGTTTATTTCTCATGGGGAGGGTCACAACATTCTGAATTTCTGAGAGAATTTTGATGAATGAGGGGATCGTGCAAACGATCTTCCATGAGATCTTGTGAAGTCTTGAAAAATGGGTCTCCAGAATTCTTCAGACATTTATAACCTTTACCTAACTTCACAATTTGGCTGGCATTGCAGGACTGGTATTTAAAAAGATCATTGGGACCAGAGCTTCGTCAATCCCCAATCTAGAACCCTAATTCTATACGTTATTCTGAGAAGGAACATCTTTCCGATTGAAAGTTGGAAAGCTAGAAATCATGTCATGGTGTGGCTGCAGGGAGGTTTCAGACCTGACAAGATGGTGATCATGGGTTCCCAATTCCAGCCTAACTCATGTGCACATGGCTTTAAGGCTACTTTGCAAAAAAAAAGAACAAGATTTAGATTGTCTTGTTGGAACCTGAATCCTCTGCCCTGGTCTGATGGTCCTAAGTACTGCTGAATCAAACCCTTAGCATGAAAATTACAAGTAATGACATCGCCTTTCCATCCTTCAAAAAGAAAGAAAAGTGAATGTTTTGGACTCAGTCTCAGACCTGCCATGACGTAAATCTTTAAGCAGAAATGATCCTTGGCTCCATTTATTGAGAAAGGTATAGTTTTATGAGACACCAAGTGTATTGCAGTCATGCATAGCCAGAACTGAGAATCACTAAGTTCTGTTTCCTCCCCCTTATCTGCCCCTCTCTGCCCACCCCACTATAACCAATCAGGTCCATGCAAAATGTTTTCACAACAGTCAGTCTGACCACAGGTTGGTATGCAGCTTCCTTTTTCTTCCAGCTGGGTGACCTTGAAGCAGCTTCTCGGGATGGCACAGTATCTACTTTCGTTTCCCCCAAGCATTTCCCCCTCCGCCATCATTCCCTCTCCCCACAGTTCATGGCAGTCTGACACTGCATAATAAAGTGAAGTACAGCAAACGAAAAGTGGCAGCTGACATTCAGTCCAGGATTGTCTGTAGGGTTTAATCAAATTATTCAACATGGCAGCCATGATGGTGTGATCCAAATTCTGCTTAATTATGGGTTGCAGGTAGAGCTTGGATTCCACCACTGGAGCTGCCATCTTAACTATTTTGGCCACACTGTAGACCTTCCACTCCCCGGCTCTGCGGAGGGATTATTCTGCTTCTCTTACATGTTCTGCTCTAAAGACTTGGTTCTGTGTCCTCTGCTTTTACAGGGGGAAAAAAGCTCCCCTCCCCACGCATGCATGCCCAGGTGCTCCTCCACAGTACCTGTGTCATAGAAGATGGTATTTACAATAGTGCACTTTTTGAAGAAGGTCTCGCTGGATGTCACATCTTCAAAATGACAGTCCTCAAAGAGGGAGTTGTCAAAAGTCACATCGCGCATTTTCATTTGAATGAACCTGAGGATGGACAAGAGCAGTGGTGGGATTCAAAAAAATTAACTACTGGTTCTGTGGGTGTGGCTTGGTGGGTGTGGCCAGGGGGTGTGACAGGCAGCACTTGGCCTCCTGCACACCCCTGGGAGCAAAAATGGGTCGTAGGGGGATGCGTTGCCCCCGTTTTTGGGCCTAGGAGGCCTCCCTGCACTTACCTGGGAGCCAAAATGGGGCATGTGGGAACTCCTGGAAGGGGCGGGACAGGAAAGGGCGGGGTCAGCCAGCAATTTAACTACCAGTTCGCCCGAACCTGCGCGAACCATCTGAATCCCACCACTGGACAAGAGTATGATCTTGACATCATACCTGAAACCTTTTCATTAGCCAAGGGCAGAAGGTAAGAAATACAACAGGCTACTACAGAATCTATCCAAGATGCAGTGAGTTAAAACCAAGACTAGGAGCATCTTTAAAATACAAACCTCCCCCACCCCCCAGTTTTAGAAACTTTAGGTACTCATAGGCATTTTTGTTAGTGGAAGAGTTGGAGAATTTGGATGTAAGGGGGTCCATCAAACCTTGCTAAGATTTCCTTTCAAGGCTGGGGGGTGGGGGGCAGGGTTTGGGGAAATAACTGAGATCATTCCAGAAGAAGCTGCTGGGATAGGAAACCAGATGATTCTCAGAAGCTCCCACTTCTGAAATTATTTCATTATACATGACTGTGGCGATATTATTATATGCATAAAGGTGGAAAGATTCGACACGACCTACTGCGGAGGAATGGATGGTGAAGTTGATCGATGTTGGTGGAAAAGATAAATTTCTCGGTTAGAAAAACAGACACTCTAATGTTTATTGGTGACTGGAAGCCTCTTATGGTCTTTGTGAGCAAAAATGAGCTTGTGATCTTTGATTTTAATGATTAGACAGGATAGATTATAGACGGAAGAGAGTCATGAAATGCAGCCCCAGCCATAAATTTCAGCAGAAAAGGTTTACCTGAACTGCTTTCCCTCATATTGCCACAAGAGGTCAGCATGCCCCCAAATAGAGACCAACAAGTAGTTTTAAGGTGCAAAGAAATGAGGAAAGAAAGAAAAAAAATCTGACAACTAGAATAAAGCAGGGGTGAAATCCAAAATTTTTCCATACCGGTTCTGTGGGCATGGCTTTCTGGGCATGGCAGGGGAAGGATATTGCAAAATCCCCATTCCCACCCCACTCTGGGGACAGCCAGAGGTGGTATTTGCCGGTTCTCCGAACTACTCAAAATTTCCACTACCGGTTCTCCAGAACCTGTTAGAACCTGCTGGATTTCACCCCTGGAATAAAGGTAAATTTCCTTCAAGTTGAGCTTGATTTCTGGTGCTTCCTGGTGTCAGCCCAGAAATGACCTGGCAGTCCAGATCTTTATTTCCTTACACTTAATACAATCTTGCCAAACTAAAGGTATAACCTTCTAACCGAGTAGATATACCCTGAGAGATTTTAGATTTTTTTTAAAAAATAACTTTTTCTTCTTTATATCAGCCAGAACAGGACTGTACAGCCTCTTATCTTGGGCACCTCAGAAAAAACAGAATAACAGAGTTTGGAAGGGAGCTTGGAGGTCTTCTAGTCCAACCCCCTGCTTAGGCAGGAAACCCTACACCACTTCAGACAAATGGTTATCCAATCTCTTCTTAAAAACTTCCAATGTTGGAAAATTCACAACGTCTGGAGGCAAGTTGTTCCACTGATTAATTGTTCTCACTGTCAGGAAATCCCTCCTTAGTTCTAAGTTGAAATGTGCTGCTTTCCTCCCTGGGAAGTTGCAGTGTGATTGTGGAGATTTCTCCCTCCCTCCACTCCTTTCCCTGCTGCACATTGCATCACACATGGTTGTGTCCATGTGGCTTCTATGGCAATACTATGGAAATGCTTTGCTTGCCTTCCTCTGGGAATTTTTTTTTAAAGCTTCTCAACTTTAATGGAGAGCTGCAGGATTTCCCAGTGGGGATCGTCAAAAAAACTAAACTGACCTGACCTTGCTTGCTTGACCCATCTGGATTGAGATAGGAAACAATCACATCTAAAAACCTCTAAAGCAGTGTTTCTCAACCTTGGAAGCTTGAAGATGGGTGGGCTTCAACTCCCAGAATCCCCCAGCCAGCGTTGCTGGGGGATTCTGGGATTCTGGGAGTTGAAGTCCACCCATCTTCAAGCTTCCAAGGTTGAGAAATACTGCTCTAAAGCAATTTATATTTCATCTCTTCTGAACTAAAATAGTTGGGAGTGACGTAGCGTTATTTCTCCTGTTTTGAACAAACACGTGACATCAACCAGCTTACTCATGCAAGAACTGAGAAACTGGCTAGTACGAGTGAAATATTCAGATTTGGAAACGTGAGCTTCTGCACAGTTTCCATTAGTGGTGTGTTGCAGTTGAACAAAGGTGCACAGCCAGGGATGGGCTCCTGGGGGTTCGGCAGGGTTCGGGCGATCCTCTAGCCAAGGATCGCCGGGGTTCGCTGAACCCCCAAATGCCACCCCTGGCTGGCCACGCCCACCCTGTCCCGCCCCTCCCAGGAGTCTCCACAAGGCCGGTTCATCATTCCAGCTAAGTGCAGGGGCTGTGCAGAGAGTCCAGAAGTCTGGAAATGGGCCTGTTTCCAGCCTCCGGAGGGCCTCTGGAGTCCAGGGAAAGCTGTTTTTGCCCTCCTGGAGGCTCAAAAAAAGCCTCTGAAGCCTGGGGAGAGCGAAAATCAGGCCTCCTGAAAGTTCTGGAAGTCTGGAAATGGGTCTGTTTTAGCCTCCGGATGGTCTCTGGAGCCTAGGGGAAGCAGTTTTTGCCCTCCCAGAGGCTCAAGGAAAGCCTCTGGAGCCTGGGGAGGGCGAAAATCCCCCCTCCGCTGTAGTGCAGGCAGCCGACTAGGCCACACCCACCATGGCCACACCCACCCCAGCAACGGGGCAGCGAACCCATTGCTAAAGGATCTGAAGCCCATCCCTGTACACAGCATATGTCCCCAAATCCTTGTGTGCAAACTCCAGAGTCCTATAATGGTGCGTGAGAATGACCTTGGGAGACAGGAGAAAGAGCTGCAGAGAGGTCAGGCAAGAGATAATCTCAGCCCACAGAAGAAATGGGGGTGGAAAAAGCATCTCAAATGGGACCCTTCCTAGTTTTCACTAGATTAAAAAATAAGGGAAAGCAGGATACTTCCCGATTTGCAAGTTTCTATCACTAGAAACTTACCCATAAAGGTAGGCTTGGTGTTCATGGTTGGTGCTTCTTGTCTGGACTACCTCAAAGACCTGATATCTGAAAGTACCTCTCCCCTCCCTCCCTCTCTCCATTTCACTGTCCTGAAAATTAGGGAGGGTTCCTTCTGAGATGGGTGGCGTGATGGCTTCGTGGTGAAGATGCTGGGCTTGTCGGCTAGAGGTTCGAGACCCGAGCGTCATGTGACAGGGTAAACTCCCGTCCTTGCCCCAGCTCCTGCCAACCGAGCAGTTCGAAAGCATGCAAATGCGAGTAGATAAATAGGTACCACTTCGATGGGAAAGTAACAGTGCTCCATGATGTCATGCTGGCCACATGACCATGGAAATGGACCATGGACAGTACTGGCCTTGAAATGGAGATGAGGACCAGTCCCTATAGTTGGCAACAACTAGCAGAGTAAAATCTGCAGGGACTCCCCTTCCCTCCTTCTGAGATGTTTTCTCCACCCCCATTCCTCCTTTGGACTTAGATTTCTTTTATCAGACCATTGTCTAGGCTGCAGCTCTTCTTCCTATCTCCAAGGTCATCTCCACCTTCAAAAGCATCACTTAATGGAACCAAGTCTCCAATTTGTGGCAATCTTGGGTGGTCTCCCAAAGTACTAAGCCACTTCAAACCTAGTTAGTATTTGGGTAGGAGGGTCTGGGCAAAAGGCCAGACAACGAAAAAAGCAATTATGAGCCACTTCTGTATTGACAAAGAACTGTTCGTGTAGCCCCAAGAGTTGAGTTCAACTAGAAGGATCTTTATTTTTTTTTACTTAATCAAATAGAAGGGGGAAAGTATTACATCCATGCGGAATAATCACATTAAGTGGAGTTAAATTAATTTAAAGGTCTAATAACAGCCTTTAACCCCTAAGTGGTTGCTGGCTGCATATCGGCCAAATGTGCAACGTATTTCATTAAAGATTTTTCTGACCATCTTTTTTTTGTTGTTATCAGTTATATTATTATGTAATATACTGCTTTCTCTTTTCTTGGAATACACTGTTTGTTAAAACAGCAAATAGTGTCTACGTTGAGTAGGATAAAACCATGACAAGGTATGAAGACCCCCTGGAGGTCTTCATTTTTCCCTCCCACCCCACCTCCCAATTTAAAAATGAGTATCTCCCTGTGATCCTTAATTTATAAATGGGCTTTCTGGAGCCATTTTATCAATCTGGAGATAATATGAACCTTCTAAGTACAACCCATCAACTCATTCCAGCTCATTTTCACACTCAAGCCTTCTCTGTCATGGCAGGAAGGGAGTAATTAAGTACCATGTTTTCCAAAAATAAGACCGGGTCTTTTATTATTTTTTGCTCCAAAAGATGCATTAGGGCTTATTATTCTGGTTAGGTCTTATTTTTGGAGAAATACAGTACTAATTGCATCCATCTGGGAGATGATCTTAACTGGGGCTTATTTTGGGGGTAGGGCTTATATTACAAGCATCTTGAAAAATCACGCTAGGGCTTATTTTTCCAGTTGGGTCTTATTTTCAGGGAAACAGGGTAGTAAAATTGATGGGATGCCTAAGAAACACACACACACCTCTTTTTTGTGGGTCCTTTCCAGGGCTTCAACCTCTATATCAGGAGAGTCAGGAATTAGTTAGCCCCTTGGTTAGTAAGATATGGCTGCTGGGGAGAAGTTGGTTTAACCAACTGGTTCCAGCTGAGATGTGTTTTGGACAAGATCTAACTGCTGAACATGAATTGATTGGATCAATGAACTTCTTTGAATTGACTTCGCAAGAGCTGGGAGAGGATTCACATACAAAGGCTGATCTCCACCCACCTTATATGAGTTCCGCAATTTGGAATATCGGACAGAACGTCGGTCAAGCCCTAGAAGCTCAGGGGGCTGATCATTGCAGGCTGGGGCACTCACCTGTCATTCTTGAATGTCCAATTCAAGTAGAGCTGGTTTCGGAGATTGAAGTCAAAGGTGAAGTCCTTCACTAATTCTGACTCGAATATCTTCCTCTCAGACTTATATGCTTCCTCTTGGTAATACCGTATCATATCGGGGAACCAGACAATCAGGCCATAATAACTGCGGAGAAGTGGAAATATCAGTTGCGTTGCTTTTCTTGGTGACTCAAAAGAAGTCTTCCACAGTTTTAGGACTGGAAATAGAAGCTGGCTACTTGTCTAAATTCTATGAGTTCACTCCCAATCCTCCATTGTACACAAATAATAATAATAATAACTTTATTGTCATTGTAGGTGTATACACAGTATACCCATACAACAAAATTCACTTAACACCCAAAGATCAGGTCCAACACATATAACAATCCCCAAACACACCCCCACCCACCATCAATTCCCCACCCCTAAACAACCCCTAAACATCCATACAACAGACCAAGTAATGCTGTCCAACAGCTCACTGATGGTGGCCCTTTAGTTCATGGTTGAGTGCCATTATAGCTCTGGGATAAAAACTATTCAGAAAACGTGTGGTCCAAGTTTTAGTTGTTCTGTATCTTCTGCCAGAAGGCAAAAGTCCAAAAAGATTGTAAGCAGGATGGGAAGAGTCTCTGAGAATGTTATGCAACTTTCTCAAACAGCCAGATTTGAAGATGTCGTCCAGGGCTGGTAGCTGGAGCCTGATTCTGGGCCGTTTTAATGATTCACTGTAGAGCATTTTTGTCCGCTACAGAGCTGCTCACATACCATGCAAGAATGCCGTATGTCAGGACACTCTCAATTGTGCTGCGATAGTAGGACAGAAGTAGATGCTGAGATAGATTTATCTTCTTGAGCATTCTCAGAAAGTACAGCCTCTTCTGTGCCTTCTTCACAAGTATACTTGCTGCCCTCACCTTCATAGGCATTTTATTTTGTTATTATGGCTAATGGCTCTAAAATCCAACTACGGTACATATAAAGAAGCTGCCCCCCCCCAAAAAAAACCAGTTCAACCTTCCAAAATATACTGTATGTGTGAATCTTTTGTTTTTCATCATCCCATCCTCTCTACAAAAGCTTGGCTTCTCTTCCTTCCCTTCGATCCCAGAGAGAGACCTCAAGAAGGAACTCCTTGCAAAGGGGTTTATTAGCTGTACTTATTAGTAGTGGTTCTACAGTAACACTAAGTAGGAGTCATGCCCTTAAGGGATGGTTGGAGAACTTCCTCTGGACATCATCATCTTCTTCTTCATTTAACGACCCCATAATCCCTTGCAGGAATGGAACTAGCAGAGCGTTTTAATTGCAGGATGCCCTTCCTGTTGCCAGTGCGGAATTTTGTTCAGCAGATATATTCTCATTGTGCCCAGAGAGAGAAATATCTGCCTCTACCTAGGATCGAACTCACAGCCTCCTGATGGTGAGGCCAGAGCTCCACCTCTAGGCCAGCACACCACTCTCTCCTTCCTCTGGATGTATGTAGAAAAATCATCCAGTCAATTTTCCTGTCCATTGATGCAGGGCAGAATTTTGAAAGGTTTCAATTTTGAAAAAATATGTAGGGATGCATCAATCAGAGTTGATTTCATAGCTGATATGTTGGACGTACTGACTGTAGATCAAAGAGCAAGGATAATGTTCTACAAACCTTAAAAAACTTCTAAGACACCTACCTTAATGCCATTGAAAACCAGATAACTGACAGTAATAGTGTGTTCATTCTGTACTGCGCTGCCAGACAATAAACCACATTGTCTATTACCTAGAAAATCAAAAAACAAAAAAGTTATCACGAAAAATAGCTAACTCTTGGTAAAACCAGTGACAATCTCAAATTAGTTCAACGAGATGGGTGACCTTAATTTATTCTATAATTTGTTGTGATTTCTTTCATATTTCAAAAGGCATGTTCAGCTAAGCTATTCAACTAAGTGAAAATTCTTGTGTTTAATCAACATCACTCATATGCTGACAGTTTTGCGTGAACTAATGTTTGTTGGATCACACACTGTGTTAGGATATACCGTATTTTTCAGAGTGTAAGACGCACCGGACTACAAGACGCACCAACCTTTTTTGGTGAGGAAAAGAAGAAAAAGAAATCTGCCTCTGTCTCTGCCTCCCAGCAATTTTGCCTCGTTGCAGCAAACAGCAAACAGCCTGCTTTACTTTCATTTTCGTTTCAGCATAGCTTGATTAGCAGAAGGGGAAAAAAAATCTGGTCCAGCAATTGCAGCAAGCAGCAGAGGCCGGGGCAAAACAGCTGAGAGCAAAACAAATGAGATTCGGGAGGCTGATTCAATCAACTTGTGCTAATTAGGCTGTGCTGAAGCTGAAAGGAGCTGTTTTTTCTTGCTATTTGCTGCAAGGAGGTAACTGCTGGGAGGCAGAGGCCAAAGGATGGGGGCCAGTGGGCGGGCGGGGCTACATTCAGTGTATAAAACGCACCTAAATTTTCAACCCCTTTTAGGGGGGGGAAGGTGCGTCTTATACTCTGAAAAATATGGTAATTTGATTTGGTTGATCTTAGTTTAAGGCAATATATGGACCACAAGGACATATTCAACAAATCATGGTTAAACATTTATCCTCATCATATTCATTTAACGACCCCATAATCCCTTGTGGGGATGGAGTTTGGGCAACTGAATGGAGCTACCAGAGTGTTTTAATGACCGGATGCCCTTCCTGTCGCCAATGCGGAGTTTTTGTTCATCTTATATATTCTCAGAATGTCCAGAGAGAGAAATATCTGCCTCTACCTAGGATCGAACTCACAGCCTCCTGATTGTGAGGCCAGAGCTCCACCTCTAGGCCACCGCACCACTCCTATGGTTAAACGTTAATGACTAAGCAAAATATGCAACCACGTGGTCATAGATTTTCAAAATGCATTCCAGAATAGTTTCATCCCAAGGATTATTCATTGGAAGGAAAGCAGAATAAATTGTTGAATTAGGGCATCATAGATAACGCATTAGATTGTGACTGAAGATGTCATAGCTACTTAGCCATTGTCTTCATATACTAAATGGGGGAAAAATGTTGTTTCTTAAGCCATAAAATGGCTTGTTTGTTGGAACATTGCATGTTAGGTGACGGTGGTAACTGTGTTTTGCTAATGCAGGTTGTTGGGTTGTACGAATCGAAATCCTGGATGTGTTTTGCGTAGTTACCCTTATTCCATACCTGTCTGATGGTGGTCATGACTCTAACAAAGCAACGTTGGTACCATGTTCCGGTGGAGCTCTGTATTTCAATAAATTCATCAACTTGCTTGGGAGTTTTTATCTGAGCTACCTGAAGAAGAAGAAGAAAAAAAAAAGTGAAGTAGAATTTACAAAACTCATCATCACTAGGAGTCTCTTCAGACAGAGTCTTGTTTGTGTTAGCCACTTCACAAAGGCTACAGAAGGCAGAGGAGGGCCCCTTCCCATCTCTGAACTGCTAATCCTCTGGAAGCCACAATTGTTTGTGTCACTACACAAAACAAAACGTTGCCACGTTCATTGAGGCTTTCCCCAAGATAAGCATATACATCTCTCTGGATCTATTCCATCTTTTAGAAAGGATGGATATGTGGCCAAGATTCTGTAGAGATTCTCAGTCATCCAAATCATGGTTGTCCCAAAAGTGCTTTTTCAGGAGGCAACTGGACTTTCTTGTTTTTTCTTTGAGGACTTTTCACTTCTCATCCAAGAAGCTTCTTCAGCTCTGACTGGAGGGTGGGAAATGGAAGGGTTTATATTCCTTGCAGACAGCGGATCATTTGCATCCTTTTAGAGGGTCGTTGAAGCACTTGGAGGTTTATTTATTTTATTTATTTATTTATTTATTTTATTGGATTTATATGCCGCCCTTCTCCCAAGGACTCAGGGTGGCTCACAACAATAAGAAACAGGAAATACAAAAGTTAAAAGACAAATTAAAACAGAGTATCCAATAAATAAAGTTAAACGTGGGAATACCAATTCAAATTTAAGATTTAAGAATATAAAAAAGCCTAAAGAGCCTGGTGGCGCAGCAGACTAATAGCCTGTTATTAACATTCAGCTGCCTGCAATTACTGCAAGTTCGAATCTCCCCAGGCTCAAGGTTGACTCAGCCTTCCATCCTTTCTAAGGTAGGTGAAATGAGGACCCAGTTTGTGGGGGCAATAAGCTGACTTTGTATAAATATACAAAAGTATGAAGGCTATTGCTTAACGCATTGTAAGCCGCCCTGAGTCTCCGGAGAAGGGCGGCATATAAATCAAATTAAAAAAAAAAAAGCTACAAAATCAATTATGTGTTCTCAGGGTCACTGGAGTCATGCTCCTGGTTCCTGTGATCCTCAGGTGACCCTGAGGATATAGATAAACCTCCAAGTGCTTCAACGACCCTCTAAAAGGATGCAAAGGACCCGCTGTCTGCAAGAAATATCAATCCTTCCATTCCCCACCATCCAGCCAGAGCTGAAGAAGCTTCTTGGATGAGAAGTAAAACGTCTTCAAAAGAAAAAACAAGAAAGTCCAGTTGCCTCCTGAAAAAAAAAAAAAGCACCTTTGGGACATGTGGCCAAATAATGCAGGAAAGGGGCATGTTTACCTCTCTTAGTTATCTCCTACTATCTTACAGCATCTTCTACCATCAGGTTTGATTGGGATGTACAAATGATTATGGGAAAAAAATTTAAAGAAACTACTCCAAGAGAGAGTTTGCAAATCTGTATATGTACACAAAGAATAATGAACAGGAAATGATGATGCCCGATGTGGCCAGTTATTCAGGTCCTGGGTGCCATCTCATTGTAATTTCCCATGTTGGATTGGATGCTCAAAATAATAATGATATTGATAATAAAAATACCAAATCGGAGCCCTCCCAAGCTCCGTTTTCATTGGCAGAGGGTTGCAGGAGGCATTGCAGCTGAAAACAGAGCTCGATGGCCCATTTTCACAGGCAGAGCGCTCAGGCCACCATAGGTGCCCCCAACATGAGTGACGTCAAGATGGCCACACCCACCCTGACCACGCCCACCCTGGCCACGCCCACCCTGGCCCCCCAAGGTCAAACACAACCCTGATGCGACCCTCAATGAAATCAAGTTTGACAC
This sequence comes from Pantherophis guttatus, assembly GCF_029531705.1. The sequence goes on along the minus strand of NW_026844064.1, from coordinate 50,047,016 downwards.
CCCTGATCTAGAAATCACGTCGATCCAGCTCACCGTAAATACCCTTTCTGGCTCTCCCTTGGCCCTCATGTTGACATCATGGACTTGCTTAAGGATCATCCATGCTTCATCATGCTTACCAATCTAGAAAAATCAGAGGAGAGGAAGTCAGAAGTCCCATCTGGTACACCATCCTCACCCAAACGACTACTATCCAGGTGAGATGAAACTGCAACTCCCGATGTCCACAGCTGAGGGAGCACTGCTCTGGATGGAAATCGCTTCCATTCCTGAATAAGCAACTTTTACAAGTGAAGGCCAATATCCCGGGATAATGTTGGAGGATCCAAGAGGAGTCAGTTACCAGAACCAGAGGTTTATTCTTTCAAGCTTTCTGATTTGTGCTGGAACCCGTCCTCAGGGATCATCTCTCTCTCTCCAGAAGGACACATTCCTGAGGATGAGCCCCTACCAGGAAACTGAAATCTTGGAAGAATAAAATTCTGGTTCCGGTGACTGAATAACTTGTACTTAATCAGCATTCTCTCCTCCCAGCTTTATGGGAATCGGGTGCGATTCAAAGTGTTGGTCATCACCTTTAAAGCGCTCCATGGCATTGGACCTGGATACCTTCAAGACCGTCTTCTGCCACCAATAACCTCCCACCGGCCAGTCCGCTCCCACAGAGAGGGTCTCCTCAGGGTGCCACCGGTCAAATTATGTCGGCTGGCAACACCCAGGGGGAGGGCCTTCTCTGTGGGAGCCCCTGCCCTGTGGAATGAGCTGCCCCCAGAAATTCGTAAAATCTCTGATCTCCGTGTATTTTGCTGTGCCCTCAAAACCATGTTGTTCCGCCAGGCTGGGCTATCAAGGTAAAGATTTTAATTGGGTTTTTAAAAATGGGATTTTAAATTTGGGGTTTTAAATTGAGCCTATCATTTAATAATTTTAATTATTTTTAAATTTTGTCTGTCTTTGTGCTTTTAATCAGGCTGTACACCGCCCTGAGTCCTTTGGGAGAAGGGTGGTATAGAAATAAAATTAATAAATAAATAATAATAAATAAATATGGGAAGCCTCTACTTCCAGAGAACAACAAAGATGGAGGAATGCTTGAAGAATTGTGGTTCTCTGGGGTTATCATGTCTCCCCCTTTTTTTGTGAGTATAATCTAAATGCAGGACTGTTTGCATTTCCAAGAAATGTTGGAAATACCTCCAACAATATTTTAAGGGAAGAGAGAAAGAAGAAATAGAACACTGCAGAGCCATAAAATGTAATCATGTTAATCCTATTTAATTTGCTTTCATGTTAACTATCAATTGTATTTTACATTAAATCAAAGTTAATCCGGCTTCCCCAGATTTGTTGAAGATTGACAGTCAAAGGACAAGTAGGAAACTCACCACGAAGCAGTCATGCACATGGCTTTGGTGTAAATTCTACTCAACTGCTGCCCTCCAAATAAACTCTCCCAATTTTCCTTATACCCCCAGCCCTTGGACATGGTGGACGAAGATCATTGGGAGCTCATCACCCATCTCCTCCCACTTATGACTGTATGACTGTAACTTGTTGCTGTTTCCTAGTATGATTCGATTGCTTATTTGTACCCTATGACTATCACTAAGGGTTGTACCTTATGATTCTTGATGTATGTATCTTGTCTTTTTATGTACACTGAGAGCATATGCACCAAAGACAAATTCCTTGTGTGTCCAATCACACTTGGCCAATAAACAATTCTATCTATCTATCTATCTATCTATCTATCTATCTATCTATCTATCTATCTATCATCTATCATCTATCATCTATCTATATATCTCTTTCTATCTATCATCTATCATCTATCTATCTAACATCTATCTATCAATCATCTATCTATCTATCTATCTATCTATCTATCTATCTATCATCTATCTATTTATCATCTATCTCTTTTAATTAGTCTGTGATTCTTAACTTCGGGCCAAAATTTATACATATTTTTAAATGTTTTAATATTTGTATTCTATGTTTTTTATCTTGGCTGTACACCGCCCTGAGTCCTCAGGGAGAAGGGCGGTATATAAATTGGAAATTAAATTAAATTAAATTAAATTTATCTATCATCTATCTATCTATCTATCATCTATCATCTATCTATCAATTTATCTATCATCTATCTATCTATCTATCTATCTATCTATCTATCTATCTATCTATCTGGAGAGCTCACATCTGACTTTGTGGTAGCTACCTGAAATTAAAAGCGATTGCTTTCCAAGCATGATCATCTAAGAAATTCTCTTAAGTAAGACTTACTGCCATGCATACATGGGATTACAGAAATTCCAGCAACTGAACTATTTGTCTTTAAGAACCAACAAGTCATCGTGGAATTTGGAAGGAAACTTTCCATTTGTCCTGCTAACAGTCTTCTGCTGAAATGGCAAGGAGATAGACCTCTTCACAAATAACAAGGGAAGCTTGACACTGATGGTTTAATCATGGTCTCCTGAATCTTTACCATCTAGGAACCAACTCCTATAAGACAGGTTTTGAGGGGTAGTGTTTTTCTTGGGCAATCTCGCAGGGCTCTAAAGCAAATTGTAGGTCACTGAAACAAAGCATGTAACAAGAATGAAAACTGTGTGGATTGCCACTGTTGACTCACCACACTTTATAAGCCTCAGAACAGAGTTATCCCCGTTTTTCATCCTGCCGTGTATCTGTATCTTTAGCAGCAAGAGAAAATCCTACATAACGATCTCTCTTTCTGACATGGAGAAATTCTGTGCACAGAACTTTCAATATTTTCATAGTTGGCGTAGAGTTTGTAGTCTGGTTATTTTTAGTCTATGTTAAGCCTTTTTCTGGGCTTCAGTCTAATTGTGTAGTCCTTTCAGCCTCAAAATAGTGAGAAAGCATGCTGCTGCTGCTTTGTAGCCCCATTTTTTAAAAATCTATGCCGAAAAAAGGGGAGAGGATTCCAAGTGATCCTGGGGTTGCCCACTCTGTGCAACTGTCTCCTTTCCCAGATCAGATGGGCTTACCTCTAACAAAAAACGTGGGCTTTCTGGCATGAATTTCAGAGCCACAAGGGATGCTATGCAAGGCAGGGAACAGACCACCACAAAAACCCTCCAGCTGTGGAAGTGGTAATGGGCCCCCATACTGAAGCCCCAACCTGTAAGGGAGAAAGAGGACAGGAAAAATAGAATACAATAGGTCAGTGCCAGTACAAATGTCAGGCATTCTAGGCTGAAAATTCAGGGAGATGATAGAAACAGACAAGAGAGATGAGAGAGATGAAAGAGAGAGGGAGAGGGAGGGAAGGAGAGAGATACTGTGGATAGATAGATGATGGATAGATAGATTACATAGAAATAAAGATAGATAGATAGATAGATAGATAGATAGATAGATAGATAGATAGATAGATAGATAGATAGATGAGAGATGGATGCCGGCTGGCTGGTTGGCTGGCTGGGTGGGTGATACTTATTGTGGTCAGTGACTAGATAAAACAGAACATATATAAATTAAATAGAGCAAAGAAAAAGAATTTAACAAACCTCTAGCTATAAGATATGAGAAATAACCAGAAAGATGTCCAATCAGCATCAGATTTTTTTCTTGGTTTATTCACACTATGTGCAATGTCCAAGAGCCTTAAATTTAGGAGCTGCTGATCCAGCTCGTTATTTTGCTGGACTAATCAAGAAAGCCACGGACTATCATTATTCAGCATTACGGCATACAGCATAGTCCAAGAGATCTGTTACATCCCCCTTTGTGAAGCAAAGCAGGTTTGGATGGTCTAGAGATAAGATGACCTGTGGATGCTAGGTACATATATATGCAATAAAATGCACCAATACATTCCAGATTACTCTAGAATCCACCCAGAATCCCAGAAACATCTCACAATTGGCAGATTTAATTTGGGATTAAACCTGTAGTATTCCCCCAGGCCGGTCTATCAGATTGACCTTCTTCAACTAGAATCCTTCCACAAACGGTTGGACTATGATACCTGGCTAAAGAAGGTGAGAAGTCTCATCATCATCTTCATCATCATCATCATCCTTTGAGTCAAGCATGACTCGTGATGATTTGATGGACATGTCCATGAAGATTTTGTGGTAGCTACTGTATGGAAATGGTCACATAGTTTCTTCTAAATTCTGTTATGCAGAAGGTATTGGCCAAAACATGGAGGCCACCAAATTGAATAAAGGTAGATTGCAGCCTGCTTAACCTAGTTTGGTATCCTGGTCCCACTAGGTCAGGGGTCAGCAACCTTAAACACCCAGAGAGCCATTTGGACCCGTTTCCCACAGAAAAGAAAACACCGGGAGCCACAAAATCCTCCCCGTGCCTGACTATTTCCTGAGCGGCCACAAAACTAGCATATATAGTTGAATTAAAGATTCTGTTTTCTTCTGAAACTTTTCTTTTCTTGAATTTATCCATGGTTGGCTTACCCGGGGTCGAAAAGCTTAATAAATTGTGCATCAGTGGGTGTCACACATTGGCAGTTGTGATGCATATCTTGAGCGACAGGGAGCCACAACAGAGGGATGAAAGAGCCCCATGCGGCTCCAGAGCCGCAGGTTGCTGACCTCTGCACTAGGTGATTGGAAGCACATAATTTCAATGAAATAAAAGCTAGCCAACCACAGTCTGGAGACAAGACACAGAAGCAGGAAAATTCCCTCTAGGTCCTGGAAGCAATTACCGTAATGTGGGATGATGCTCCAGGCCATGACCGAGGCGTACAAACCACCAATCATCCAGAACATGCAGAGCCAGCTCAGGTGTTCTCCTCGCTTCTCACGGGCTAAGAATTCAGAGAAATAGGCAAAGACGATGGGCAGGGAACCTCCGACACTGAAGAAAGAAAAGGAGGAAACTGGAAGGATAAAACATCTTAGAAATCATAGAAAGGGTTTCATAGTAGCAATAGCACTAGCAATAGCACTTAGACTTATATACTGCTTCACAGTGCTTTTACAGCCCTCTCTAAGCAGTTTACAGAGTCAGCCTATTGCCCCCAACAATCTGGGTCCTCATTTTACCCACCTTGGAAGATGGAAGGCTGAGCCTGGTGAGATTCAAACTGCCAAATTGCAGGCAGCCAGCAGTCAGCAGAAGTAGCCTGCAATACTGCACTCTAACCACTGCGCCACCGTGGCTCAGTAGCCTAATAATATCAACTATGTTGTCTCTGTGTTCTTTAATTTTTTTTCTTTTTGTAACTCTGTGTTGGACTTAACTGAATAACAGAGTTGAAAGGGACCTTGGAGGTCTTCTAATCCAATCCTCTGCTCAGGCAGGGAACCCTATACCATTTCAGACAAATGGTTGTCCAATCTCTTCTTAAGAGCCTCCATTGATGGAGCACCCACAACTTCTGAAAAGAAGCCGTTCCACTGATTAATTGTTCTAACTGTCAGGAAATTTCTCCTTAGTTCTAGGTTGCTTCTCTCCTTGATTAGTTTCCATCCGTTGCTTCTTGTCCTGCCTTCTGGTGCTTTGTAGGATAGCTTGACTCCCTCTTCTTTGAGGCAGCCCCTGAGATATTGGAAGACTCCTATCATGTCTCCCCTACTCCTTCTTTTTACTAGACTAGACAAACCCAATTCCTTCAACTGTTCTTCATTTGTTTTAGCTTCCAGCCCCCTAATTATCTTTCTTGCTGTTCTCTGCACTCTTTCCAGAGTCTCCACATCATTTTTATAATATGATGACCAAAACTGGATGCAGTATTCTAAGCGTGTTCTTATTAAGGCTTTATATAACAGCATTAATACTTCACATGATATTGATTCTATCCCTCAGTTAATGCAACCCAGGATTGCATGGGCTTTTTTGGGGGGGAGGGGGTTGCTGCCATGATCGTAACATTGCAAAATTTTACACTGCATTGTAAAAACTGCAACATGTTCAATTGCGGTTCCAAGAACCTTGCTTGGGAGTGAGAAGTGTAGGAAGCCAATCGGTTAAGCATTACTGTCAAATATCAGATGTCTCCCTTGGCCTGGAATAAGCTTGTCCTTCTACAGAGCGTTCAGTACGTACCCAAAACCGGAGATCAGGCGGCAGAAGAGGAAGAAGCCGTATTGCTGAACGAAGGAGGAGAGGAACGCGAAGCTGGCGTTGATGGAGAGGGATATGATCAGGCACCGCTTCCGGCCCAGTTTGTCTGCCAGGCCACTCCAGAAAAGGGCCCCCACCATCATTCCAAAATAAACAATGAGTCCTGTATGACAGAGGGACACAAGACCTATTAGTCCCTGAACTTATTCTTGTCAGCAGCGGCATCTCTCCAGGTTTCCAAAAACGCCCACTTGCCAACTCTGCAGAAATGATGATCCAGGTACTACACTCCCCCCCCCACCCACCACCAACAACAACAAAGGCCACCAAGTAGCTTGTGCAAACGGCATCAAAAGCCTCCCTTCATCAAGGCAGCAAATGTCTATCACTGATTATTGGGGAAAAAAGGAAGGGGAAACAGTCATCCTCAAGTCCAATGCAGCTCTTGGTGATGGTGATGGTGACACATCCGTCAGTTTTCTTCTGGCCATGAAATAGAAGATGTTTTTCATTGCCTTTTTCTGGAATATTTTCCCCCAAATTTCCTACTCTAGCCTGGAGGTTATGATGATCTGGTGATCCCTGATTAACATGTGGAGGAGGATCAGCTACAGTTAACTAAGTGATACCCTCTGATGTAATAGGAAAGGAGGGAGGGAGGGAGGGGAAATTGAGAGATGCTGTGGAAGAAAGAGAGGGAGAAACCAAGAGGGGAGGGAGGGAGGGAGGGAGGGAGGGAGGGAAGGAAGGAAGGAAGGAAGGAAGGAAGGAAGGAAGGAAGGAAGGAAGGAAGGAAGGAAGGAAGAAGGAAGGGTGAGGAAATTGAGAGATGCTGTGGAAGAAAGAGAGGGAGAAACCAAGAGGGAGGGAGGGAGGGAGGGAGAGAGGGAAGGAAGGAAGGAAGGAAGGAAGAAGGAAGGGTGAGGAAATTGAGAGATGCTGTGGAAGAAAGAGAGGGAGAAATCAAGAGGGAGGGAGGGAGGGAGGGAGGGAGGGAAGGAAGGAAGGAAGGAAGGAAGGAAGGAAGGAAGGAAGGAAGAAGGAAGGGTGAGGAAATTGAGAGATGCTGTGGAAGAAAGAGAGGGAGAACCCAAGAGGGAGGGAAGGAGGGAGGGAGGGAGGGAGGAGGGAGGGGAGGGAAGGAAGGAAGGAAGGAAGGAAGGAAGGAAAGGAAGGAAGGAAGGAAGGAAGGAAGGAAGGAGAGGGGAAATTGATTGAGAGATGCTTGAAGAAAGGGAGAAGAAACCAAGAGGGAGGGAAGAAGGAAGGAAGGAAGGGAGGGGAGGAAAGAAGGAAGGAAGGAAGGAAGAAAGGAAGGAAGAAGGAAGAGAAGATTGAGAGATGCTGTGGAAGGAAGAAGAGAGAGGGAGGAAGGAAGGGAAGGAAGGAGGGAGGGATTCTTATATAGGGGGTGCAAATATAAGTGACCAGCTGGGAACAGGGAACAGGACGAATAATATACTGTAGTCCTTTTTTTGGCTCTAATCTCAGTTCTCATAGGAAGCAAAATATGCACAAATTGGCCAAGACAAAATGTACCGACTCACCCAATGTAACAATGAACATCCCCAAAGCAGAACAAATAAACTGCCACCACAACGAGGCACCTGGCTCATTGCAAGATCCCCAGTTTGCTAAACAAGCTCCTAGAAAGTCACAAATTCATGGCTGGCTCCCTTATTTTACCAAAGGAAAGTGGGGAGTTGATTCATTCCCTCTCGTGGTAGACCAAAGGCCCTTGTGACATTAAAAGGCACTGCAGCATTAACAGCAGCAGCAGCAGCAGCCCGCAGAATCTTTATATATCTATGGTAATCAGCTATTGGAAGAGTCCATAAATACAGTTATTTCTCCTAATCAAGACAAAAGCAAAGGCTTTGTAGTGAACAACACAACATTTAGATGAATTGGCTTCAAGGCTGCAAGCCAGCTGTGATTCCCTTTCATGTGTATTCATTATTCCTTCTTTAGCTTAGTTTTCTTTTGTTTGGGAGGAGATGCCTTTTCTTTTCTTTTTCTTTTTTCTTTCTTTTCCCTATTAAGCATGTGCATAACACACAAACACATCATCATATAAACATATAAACACACATCATCATATAAACATATAAACACACGCACACATCATCATCATCTCCTTTTAAAGACCCCATAATCCCTTGCGGGGTGGAGTCTTGGGCAACTGAACAGAGCTGAGTGTTTATTGGCCGGATGCCCTTCCTGTTGCCAATGCGGAGTTTTGTTCAGCAGATAAATTCTCATTGTGCCCAGAGAGAGAAATATCTGCCTCTACCTAGGATCGAACTCACAGCCTCTTGATTGTGAGGTGAGAGCTCCACCTCTAGGCCACCGCACCAATCTATAAACACATGCACGCATGAATCACTGAATCAAACTATAAACTCTTAAAACATACAGGGTGTCAATAGAACTCCTTTCTTGATGACCATATGGATTATTGGACTCCAGGGAGAGACTGTAGACGGTCCTGAAGCTGAATTTACCCTCAGAAGCATTACATCTGCCCTGCAACCCAACAAGGCAGACACGGACTTCAACGGATAATTAGAACTGCAGAAAAAACAATGGCTGTCAACCTGCCTTCCATGGAGGACCTGTATACTGCACGAGTCAAAAAGAGGACTGGGAAAATATTTACAGACCCCTCGCATCCTGGACATAAACTGTTTCAATTCCTACCTTCAGAACGACACTATAGAGCACTGCACACCAGAACAACTAGACACAAGGACAGTTTTGTCCTGAACACCATCACTCTGCTAAATAAATAATTCCCGCAACACTGTCAAACTATTCACTAAGTCTGCATTACCATTAATCTTCCTATCACCCATCTCCTCCCCCACTTATGACTGTATGACTGTAACTTGTTGCCATATCCTTACGATTTATATTGATTGTTTCCTAGTATGATTTGATTGCTTATTTGTACTCTATGACTATCACTAAGTGTTCTATCTTATGATTCTTGACAAATGTATCTTGTCTTTTTATGTACACCAAGAGCATATGCACCAAAGACAAATTCCTTGTGTGTCCAATCACACTTGGCCAATAAAGAATTCTGTTCTGTTCTGTTCTGTTCTGTTCTGTTCTGTTCTGTTCTGTTCTATTCTAATTCTATTCTATTCTATTCTATTCTATTCTACTCTACTCTACTCTACTCTACTCTACTCTACTCTACTCTACTCTACTCTACTCTACTCTACTCTACTCTATTCTGAATTATATCTATCTATCTATCTATCTATCTATCTATCTATCTATCTATCTATATTGATTCTATCCCTCAGTTAATGCAACCCAGGATTGCATGGGCTTTTTGGGGGGGAGGGGGTTGCTGCCATGATCGTAACATTGCAAAATTTTACACTGCATTGTAAAAACTGCAACATGTTCAATTGCGGTTCCAAGAACCTTGCTTGGGAGTGAGAAGTGTAGGAAGCCAATCGGTTAAGCATTACTGTCAAATATCAGATGTCTCCCTTGGCCTGGAATAAGCTTGTCCTTCTACAGAGCGTTCAGTACGTACCCAAAACCGGAGATCAGGCGGCAGAAGAGGAAGAAGCCGTATTGCTGAACGAAGGAGGAGAGGAACGCGAAGCTGGCGTTGATGGAGAGGGATATGATCAGGCACCGCTTCCGGCCCAGTTTGTCTGCCAGGCCACTCCAGAAAAGGGCCCCCACCATCATTCCAAAATAAACAATGAGTCCTGTATGACAGAGGGACACAAGACCTATTAGTCCCTGAACTTATTCTTGTCAGCAGCGGCATCTCTCCAGGTTTCCAAAAACGCCCACTTGCCAACTCTGCAGAAATGATGATCCAGGTACTACACTCCCCCCCCCCACCCACCACCAACAACAACAAAGGCCACCAAGTAGCTTGTGCAAACGGCATCAAAAGCCTCCCTTCATCAAGGCAGCAAATGTCTATCACTGATTATTGGGGAAAAAAGGAAGGGGAAACAGTCATCCTCAAGTCCAATGCAGCTCTTGGTGATGGTGATGGTGACACATCCGTCAGTTTTCTTCTGGCCATGAAATAGAAGATGTTTTTCATTGCCTTTTTCTGGAATATTTTCCCCCAAATTTCCTACTCTAGCCTGGAGGTTATGATGATCTGGTGATCCCTGATTAACATGTGGAGGAGGATCAGCTACAGTTAACTAAGTGATACCCTCTGATGTAATAGGAAAGGAGGGAGGGAGGGAGGGAAATTGAGAGATGCTGTGGAAGAAAGAGAGGGAGAAACCAAGAGGGAGGGAGGGAGGGAGGGGAGGGAGGGAGGGAAGGAAGGAAGGAAGGAAGGAAGGAAGAAGGAAGGAAGGAAGGAAGGAAGGAAGGAAGGAAGAAGGAAGGGTGAGGAAATTGAGAGATGCTGTGGAAGAAAGAGAGGGAGAAACCAAGAGGGAGGGAGGGAGGGAGGGAGAGAGGGAAGGAAGGAAGGAAGGAAGGAAGAAGGAAGGGTGAGGAAATTGAGAGATGCTGTGGAAGAAAGAGAGGGAGAAATCAAGAGGGAGGGAGGGAGGGAGGGAGGGAGGGAAGGAAGGAAGGAAGGAAGGAAGGAAGGAAGGAAGGAAGGAAGAAGGAAGGGTGAGGAAATTGAGAGATGCTGTGGAAGAAAGAGAGGGAGAAACCAAGAGGGAGGGAAGGAGGGAGAGGAGGGAGGGAGGGAGGGAGGGAGGGAGGGAAGGAAGGAAGGAAGGAAGGAAGGAAGGAAGGAAGGAAGGAAGGAAGGAAGGAAGAAGGAAGGGTGAGGAAATTGAGAGATGCTGTGGAAGAAAGGGAGAAAGAAACCAAGAGGGAGGGGAAGGAAGGAAGGAAGGAAGGAAGGAAGGAAGAAGGAAGGAAGGAAGGAAGGAAGGAAGGAAGGAAGAGAAAATTGAGAGATGCTGTGGAAGAAAGGGAGGGAGAAAGCAAGAGGGAGGGAGGAAGGGAAGGAAGGAAGGAAGGATTATCTATATAGGCAGGTGCAAATAAAAGTGACCAGCTGGGAACAGGACGGAATAATATACTGTAGTCCTTTTTTTGGCTCTAATCTCAGTTCTCATAGGAAGCAAAATATGCACAAATTGGCCAAGACAAAATGTACCGACTCACCCAATGTAACAATGAACATCCCCAAAGCAGAACAAATAAACTGCCACCACAACGAGGCACCTGGCTCATTGCAAGATCCCCAGTTTGCTAAACAAGCTCCTAGAAAGTCACAAATTCATGGCTGGCTCCCTTATTTTACCAAAGGAAAGTGGGGAGTTGATTCATTCCCTCTCGTGGTAGACCAAAGGCCCTTGTGACATTAAAAGGCACTGCAGCATTAACAGCAGCAGCAGCAGCAGCCGCCAGAATCTTTATATATCTATGGTAATCAGCTATTGGAAGAGTCCATAAATACAGTTATTTCTCCTAATCAAGACAAAAGCAAAGGCTTTGTAGTGAACAACACAACATTTAGATGAATTGGCTTCAAGGCTGCAAGCCAGCTGTGATTCCCTTTCATGTGTATTCATTATTCCTTCTTAGCTTAGTTTTCTTTTGTTTGGGAGGAGATGCCTTTTCTTTTCTTTTTCTTTTTTCTTTCTTTTCCCTATTAAGCATGTGCATAACACACAAACACATCATCATATAAACATATAAACACACATCATCATATAAACATATAAACACACACGCACACATCATCATCATCTCCTTTTAAAGACCCCATAATCCCTTGCGGGGTGGAGTCTTGGGCAACTGAACAGAGCTGAGTGTTTATTGGCCGGAGCCCTTCCTGTTGCCAATGCGGAGTTTTTTCAGCAGATAAATTCTCATTGTGCCCAGAGAGAGAAATATCTGCCTCTACCTAGGATCGAACTCACAGCCTCTTGATTGTGAGGTGAGAGCTCCACCTCTAGGCCACCGCACCAATCTATAAACACATGCACGCATGAATCACTGAATCAAACTATAAACTCTTAAAACATACAGGTGTCAATAGAACTCCTTTCTTGATGACCATATGGATTATTTGAACTCCAGGGAGAGACTGTAGACGGTCCTGAAGCTGAATTTACCCTCAGAAGCATTACATCTGCCCTGCAACCCAACAAGGCAGACACGGACTTCAACGGATAATTAGAACTGCAGAAAAAACAATGGCTGTCAACCTGCCTTCCATGGAGGACCTGTATACTGCACGAGTCAAAAAGAGGACTGGGAAAATATTTACAGACCCCTCGCATCCTGGACATAAACTGTTTCAATTCCTACCTTCAGAACGACACTATAGAGCACTGCACACCAGAACAACTAGACACAAGGACAGTTTTGTCCTGAACACCATCACTCTGCTAAATAAATAATTCCCGCAACACTGTCAAACTATTCACTAAGTCTGCATTACCATTAATCTTCCTATCACCCATCTCCTCCCCCACTTATGACTGTATGACTGTAACTTGTTGCCATATCCTTACGATTTATATTGATTGTTTCCTAGTATGATTTGATTGCTTATTTGTACTCTATGACTATCACTAAGTGTTCTATCTTATGATTCTTGACAAATGTATCTTGTCTTTTTATGTACACCAAGAGCATATGCACCAAAGACAAATTCCTTGTGTGTCCAATCACACTTGGCCAATAAATAAAAATACTGTCAAACTAGTTACTAAGTCTGCATTACTATTAATCGTCTCATCATTCCTATCATCCATCTCCTCCCATTTATGACTGTATGACTCTAACCTTGTTGCTGGAATCCTTAAGATTTATATTGACTGTTTCCCTATGACTATCATTAAGTGTTGTACCTTATGATTCTTGATGAATGTATCTTTTCTTTTATGTACACTGAGAGCGTATGCACCAAAGACAAATTCCTTGTGTGTCCAATTACACTTGGCCAATAAAGAATTCTGTTCTGTTCTGTTCTGTTCTGTTCTGTTCTGTTCTGTTCTGTTCTATTCTAATTCTATTCTATTCTATTCTATTCTATTCTACTCTACTCTACTCTACTCTACTCTACTCTACTCTACTCTACTCTACTCTACTCTACTCTACTCTACTCTATTCTGAATTTATCTATCTATCTATCTATCTATCTATCTATCTATCTATCTATCTATCTATCTTGTGCTCCTCTGGCATCATCTCCAGAGCTTTGGATATTCACAGCTCCTGGCTATTTCAAGAGACCTCGGGCTGAAATTTATCCTCCTTTCCCCCACCAGTTCCTATTCAACAGCATGAAGGAGGATTTTGCTTAAGAAAGTTCTTCTAAAGATGTGGATATGGAGATATTTTCCTGAGTGGATTTCAATGTACTTCCACTTAAATAAGGACCAGACATTTGAAGAATTGCCTATTAATGTCACCTTATCCGCTATACCGTCATCCCTACAACCATCTGCCTCCTCTCTGTATTCCAACGTTTCCGTCCCATGCCAAGATGAGTCATCAGGACGAACCTCTACTAGGAAGTTCTCAGAGTAACAGTATTGATCTCTAAGGCGGTGCCTTGTCCTCAAAAAAAATGATTGAGGTTCTCCTGCTCCTGGGGCAATTTGGAGAAATTATTCCACCAGATTGACTGCTTGTGGATTTTAGGAGAACTTTTTTTTTTTAATGGAATCTGGCCTGATAGTTGATGGGCTTCTAGCCACTGAAGTTATAGTAATAGCAATAGCATTGTCTTAGACTTATATACTGCTTCATTGTGCTTTACATAACAATAGCAATAGCACTTAGACTTATATACCGCTTCATAGAGCTTTACAGCCCTCTCTAAGCGGTTTACAGAGTCAGCCTCTTGCCCCCACAATCTGGGTCCTCATTTTACCAACCTCGGAAGGATAGAAGGCTGAGTCAACCTTGAGCTGGTCAGGATCAAACTGCTGGTGGTAGGCAAAGTTAGCTTGCAATAGCAATAGCACTTAGCCTTATATATCACTTCATAGTGCTTTACATAACAATAGCAATAGCACTTAGACTTATATACCACTTCATAGTGCTTTTACAGCCCTCTCTAAGTGGTTTACAGAGACAGCATCTTGCCCCAACAATCTGGGTCCCCATTTTACCCAGAATGATGCCACGAGGGGTGGGGGGGAATTGTCCTTGTGTTGAGTTGTTTTGGCATGCAATGCCCTACAGCCCCGTCCTGAGGGAAGGAATTGAAACAGTTTATGTCCAGGGATGTGAAGGGTCTGTAGGTATCTTCTCAGCTTTCCTTCTGACCCATACAGGCCTTCTATGGAAGGCAGGCTGGCTGCAACTGTTCCTTCCACTGTCTTAACTATCCACTGGAGTCTGTACCTGTCCTATTTGGTTGCTGTACCCAACCAGACAATTATAGAAGTTCTATCATCATCTATCATCATAATCACCAGTTGCAATGGATGGCTGTGAAAGTTGTGAAAGTTGGACCATAAGGAAGGTTGAGCGCCAAAGAACTGAGGCCTTTGAACTCTGGTGCTGGAGAAGACTCCTGTGAGTCCCTTAGATGAGATCAACCCTGACTGCTCTTTAGAAGGCCAGATCCTGAGGATGAAACTCAAATACTTTGGCCACCTAATGAGAAGGAAGGACTCCCTGGAGAAGAGCCTAATGTTGGGAACAATTGAGGGCAAAAGAAGAAGAGGACGACAGAGAGCGAGGTGGCTGGACGGAGTCACTGAAGCAGTTGGTGTGAGCTTAAATGGACTCCAGAGGATGGTAGAGGACAGGAAGGCCTGGAGGAACATGGTCCATGGGGTCGTGATGGGTCGGACATGACTTCGCAATTAACAACAACAAACCATCGTCTCCTTTTTATGATCGCATAATCCCTTGCAGGGTGGAGTCTGGGCAACTGAATGAAGCTGAGTGTTTACTGGCTGGATGCCCTTCCTGTTGCCAATGCAGAGTTTTGTTCAGCAGATATATTCTCATTGTGCCCAGAGAGAGAATGATCTGCCACTATCTAGGATCGAACTCACAGCCTCCTGATTGTGAGGCGAGCAGTCCATCTTCTAGGCCAGTGCACCACTCCAATTATAGATTTATTATTTAATAATTGATGTAATATTTATTTAATAATGATTAGTTCAAGGCAATTATTACAGACAAAAGAAAAGTTTTGTTAACTGAGAAGGTTTGTTAACTGAAACATCAAGCCACGTGTCTCATCGTTCACAACCAGCATGGTCCATGTAGATCAGAGGTCCCCAAACTTGGCAGCTTTAAGACTTGTGGACATAGCTGGCTGGAGAATTCTGGGAGTTGAAGTCCACAAGTCTTAAAGCTGCCAAGTTTGGGGACCTCTGATGTAGAGCAATGCATCAGGTTAGCTAAAATATTCTTGTAAGATCAATACAATCCCCAGGTCACAAACGGGAATGATTAATGCCATCAGGAAAGTACAGATGCCCTGCTTTGACTCGAGCCTTCGCTGACAGATTAAAAAGGGAAGGGGGGAGGGGGGGTAAACAGCCTTTTCTGCAGAGAAAATCCTTCATGCCAGCTGTTCTCCAAAGCTTCTTAAAAGCAGAGGCCATTCTCCTCCTTCGCCCGGCACATATATAAATGCCTGTGATCCAACTTTTCCACGTCACTTTTAATAGGGACACATCATCATTCCATTGCTCTCTGCAAACATGCTTGATTAATGTAACAAGGGACATAGGGCTCACTCAACCATTCTGAACTCTTGCCAAATATATTATGTCCCAGTTATGGGACATAAAGGGACAGCCCCCATCCTAAATTTTTTTTTTAATGCTCTTGAAATGAAATCCAGGTTATGCTGTTTCAGATAGTGAGTATAGTGAATTAGTTACCATATTTTTCGGAGTATAAGATGCACCTTTCCCACCCACCCCTAAAAGGGGGTGAAAATTTAGGTGTGTCTTATACACCAAATGTAGCCCCGCTGACCCACTGGCCCCCACCCTTTGGCCTCTGCCTCGCAGCAGTTACCTCCTTGCAAGCAAACAGCAAGAAAAAACAGCTCCTTTCAGCTTCAACACAGCCTAATTAGCAGAAGTTGATTGGATTGGCTTCCCGACTCTCAGCTGATTTGCTCTCAGCTGTTTTGCGCAGGGCTCTGCTGTTTGCTGCAAAGAGGTAAATTGCTGGAGCAGATTTTTTTTTCCTTGTGCTAATCAAGCTCTGCTGAAAACGAAAATGAAAGTAAAGCAAGTTGTTTACTGTTTGCTGCAAGAAGGCAAAATTGCTCAGAGGCAGAGGGAGATTTCTTTTTCTTCTTTTCCTCACCAAAAAAGGTAGGTGCGTCTTATAGTCCGGTGTGTCTTATACTCCGGAAAAATACGGTACCTTAAGAATTAAGAGCTGTGGGGCGGTGCTCATCTCCGTTTCAAAGCCGAAGACCAGTGCTGTCCGACAACATCTCCGTGGTCAAGTCTTTGACTAAGCGCCAAAGGCACATGGAACGCTGTTACCTTCCCACCAAAGGTGGTCCCTATTTTTCTACTTGCATTTTTTACGTGCTTTCGAACTGCTAAGTTGGCAGAAGCTGGGACAAGTCATGGGAGCTCACCCCATTACGCGGCATTAAGGATTCAAACTGCTGAACTGCCAACCTTTCGATCAACAAGCTCAGCATCTTAGCCATTGAGTCACCATGTCCCTAATAAATAGTAATAAATAGTAAGATAGCTGCCTACCATTTCCTTGCAGCTGGTTTCTTTACATTTCTGCCACAGGTAAAATATGAAACACTCAGCCTGCTCTTTGTAACAGTAACAGAGTTGGAAGGGACCTTGGAGGTCATCTAGTCCAACCCCCTGCCCACGCAGGAGACCTGTACTAGGGATTTGAACTGCCGAACTGACGACCTTTCTGATCGACAAGCTCAGTGTCTTAGCCACTGAACCGCCTAGTCTGGCTTTGCTGGTGGCAGTGACCTAATAATACTAGACATTTGAAGGGGCAGGAAAGGGAGTCTCATGAATGCTAGATTATCACCAGCTACCAAGTAAAGAATGTTCTTGTATTGGTATTCCTCACTCTGTTTTAAAAAAAATAACGTCACCAGTCTTCATTCTCCTTTAAAAATGAAAGTAGAGCTTGTTTTGAATACTGTTCAGCTGATGGAGGAACTGCAAGAATTGCACCCAAGGTGTTAGATGAAGTTACTTCCTTAAATGGCCCCTGTTACAAGCATTCCTATGAACCACACCTAGATTTTTCTCCGATCTCTTAGCAAATGTTTCTGATGTCTTGGCAAAATGGATCTCCATTCTTTTCTTTTCTTTTTTTTCCCTTCGTCCAGCCTTCAGGTTCAAAGCCTAATGTCAGCATTCAAATGCTGCCATAGAGAGAAGACGAGGCTTGACTTTTCACCTATTTATTTTCTCTGTAGATAATATCTCCTAGGAGATGGGATGGGAGGGGGGACATTCCTGTGGGTTGAAGTCAGGAGCTGGGGGGAGACTGACTTGGAAGATGGCCAATGAGAAGATGAGAATTGGGGAACGGAAAGGGAAGGGGTTGGGGTCAGAGGGTTAGTATCGGCTAGGATGAGTCGGGGCCAGATCTGTCGTACTCAATAAATGGAATATCTCAGCAAAAATTAATTGTTTGGGAGTGCAATTTATTTGAGATGACATCAAAACCTGACACCTAAATTCTTGCTGATGGGCATCTACAGGATCTGGTCAAAAAACTCAAGATGGCAGCTGAAGCTCTACTCCGTTGGGTCGCACCTTGATCACAACATTGGGGTGTTGTATTCAACACAACATATCATTTTTTATTTTATTTTTGATGATACCATGTAGTCCAGTGGTGGGTTGCTCCTGGTTTGCACCAATTCGGGAGAACCAGTAGTAGCAGTGGCGGAAGGTTCCACCCACCCACCCGGAAGTCATGAAATACACTCTGCGCATGTGCAGAACCTTTTGCGCATGCACAGAAGTGGTGCAAGCACGAGCGAACCGGTAGCAAAGGTAAGTGAAACCCACCACTGATGCAGTCCCTCCTGCTTACCATTGTTGTGACCCAGGCCCAAGTGAGTAGTAGGAAAATCAGTCAGTGAAAAAACAAACTTTATTCGAACAGCTGGGAATGACTTCATTCCCAGCGTCGTTCAACTAAATTAAAGCAAATTCCTCCCAACACAAATTCCTCAGTCCTATCGCAAACCTTGGTCCAATTAGGCAAACTGCCAAAGGCCTTTCTTGGCAAACGTTCAAAAGTCACAGATACAAAAATAAATACAACACGTAGATGATGAAGAAGATGAAGCTACCAACGTTGTTTTCTGGCAAAGCCCAAATGCCGTTGCTGGTCTGTTTTAAGCCTTATGGGAGGGGCCAATCATCTCTTGGCCCTACTCCCGAGTTGTCCTCTTTGCTTGAGCTGCTCTTGCCTTCTGGCAGCTCTTCTCATGCGTGCATTAGGAACAGGCTCCTCCTGTTCCTCTGCCTCACTCCTATCAGCCTCTGGAGGCTCTGGAGTCTACACCTCACTCCCCGATGGCCCTGGCCCCATCTCTGCCTCTGACGCAGAGCCCTCATCCAGACCTTCCCCAGCCTCCAAGACTGGCCCATGTTCTTCCTCAGCCTCATTGCTGTCCGACTCCGCTGCCAGCTCCACAGACTGCTGGCAGACCACAACGACCGTTGTCTCTTCCACCTCCTGCTATGCAGCCATGGCTTATAATTGAAAGAGACATCTGGACAAGAGGAACAAAAATTATCCCAGCTGGGACACAAACACCACATTGAATCACTTTCAGATCCTGCAGTACTGCCTGGATTTCGATTTACGAGACAACAGAAAGACATTTAAAGAAAAAGGAAAATGATGCTTTTCCAGTATCAATCAGCAGAAATAAACCAAAGTGAAGAACAAAATTAATGCAATTCAGGGGAAATAAAATTACATACAAATCACTTGAGGGGAGAAAACCAAGTCAAATGGTTTTCTGCTTGGCCCAGCAGAGTTTTCCTAATGTAATTACTGCGTAGTTTCATCTGGCAAAGTGTTTTCTCCAGAAAAGGAGATGTCCTTGGAACTCAACAGACCTGCCAAGTTGACTTTCAGAGGGGCAGGGAGTGGGTGAGAAGAGCAGCAAATCTATTTTCACATATAGAAAAATGTCCGACATTTAACCACGTGGAACACAACATCCAGGACAACAAACTTCTCCAATTATGTGGATGTGCCATGGCCCAGGGGTGGGTTCTACTTATCTTTACTACAGGTTTGCAATGGGATCGTGTGCCATGCTTCTGCGCATGCACAGATCACCTATGATGACATCCGGGGCAGTGGGCAGAGTCTCCCGCCGTTTTACTACTGGTTCTTGCGAACCGGTCCAAACCGGGGGCAACCCATCACTGGAGTGGCCTTAGTAGGTTTTTTAATTTTTCAATTTCAATAGTGGGTCTTTCTTTCTTTCTTTCTTTCTTTCTTTCTTTCTTTCTTTCTTTCTTTCTTTCTTTCTTTCTTCCTTTCTTTCTTTCTTCCTTTCTTTCTTTTTCTTTCTCTTTCTTTCTTTTTCTTTCTTTCTTTTTTCTTTCTTTCTTTCTCTTTCTTTCTCTTTCTTTCTCTCTCTTTCTTTCTCACTCTCTTTCTCTTTTTTTCTTTCTTTTGTTGCTTGTACAAAGGGCAATTCCCATTAAAGCCGCTCAGTCTTCCTGGAACCTACAGACTATTGCAGGGAGACTTATCCAGAAGAGTTCATCACTAAATCCAAATTCTTTTTTTTTTCCCCTTTTAAGAAAATTCAAAAGCAAAATCTCTTTCATCCAACTAAATGAGAATTGATAGACCAAAGTGCAGAATTGCTCAGGATACCACTAGGAAATTCAGTGGCTGCTGGCGGCTGAAAGGATGCAGATTGAAATTTGCATTAAATTTCCCAAACCTGATTGTATGTCTAGAAGCCTGTGAATGAATTTGGTTCTGTGGTCCAGCCTGAACCCCCTGACATATACAGTGGCTAAATTCGCACAAGATACTTAACCAGGTTGGTGTCACATCAGCTTGCTGAATTCATGCAACAAGCTAAATTTATTTCATTTTAATTTCAGTGAGATTGCACATGCCTGCATTTGTGCTAATGTTGTGCTTATATTATGATTCCACATTGAGCAAACCCAGAAAATAGACTAAACAATAATCAAATCGAATCATAATCAGGGCAATCCTTTCAAACAAATGTGTAAAATAATTTATAGATAATATAACATGTGGAAACCATGCCTGAAAGTCTATGGATTCTATGGCTTCCATTTGGTAAGATTTAATTTTTCTGGTTTACAAGTGATGTATTGTATTGATCCTACCCCCAGTCATTTGACAATTAAAAAAACTATTCACATTTTGGTACCCTCAGATGTGGGTAGCAAGAATTCTCCAGTCTCAGCACTTCTTTTTCTTTCTTTCTTTTTTCTTTCTTTCTTTCTCTTTCTTTCTCTTTCTTTCTCTCTCTTTCTTTCTCACTCTCTTTCTCTTTTTTTCTTTCTTTTGTTGCTTGTACAAAGGGCAATTCCCATTAAAGCCGCTCAGTCTTCCTGGAACCTACAGACTATTGCAGGGAGACTTATCCAGAAGAGTTCATCACTAAATCCAAATTCTTTTTTTTTTCCCCTTTTAAGAAAATTCAAAAGCAAAATCTCTTTCATCCAACTAAATGAGAATTGATAGACCAAAGTGCAGAATTGCTCAGGATACCACTAGGAAATTCAGTGGCTGCTGGCGGCTGAAAGGATGCAGATTGAAATTTGCATTAAATTTCCCAAACCTGATTGTATGTCTAGAAGCCTGTGAATGAATTTGGTTCTGTGGTCCAGCCTGAACCCCCTGACATATACAGTGGCTAAATTCGCACAAGATACTTAACCAGGTTGGTGTCACATCAGCTTGCTGAATTCATGCAACAAGCTAAATTTATTTCATTTTAATTTCAGTGAGATTGCACATGCCTGCATTTGTGCTAATGTTGTGCTTATATTATGATTCCACATTGAGCAAACCCAGAAAATAGACTAAACAATAATCAAATCGAATCATAATCAGGGCAATCCTTTCAAACAAATGTGTAAAATAATTTATAGATAATATAACATGTGGAAACCATGCCTGAAAGTCTATGGATTCTATGGCTTCCATTTGGTAAGATTTAATTTTTCTGGTTTACAAGTGATGTATTGTATTGATCCTACCCCCAGTCATTTGACAATTAAAAAAACTATTCACATTTTGGTACCCTCAGATGTGGGTAGCAAGAATTCTCCAGTCTCAGCACTTCTTAAATAGATTGGGGAAGACTTAGGTAAGGTTGATCTACAATGAGAAATATGGAGAAGCAATTCACCTAACAGTCTTCTGCTTGTTCAGTTTTACCTCTCTATACTTCCACCCAAGAATGAGAGCAGGCAATGAAATTAGAAACTAAATATATAATCATCCCAAAGGTGCCGCTTCAAAAGACAACTGGGCTTCCTTTGTTTTTCCTTGAAGGTGTTTTGCTTCTTATCCAAGAAGCTTCTTTAGTTCTGTGGTCTTCTTTAGTTAGCTCCATGGGTGAAATCCAGCAGGTTCTGACAGGTTCTAGAGAATCGGTAGTGAAAATTTTGAATAGTTCGGAGAACTGGCAAATACCACCTCTGGCTGGCCCCAGAGTGGGGTAGGAATGGAGATTTTGCACTATCCTTCCCCTGCCATGCCCACCAAGCCATGCCCACAGAACCGGTAGTAAAAAAAAAATTGGATTTCACCACTGGTTAGTTCTCTATTCTTCTTTAGCTCAGAACTAAAGAAGCTTCTTGGACGAGAAGCAAAACGTCTTCAAGGAAAAACAAAGGAAGTCCAGTTGATTTTTGAGAAAGCATCTTTGGGACCACCATGGAAGATCGAGAATGGAAGATTGAGAATCTCCATATACATTTAAATATATTTAAGTGTAAATATATAATCAGGAAAACTATACAACCTCGTTCCTAGTTCCTTAAGAGATGTAGGACTCACCTAGCATTCCTTTGTTGGAGCTTGATAAGCACATGTCCTTCTCAGCACTGGGCAAGACAAAACCAACCACAAACACTTCCACTCCATCGGCCATCAGGGCCAAGCCCAGCACAATGAAAAGCATCCATTGGAATCGCCCGTGCCCGCATTCCACAATGATATTCTCATACTGGTGAGCCAACTGCTCTTCATCTTCCATCTTTTCTGCTATAAGCTCATCATGATCTCTGAACTCATTGGACAAGCCGGCTTTCTTCTTCTGCTTGGGCTTGTCATCTGGGTGAGGAATGCCCTGGTACTCTCCTTCATAGACTTCATCGTCTTCATCGTGGCCTTCGGTAGCATCGCTCTGAGCATCTTCTTCCTGATTGGGCTCCTCCCCAGTGTGATAGGTTGGGTCGTTGGGAGCATAACTTGTGTAGCCACCATCCTGGTAGCGATAATCACCAAGCCCATGGCTCCCCTGGTTTCTACGGCCATCATCCATTTTGAGCAAATACGTCTGGATGGACGGCTATATTTTATCAAAGTTTGTTCTGTGTTTTGTGCAAGTGGATATATTTTAACCTGTTCAGTTAACTACATGGGCATAACTGCCTCTTCCTTTGAAGATGTGCTTTATAGGTGATCAAGCCACCACAATTCAGATGAAGCTTGAATTAAGGAACTGTATCCTTCCTGAAGCATGCCATGGTATTTTAGCACTGCCTTTTCGTGTCTTCTGGATCCTTCAGCTGTCAAGCGATGTTGCGGGAGGAAACCCAAGGGATCAGCGGCTCTTCTCATTCAGGTGCTAGTGAGTTTTGGCAGATCGTCTGCTTTCCTGGTCCATCTTCCTGTGGAAAGTCACATCCTAGAGAAGAAAAAAAGGGGGAAATACACAATTAAATGCTTTGAAAGAGAGAGGAAGGTCATGCCGTGGTCTATTTTCTGACATATTTCTTTCAGAAAACCTGGCGGAAATACCAGAGGTATTTCAATAAAAGACATTTAACGCATCTGGAAACATCTTATGGAAGGGGAAAAAAGAGCAGCTAAAACATATTTAAAGACACCGTGGTCCCTAGAATGACTTTGTCTGTTCCATTCAAGGGTGGGCTTCAAAAATTTTAGAAGGGGTTCTCCGCCTGGTTGCTGGCTGGGTGTGGCCATGGTGGGCGTGGCCTAGCTGGCTTCCTGCACCCTGGTGGAGGGGTCATTTTTGCCCTCCCCGGGCTCCAGAGGCTTTCCTCAAGCATCTGGGAGGGCAAAAACAGCCTCCCCATGCTCCGGAGGCCCTCTGGAGGCTGGAAACAGGCCCATTTCTGGCCTTCCCAAACTTCTGGTAGGCCCATTTCTCGCCCTCCCCAAGCCGCCGAGCATCTTGCAGTTACCTGCAACCAAAACGGGCTGCATGGGGGAGTCCTGGAAGGGACGGGGTGGGATGGGAGGGGCCAGCCAGGAGTGGGATTTGGAGGATCTCCGAACTGCCCAGAATCTTAGCTAGAGGTTCTCCCGAACCCCTGCAAACCCACAGCAGCCCCACCCCTGATTCCATTTATATTCCATATTTTGTTCAGGTGCTCAGGCTTGGTTAGCCCTCCATCCTCTTCCTGCAGGGAGTTTCATGGCTGAGGATGGGCTAAAATCCGAGTCGCTATGCTCCTAGTCCAAAACTTTCACAACAACATCGCCTCGGTGCACAAGAGAATAAAAGCAAGTGATCAAAGGCCAACAGATTTCTTACAGGTTTCTCCCACAAGTGGAATTGTTTCAGCTGAGTGCATAACAGCTGCCCTCTGAACACTGGGAAAAAGTCCAAGTTCTACCGGAAAGTCACATTTTGTAAAGCAGGCTTTTGAAATGCTGTGTAACCCCCTGTATTCATCACATTTCTCCCTTTGTAGATGTGCGAGACCCTCTCCAAAATTCCTTAGCACAATCCCAAAACACTAGCATTGCTTCTCGCACTTTTGGGATGGTATAGTTCCTGAAACAACTATACCCATTGAAATGGATCTTCAAATTCTATTTGCTGCCAAGATAAGGTGGGGAAAGAACTGAAAATTCAAGCGCCACTCATGTGCCTCTCACTAAACACCAATTCCCAACTCCACCACACACATATTGATGCATGCAATTTCACCAGCATGTCTACATCCATCCTCATGTACTCTAAAATGGTATGCATGGCTCAGTGGAGAAATCCAATTTTTTTTCCTACTGGTTCTGTGGGTGTGGCTTGGTGGGCATGACTGGGGAAGGATATTGCAAAATCTCCATTCCCACCCCATTCTGGGGCCAGCCAGAGGTGGTGTTTGCCGGTTCTCCAAACTACTCAAAATTTCCACTACTGGTTCTCCAGAACCTGTCAGAACCTGCTGGATTTCACCCCTGGCATGGGTCTAAACAGCTGCTCGGCAATATTTGAAAAACCCACTTTTTACATTGTAAGCATAAAGTCATATTTTGCTCCTTCCGTGCCAGATTATGATTGATGATCCAAGAATCCTACGCATACACCCAGATAAAATTCAGGAATTTGATCTGATTTTGGCTGATGCAAAGATCAACCATCGTCAACCTAAATCACCTTAGACCATACTCTTACACCATCTGAATGTTAGCTTGGCACCCTTGAAAGCATCTTGCATGGGAAGGAAGACATCCCAGAAAGCAAAAAAAGTAGGAATACCAACTCCTTGCAGGTGAGAAACATAGTCATGTTGTCCATTTCAGTTATTCTGAGACGGCTGCAAACTCAGACCATCAGGATGGATAAGAGGAACTTAGTTTATGTCTGTCTGTCTGTCTTTATTTCTATGTATCATCTATGTATCCATCATCTATCTATCTACAGTGTGTGTGTCTCAGTCTGTCTGTCTGTCTGTCTGTCTGTCTGCCTGCCTATCTATCTATCTATCTATCTATCTATCTATCTATCTATCTATCAATCTATCTATCTATCTATCTATCTATCTATCATCTATCTATCTATCATCTCTATCTATCTATCTATCTATCTATCTATCTATCATCTATCTATCTATCTATCTATCTATCTATCTATCTATCTATCATCCATCCATCCATCTATCATCCATCATCCATCCATCCATCCATCCATCCATCCATCCATCCATCCATCCATCTATCTATCTATCTATCTATCTATCTATCTATCTCTATCTATCTATCTATCTATCTATCTATCATTTATCCAGCCATCCACCTATCTTCCCAGGAATTTGGTTTTCTGTTTCTGCCTTTCAAAGGAGAAACATTTAAATTTACATGTTATCCTGATTTGAAGGTCTATTACAAGCCTCCCAATATAGGAAGTATGTTTGAAATATTAGAGACACATAAGCTTTGCAAAGGGAAAGAAAATGGGGCAGCGGTTGGGATTTTCCAGAAGTATGAGCTTTGCCAAGTATCCACTTATGCCAATCTCTGGCACTGCCACGAGCAACACGTACAGTACAACAGGATCGGTTTTCTTAACAGACTTTCCTTTTATTTGCTCTTTTGGCATTCGCTTGCACACATAATGCATTCCTGTTGTCTTGTATTCCCTGGCCCGCATTATTGTGCATTCCTATTACATTCCCAGGATCCCGGAGTCCCTCAAATCATGAATTTCAATCAGGATGTCGAAAAAACCTTGGAAGTGAATTGCAGAGAAAACCAATGAACAGCTTGCGACTCTTACAGTACAGACTTTTGGAAAGACAGAGGCACAAAAATTTATAGCTCTGACTTTCAAGATTTCCTCTCTCTCTCTCTCGTTTTCTGTGTGAGGAAGGGAGCATTAGCTAATGAGCCGTGATTCTCTTTTTCGATTCCACTTGGAAGGATAGTCATCTTCTGGATCCTCTTAGAGAGCTTCAGGCCATCTTTCCATTTCAATGAAATGGGGGGTGGGGGGAAGGCTCAAATGGTCTAGTTTGACTCAGCAATTGCAATGTTGCACTGAAATGCATTCCAATCCATGACGACTCCTGCAGAAAACTGTGTGAACTGCAGCTCACTTTATTCCTGCCTCTGATGAAGGGAGCTATCTACGGTCCCTGGAAATGGGTGCCTTTTTATAAAATAGGTCAATATAAAAAGTTACTACCAAACTCCTCCCAATCTCTTGCCTATCCTCTTCCTAGCACTGACTCCTCGCCTGCACTTTTGCATAGTTCTGTGGATGCATCTGGATTGCATCTGGATTAAGAGCATTGGTGGTGCAGTGGTTAGAATGCAGTACTGCAGGCTATTTCTGCTGACTGCCGGCTGCCAGGAATTTGGCAGTTTGAATCTCACTGGCTCAAGGTGGACTCAGCCTTCCATCCTTCTGAGGTTGGTAAAATGTAGACCTAGATTGTTGGGGCAATAGGCTGACTCTGTAAACTGCTTAGAGAGGGCTGGAAAGCATTATGAAGTGGTATATAAGTCTAAGTGCTATTGCTATCTTCCTTCCTTCCTTCCTTCCTTCCTTCCTTCCTTCCTTCCTTCCTTCCCTCCCTCCCTCCCTCCCTCCCTCCCTCCCTCCCTCCCAGTGGTTAGAATGCAGTATTGCAAGCTAACTCTGCCCACTGCCAGGAGTTTAAGCCTGACCAGCTCAAGGTTGACTCAGCCTTCCATCCTTCCGAGGTCAGTAAAATGAGGATCCAGATTGTTGGGGGCAATTCACTGACTCTGTAAACTGCTTAGAGAGGGCTGGAAAGCACTGTGAAGCGGTATATAAGTCTAAGTGCTATTGCTATTGCTAAAAAAAATCTACGGTACTGTGATACATTTAAAGAGATAAAGCTTCGTTGAAAGGAATCCATTGCAAGGTGGCATTTCCTGTGACCTTTGCAAAATCAAATCTGTACTTTAAACAGATGGTTTGGTGGTGGTGATGCTTGTGATTTTAAAAGTGAGGCAATGTCTCAAAATCCATGTTATTTCTTTGGAACAAAAACTATCAAAAAAAGCAGATTGTCCCATCTGAAAACTGGATTAGATTTTTTTTTTTTTTTTTTTTTTTTTAGATACACACTCCCATTGCAAAGGAGAAGTTTTTTCTGCTGGCATCTCTGCTTCTCTCTCCAGGAAGATATTCAAGAATAATAATGCTCATTAACACTTAGAATGAGAAACTTTACTCAAAATTTATACTATACAACACAAGAAATGTAATATTTCTATCATAAATCTAATACCAGTTTCGTCTACTGGTGAAGGCACCAAGCTAGAAACTGGGAGACAGTAATTTCTAATCCCACCTTAGCTATGAAACTCAGCTAGGTGACTTTGGGCCAATCATCAAGAGACTTATGAATTCTAGTCTCACTTTAGCCATGAAGACCAGCTGGATGACTTTGGACCAATCACTAGGAGATGTGAGTTCCAGTTCTGCCTTTGTCATGAAAGCCAGCTGGGTAACTTTGGGCCAATCACCAGGAGACTGTGAGTTTTAGTCTCACTTTAGCCATGAAGGCCAGATGATCAGGAGATGATCATCTCCAGATCATCACCAGATGGCTGGATGATCAGGAGATGTGAGTTCCAGTCCCAACTTAGTAATGGAGACCAGCTGGGTGACTTTGGGCCAATCACATTCTCTCAGCCCAGCCCACCTCACAGGGTTATTGTTGTGAGGAAAATAAGAAGAGGAAGGAATATTAATTATGTTCACTCCCATTGCACAGGAGAAGCTTTTGAGTTATTTACAAAAATAATAAAGGAAGAATATAAATAAATAAATAAAATATCAATAGAATTGTACTTTGGAAACAGCTTATGGCAAAAACTCTGAAAGGCACATACTGTATATGTTCATGATGCCTGAGTTGGCTGTGAAGAAATAAGAAGACAACTTGTGGAAAAAAAATGTATATGCTGGCATAACTCTGAAAAGCCTATGAGGAACAGGAAACTACAACAATAGCAATTATATTGCTATTGTATATAATAGAATTATATACTGCTTCACGGTGCTTTTACAGCCCTCTCTAAGCAGTTTACAGAATCAGCATCTTGCCCTAAACAATCTGGCTCCTCATTTTACCTACCTTTGAAGGATGGAAGGCTGAATTGACCTTGAGCCAGTCAGGATCGAACTGCTAGCAGTGGGCAGAGTTTGCCTGCAATACTGCATCTTAACCACTGTGCCACAATGGCAGAACTAGAATTATAAATCTGCTAGAGATGAAAGATTGCAACGTTTGAGAATTTTAGCTCAGAAAAAAAAAGGGAGGAAGGGAAATCAGAATTCTTTCTGAGCTTCCCCTGAGCATTAAGAGGCTAGAAAACATCACATTTTTTTTCAGCTTGTGAAATAGTAACAAGAGCAAGAGTTTGGGCCAATGGATAGACTTTCCCTTCCTTAAAGCCCCACCTCTTGCATCATCTGATTGACAGGGGGTGAGCAGTCAAACCCAGTCCCAGATTAGATTCAATCCCAGCTCCTGGTTTTAACACCATCCTATAACAGTCCTCAATTCCAAGTTAGGTTCCTTCTCAATTCATTCAATATCCATTTCTCATCAGTGTTGACGTGAAATTACTTATTTTTAGTATTGTGATCCTGACCAAGTCTTAACAGATATCAATGTAAAATATTTGGTACCAAAGAAAAATACACATAAAATAAAAACACACGAACAAGGTGCTTAAAAACAACCCAGGGCTAAAAGCACATTCATACAGAATGGGTTTGACGTATTTACAAAAAATAAGCATGGTTGAGGCCATGTGCAACTCCAAGACTAGGTGATTGCCTGGCCTAGATTCCACAAATCTCATAGGAGGCCTTCGAATGTTATGCTTCACCCAGAATCACTTACTTGTGAGGTGGCCAACTCTATAAATTAGATGAATAAGTAAATAAATATCTTCCTTGCCATCTCCCTGTCGATCAGCAGATGGCTTGAGGGGTTCTTTTTTGCTTTTCTGACTGCAGATGGAATGCTAATGCATGCACACACATTCCTTGGTATCAGCTTCACTACTACCAGCTTGTAATCTTTCAACTAAGTTATAAAAGGCCCCTTTAAATCCTCTGCAGAGGGAGAGGATTCACTATCAGGGTTAACACTGACGGCATCTTCCACAGTTGTTCACCCAAACCCAGGCACAGGGAATATAGATTTTAATAGTTGCAGGTTAAGGCACTGAATATTTCCATTCCAATATCTCCTGCTTGAGCAGCAGGCTGGACTAGGAAACCTCCAAAGTCCCTTCCAGCTCTATTCTACTCTTATTATTTCAGTCAGAGTGATTCTTTTTAATAAATAAATTTTAAAAAAAAACCACATCAACTCCTAATATTCCCAGAGAGCTTGAAAAGAAAAGAAGCAAAGAAATAAAATGACAGATGTGGCGTTGCAAGCTGCAGGAAATCCCAGTGGGGCTTATTAAGTGAGCTACCTGTAGATTCTATGCTAGGAGCTAAAAGGCATCTGAAAGTCATTGTAATGACAGGAACAGATGCTGCCGAACTGATTTCAGCACCATGGCCAGCGCCGACTCAGATTGAGAGAACCAGATAGGCTCCTTCCAAGTCCCAGTAATGTGACAACTTACTTTATGCGCAACTAGAATTTGAAAATAACATTTAACACAGCACAGTACTTAAGCAAAATGGTTCAGTTGAGATCTGCATAGGCAGGACTGATTGGGGTAGATTGTAGGGCTGACACCGAAGTATAATTTTATCATATTTTATCTATGCCTTAAATTACTCTATTTTATTCCAATTTCATTTTAGACTGTATTTTATTCCAATTTCATTTTAAATCGTATTTTATTCTAATTTCATTTTAAACTGTATTTTATCCAATTCCATTTTTAGATTGTTTTTATCAAAGTAATAGTAATAATTTGCTTCTGGAACTCTGCACTGTGATATGGCCCAAGGGCTAATCAATAAATAAAGATAAGGAGGTAGTCCTTGACTTAAGACTACAATTGAGCCCAAAAATTTCTCTTGCTAAGTGAGACCTTGGCTAAGTGAGCTTTGCTCCATTTTACGACTTTTCTGGCCACCATTGTTAAATGAATCACTGCCGTTTTTAAGTTAGTAATAAGGTTGTTTAAGTGAATCTAGCTTCCCTACTGACTTTGCTTGTCAGAAGGTAGCAGAAGTTGACCACACGACCACAAGACACTGCCACCGTCATAAATATGAGCCAGTTGCCAAGCATCTGAATTCTGATCCCTTGACCGTGGAGATGCTGCAACCAGTGGTGGGTTGCTCCCAGTTCTGTCTGGTTGTATAGAACCAGTAGTAAAACCAGCGCCCATAACGTCATCATTGGTGATCTTCACATGCCCAGAAGCTTCTGCGCATGTGCAGAAGAGCGTGCGTGCGATCCCGCTGCGAACTGGTAGTAAAGGTAAGTGAAACCCACCCCTGGCTGCAACAGTTGTAAGTGTGAAAAACGGTCGTAAGTCCCCTTTTTCCAGCCCCGTTTTAACATCAAACTGCCACTAAGTGAATTGTGTAAGTCAAGGACTACCTACAGTCACCTATTTCCTGGATTCAGATTGTGCATTTGGCACAAAGGCTCCCAAAAAAACCCACTCGTTTTTTCTGAAAAACAAGCTAGAAAGAGAGTGGGAGGGAAACGCAGCTCCATGTCTGCAGAAATCCATGCAGCCACTGACCACGTGAATTATTTAAAGGGACCATTTTGCTGCCAGTTGTATTGTTGCAAAAGTTTTCCTTTGCGTGCACAGGTAAAAGGGTAAATGATGCTATTGCTTCGTTAACAAGCATCTGTTTTCTCTGAGGAAAAGTGAGCAGACCTGAGGGTGAGTAATTTCTTCCTATGAATAACTGAGGGGAGGAGTTACTTCTCATCTCAACAGGCTTTGCTATTTTAAAAAAGAGAAAACCGTACTGTAAGCGATGAGGAAGTCATACATTCTTCTACGGTTCTACTAAAGTCTACTGAAAATAGATAATAGTGGAGGTAGGGTTGTTGTTTTCTTTAAGAGAAGGGAATAAAAATAGTTTCTCAAATGGGTAGCTCTGCCCCTTGGATTTCTGAAAAATCCTTTGATACGCCAGCTGACGTATCAAAGTGGGTGGGTGAAAATCTTTTTTAAAATATTATATTTTAGCATTTGCTCTTGTACCAACAAACAGTATTCGAATAGAATAGAATAGAATAGAATAGAATAGAATAGAATAGAATAGAATAGAATAGAATAGAATAGTTGGAAGGGACCTTAGAGATCTTCTAGTCCAACCCCCTGCTTAGGCAGGAAACCCTACACCACTTCAGACAAATGGTTATCCAATCTCTTCTTAAAAACTTCCAGTTTTGGAGCATTGACAACTTCTGGAGGCAAGTTGTTCCACTGGTTAATTGTTCTGACTGTCAGGAAATTTCTCCTTAGTTCTAGGTTGCTTCTCTCCTTGATTAGTTTCCACCCATTGCTTCTTGTCCTGCCCTCAGGTGCTTTGGAGAATAGCTTGACTCCCTCTTCTTTGTGGCAGCCCCTGAGATATTGGAACACTGCTATCATGTCTCCCCTAGTCCTTCTTTTCATTAAACTAGACATACCCAGTTCCAGCAACCGTTCTTTATATGTTTTAGCCTCCAGTCCCCTAATCCTCTTTGTTGCTCTTCTCTGCACTCTTTCTAGAGTCTCCACATTTTTTTTACATCGTGGTGACCAAAACTGAATGCAGTATCCCAAATGTGGCTTTACCAAGGCATCATAAAGTGGTATTAACACTTCACGTGATCTTGATTCTGTCCCTCTGTATATGCAGCCTAGAACTGTGTTGGCTTTTTTTGAGAGAGGAAAGATTGGGCTCAGTGATTGGCAGGCCAGTTAAGTCCCTTCCAACTCTATTATTCTGTATTATATTCTGGTGTGTGTTTTTTTCAAATCATCATTATTATTATTGTCATTCCCTTTTTACTCATTCAGACCTTAAAGGAAAATGTAACACATACATGCCAATTTCTGTTAAAACTTTCATCCATTATCAATGATCTAACTTTCCAGCAAACAAGCTTAAAAATAAGAGTTTAACAAAACATGTAGCTAAGAACCCCTGCTCCAGTTTCTGAGATTTGCTCTACTTCTTGTCCATGTAAATCCTATTCCGATAAACCCCCAATTTCTTTACGTTTTTCTCATGCTAAATTAGGGAAGGATGCTCAGGAATTGGGCCAAGACCACCAACCCAAGGTTGCTTTCCAAAACTATAAATTGGAAGGAATGTGGGTGAGGTGTTATTCGCAGAAGATGTTATCTATTGCAAAAATAAGAAAAAAATAGAAGTGAGAATTTAAAGAATGCAAGTATAACTTGGACATTTTTTTAGAAGAGCTTCAACCTGGCCTGAGGTACAATAACAAAGAATGGGGGAGTCGGTAAAATATCACAACTGCTTCTATCGCACAAGGAACATTGACTTGAAAGCTGTGTGTTCCCATATTGATGGGCTGAGTTTGCACAACACACACGCGACCGTTGTGCAAAATAGGGCTAGAGCAGTGGTGTCAAACTCGATTTCATTGAGGGCCGCATCAGGGTTGTGAATTGTCGATCAGAAAGGTCGGCAGTTCGGCGGTTCGAATCCCTAGCATAGGTCTCCTGCGTGAGCAGTGAGTTGGACTAGATGACCTCCAAGTTCCCTTCCAACTCTGTAACTGTTACAGTGGGCGTGGCCAGGGTGGGCGTGGCCAGCTTGACATCACTCGTGACGGGGGGCACCTGTGGTGGCCCGAGTGCTCTGCCAGCGAAAACAGGCTCCCGAGCTCTGTTTTTGGCTGGGATGGCCTCCTGCAACCCTCTGCCAGTGAAAATGGAACTCGGGAGGGCCTCAAGTTTTGCGGCGGCTGTGGGAGGCTCCACCCACCTGCCCGCATGTCATCACATCACATTTTTGATGCTCTGCGCACGCGGGGAAGGCCCTGCGCATGTGCAGAGGTGGTTTGTGCACGCAAAACGTGCCCTCGCGCTCGCATTTGCAAACCGGTAGCGAAGGTAAGTGAATACCACTCCTGCACCAGTGATGGGTTTCAAATTTTTTTTACTACCAGTTCTATGGGTGTGGCTTGGTGGGTGTGAAATAGTTTGGTGGGCGTGGCTTGGTGGCATTGCAGGGGAAGGTTACTGCAAAATCCCCATTTCCTTCCAATCAGCTGGGATTTGGGAGGCAGAGAATAGATGGGGGCAGGGCCAGTCAGAGGTGGTATTTACCGGTTCTCCGAACTACTCAAAATTTCCACTACCGGTTCTCCAGAACTGATCAGAACCTGCTGAAAACCCACCTCTGCCCTGCACCACAAGCCAGTCCTTCTCTGTTTCCAGGGCAGCCTCGTGGGCCGGATCTGGCCCCCCGGTCCTTGAGTTTCACACCCCTGGGCTAGAGAGTTTGAAATTCCAGATATTATTAGTAAGAGCAGCTTCTGTACTTCCATATGGTTGCCAAAAACATGGATCTGTCTGATATAGGCATTCGGATCAGAGCTCAGCTCAAAAGAGACGTTTCCTTTCCTTCAGGGCAACCCAAAAGCCACCCATCTACCTGGGGAAATGATGGGAAGACTATCCTTTTCTCCAAGAAAACAACTAAGCTCAGAGAGCCCCCCAAGGACCCCTCATTTCAATCCTGAGCTACAGGCATTCTCCTTCATTGCTTTTGGTTCAGCATTTCCAGGTGGCGCAGTGGTTAGAATGCAGTATTGCAGGCTACTTCAGCTGACTGCTAGCTGTAGTTCGGCAGTTCAAATCTCACCGCCTCAAGGTTGACTCAGATTTAACATATTAACAGTTGGAAGGGACCTTTGCAGGTCATTGAGTCCAACCCCCTGCCCAAGCAGGAGACCCTGCATCTGCCTCTACCTAGGATCGAACTCACAACCTCCTGATTGTGAGGCAAGAGCTCCACTTCTAGGCCTTCCATCCTTCCGAGGTGGGTAAAATGAGGACCTAGATTGTTGGGGGCAAATATGCTGACTCTGTAAACCACCTAGAGAGCGCTGTGAAAGCACTGGTGAAGTGGCATATGAGTCTAAGTGCTATTCAAAACAGTAAGTTAGATATGTAAATTTGTATATAGAGCAAGGAATAGATTACTTGTTAACTTGATTTTGACGTAAATGTTAGAAACCAGAGAGGTTGAGCAATGCCCGTTGTTTTACTTTTAAAACTAATAAAATAATTTAAAAAAAACAAAAAAAAATCCAGTAATCATCTGCAGTCCAAAGCAATACAGGTAGTCCTTGATGTACGACCACAATTGAGCCCAACATTTATGCTGCTAAGTGAGACATTTGTTAAGTGAGTTTTGCCCCATTTAATGACTTTAATTGCCACCGTTGTTAAGTGACTCAGCGCAGGCGTGAAGTGGTAACACTTGTTAAGTGAATCCGATTTCCCCCTTGACTTTGCTTGTCAGATAGTCGTAAAAGGGGATCATGTGACCTTGCGACTGTCATAAATATGAGTCGGTGACCAAGTGTCTGAATTTTGATCACCTGAACATGGGAATGCTTGAATGGTTGTAAGTGTGCCATTGTAACTTGGAACGGTTACTAAATGAACTGTTGGAAGTTGAGGGCTACCTGTATCACACAGGATTCGAGTGTCTCATTCTGCATAATGTGTATGCATTATACAATAAGCATGTACTCTGTGTGTGTGTGTGTGTGTGTGTGTGTGTGTGTGTGTATAAAAGTAAGGAACCCAAAATCCGGACAAGATGCAGTAGGAAAGATGGATAGATTGTTCCTTCTGCATGTGATTGAACTTCCCCCAGCAAACTGCAATGCTCAGAGTTACTGGTTTGTACTTGGAAAAGCAACTGGCAATAAAGCAGGGAACAGCAGCAGGCTTTGCCCCCTCCCTTTCAGCTTCTCCCCCCCCCCCACACACCCCCCCACCCCCACACACACACACACACACACACACACACACACACAGAGTCCCCTGCAACTGCAGCACTGAGGGTGCCTTCCTAAAGGAAGAGCTTGGTTAGCAGGGCACGTGGTGGGTTCTTGCTTTCCAGGCTGCTGGCCCCACCCTCTCCCCACGGTTGCAACCTCCATCCTACAAAGCAGCTGGTGCTTTCCTGTTCCATGATGCTGTTTAAATATTGGAAGGAGCTGTCATCTGGGACAGAGGAGAGCTGCAAAAGGATGAGTCACACCTAGCGGGAGCCTCCAGGCTGCCACCTGGAAAGCTCCATCATTTGAACAGCTCACTATTCAACTACTCCAGCCAGCCCCAAAAAGGACTACAAATCTCTCTCTCTCTCTCTCTCTCTCTCTCTCTCTCTCTCTGTATATGTATATGTATATGTATATGTATATGTATATATATATATATATATATATAGAGAGAGAGAGAGAGAGAGAGAGAGAGAGAGAGAGAGAGAGAGCCTATAGAGCCTATAGAGCCTATTGGGCTCTCTCTATATATAGAGAGAGCCCAATCAGAACACAGCCAAGCTCCCACCCAATCAGTTCACACCCCACTGGCAGTTAAGAAACAGCTGCGATCACACACATTGCTCCTAGAAGCACGAAGCCGAGAACACCAGCCTGAAGATGATGAATGAGACTTCGTCGAAACGTTGCCAAGAAACCTCCAATTTTACATGGGAGAAAACCCGAATAACCAAAGATCTACATATGTATATATATGTGTGTGTGTATATATATCTCCCAAATTGCAGCACAGAGTTGTTGCTTTTCAGCAAGATGCAAAAAGCCCAGAAACTTGTGAATGAGATTTCACAGAACTAGGGATGTGGAACAACTTAGCTTACGTAGGTAAAACCTGGTTAGAAAGAATATGCCCATAAAAGCCTACGAAAAAGAAAAAGACACATGTGTGTGTGTGTGTGTGTGTGTGTCTATCATCACTATCTAGATATGATCTTTATCAATCTATTTACTTCTATCAATTTATCTGTTATCTCTATCAACTCCACGATCTACTTATTTATACCTCTATCATTTATTTATCTATCCTCTCTATCTATCCTCTCTATGTATCTACCTACCTACCTATCCATTCATTCACCCTTCCACCCAACTCTATCTATCACTCTCATGTATATCTTCCCCTCCTGCTTACAATCTTTTTGGACTGTGACTTTCTGGCAGAAGATACAGAACAATTAAAACTCGGACCACATGTTTTTTGAATATTTTTATCCCAGAGCTATAATTGTACTCAACAATGAACTAAAGGGCCACCATCAGTGAGCTGTCGGACAGCATGACTTGGTCTGTTGGGTGGATGTTTGGGTGACTTAGGGGTGGGGAATTTGTGGTGGGTGGGAGTGTGTTTGGGGATTGTTATGTGTGTTGGACCTGGTCTTTGGGTGTTAAGTGAATTTCGTTGTATGGGTTTACTGTGTATATACGAACAATGACAATAAAGTTATTTATTATCTTCTATTTATTATTTTCTCTGTTTATCACTCTATCAATCTCTTTATGTAATCTATCATCTCTCACACACCTTCTCTCCCTCCCACCTCTCTCTCTCTCTCCCTCTCTCTCTCTCTCTCTCTCTCTTTCTCTCTCTCTCACACACACACTTCAACTTTCAGTATTGCTGGACTGGAGAAGAAAGTTGAAGTGCTTATACCTGCAAGAGACATCTATCTACTTTGGCAATGTTCAAAACACATTTTTCAAGGATTATTGTTCAAGATTCATCTTTTCTGAATTTTGCATTACATTTTCCAGCCTCAGTGAACATGTTTCAGGGAAAAGTTGGCCTGTTAAGTGATCAAAAAGGTCTCGTGGCAATTTCAACAGTGCAATCAAAGCTCTGCCTGGATTTTATCTGTCTGTGCAGGGAGGGGATCCCACCAAAAAAAAGGGGGGTCAGGGCTTTGACTGCATGGCTGTGATTGTCATTGTGCCTTTTTGATACCTCTTCTCTATGAACACACACACACACACACACACACACACACACCCCAATATTAAGGCTACACAATGGCCAATATTTGAAGAATTGACTTTACTAGTAGTACTGCTGGATGAGAGGATATATGATCTGGCCTGAGATTTAGCATTTACCAGCTCTTACATAGCAACATTGCTAAAACTGCATACAGTTTTAAAGTGTAGTTAAATGGGGAGTGAAAGTCAGGAGTCTACTTGAAAAAAAGAAAGATTGGGGAAATCAAACACCCCAAACATCGACCCAACCCAGAGTTGTTCTGAGATTTAGGAATGTTGAAAAATGGTCTAATGACCAGGAGAAGTTAGCATCCTATGGTATTTCTGTGACATGGAAAGGTACTATGGATTTAAGACTAATGGAGGACTACTTTTGCAATTCTGTGAATGTGTGTGTGTGAAATTTCTGGATTATAAGAGAAGGTTGTGTTGTGGTTGGCTTTTTTCCCTTTCTTATTGGATCAGAAAATTGACCGAAGACAGGAAAAAACCAGACATCGTATAATGTCTTCTGATGGGCGGCACTAAGTGCTGTCTCTCTAGGGATAGCACTCACTTGCTTTTAGAGCACATCAGGAATTCTCTAGGTTTCTATCTTTTATCTCTTTTCCACATTTGCTATGATTCACAGGTTTAATAGTTTAATGAAAATAAGGACTAAGGCAGAGGTGGGTTTCAGCAGGTTTTGACCAGTTCTGGAGAATCGGTAGCAGAAATTTTGAGTAATTCAGAGAACCGATAGTAAAAATTCTGACTGGCCCCGCCCCCATCTATTCTCTGCCTCCCAAGTCCCAGCTCCGTCCCAGCGGAGGAAATGGAGATTTTACAGTATCCTTCCCCTGCCATGCACACCAAGCCATGCCACGCACACCAAGCCACATCCACAGAACCAGTAGTAAAAATATTTGAAACCCACCCCTGGATCAGGGGTTATATGATAGCAGTCTTCCAATATCTCAGGGGTTGCCACAAAGAAGAGGGAGTCAAGCTATTCTCCAAAGCACCTGAGGGCAGGACAAGAAGCAATGGGTGGAAACTAATCAAAGAGAGAAGCAACTTAGAACTAAGGAGAAATTTCCTGACAGTTGGAACAATTAATCAGTGGAACAACTTGCCTCCAAAGTTGTGAATGCTCCAAAACTGGAAGTTTTAAAGAAGAGATTGGACAACCATTTGTCTGAAATGGTATAGAGTTTCCTGCCTGAGCAGAGGGAGGGACTAGAAGACTTCCAAGGTTATTCTGTTACAGGTCCTACAATTTCTTTCCATCTTCCCTCCCAGCCTCCTGAAAAACCACAGCAAATAAGCAAACTTAAGAGCACTTTCTCCGCAACAGTTCGCAGTGATGAGACTTGGATTGTTGGATTGTTAACCATGTTTAATCAAACCCAGTTTATTGACCACAGAACAGGAAAAGCTTGAAGTTGGATATAGGTCCAATGTTCAATTTAAATGTTCCAAAATTCCCCCAATGAAATGAGAATTCAGAAGGAATGGAAGACGAATTGACATTAGGGAATTTGGGCTTCGAATAAGCTGGCTTTTTCTTTTTCCATTTCTAGATGAAAATCTTCTGTGCCAAATAAATTATTAAGAGGAAGACACAGCAAAGAGGAAAAGCTGCCTGGAGAGACTACAGATGGGGGAGGAGAGAGAAAATAAACAGCGGAAGAACTGAATGTTCATGGCAGAAGGTTTGAAGGATGTATAGAAGAGAAGTAAAAATGAAGCATAGGATTTGGGTTTAGCTTAGTCTAGCGAAAAGAAGGACTAGGGGTGACATGATAGCAATATTCCAGTATTTGAGAGGCTGCCAGAAAGAAGAGGGTCAACTTATTTTCCAAAGCACCAGAAGGCAAGACAAGAAACAATAGATGGAAAATAATCAAGGAGGGAAGCAACCTAGAACTAAGGAGAAACTTCCTAACAGTGAGAACGATTAATCAACGGAACAGCTTGTCTTCAGAAGCTGTAGCTGCTCCATCACTGGAGGCTTTTTAAGCAGACATTGAACAGCCGCTTGTCTGGAATGGTAGAGGGTCTCCTACTTGGGCAGGGGGTTGGACTAGATTCTAGAAGAACTCCAAGGTACCTTCCTGCTCTGCTCTGTTCTGTCCCATTCTTACCCTATTCTAATTCAAATTCACTCTACTCTACTCTACTCTACTCTACTCTTACTCTACTCTTACTCTTACTCTTACTCTACTTTACTATTACTATTACTATTACTATTACTATTACTATTACTATTACTATTACTATTACTCTACTCTATTCCTCCACTCCACTCCACTCCACTCCACTCTATTGTCTGAAACAGGACTGTATTTCTGGCTGGGAGAGAGCATCTTAAGAATTTAAGGGAGTGTGAGAACACTGGATAAAGGAATTTATAGGCTGTTCATTCCTTGCATTAACAGTTTTCTATGCCTACACCCAGAGATCAGGGGGGTGGGAGGGTGGGGTCCACAAAATATCATCCAAAAGCCAACATGGTGTCTCTGGGAGTGTGATCAAAGCATCGCACATTTAAAGAAGTGAAAGTGTCATCTATTAACAACCAATAGAGATGCTTTTCAGTGGAAAAACGTGAAACTATCCACAGTGGTGGAATGATTGGTGAAAATAACGGCGATAGGGAAGTTAACTTATTTAACTTTTTTTTTTAAATTTTATTTATATGCCGCCCTTCTCCGGAGACTCAGGGCGGCTTACAATGCGCTAAGCAATAGCCTTCATCCTTTTGTATATTTATACAAAGTCAGCTTATTGCCCCCACAAACCGGGTCCTCATTTTACCCACCTTAGAAAGGATGGAAGGCTGAGTCAACCTTGAGCCTTGGAGAGACTCGAACCAGCAGTAATTGCAGGAAGCTGTGTTAATAACAGGGTGCTTAGACCACTGTACTATCAAGACTCTTAACTTAACCTCGCTCCCACAGAGAGGGCCTCCTCGGGGTGCCATCAGCCAAACAATGTAGGCTGGTGACCCCCAGGGGGAGGGCCTTCTCTGTGGGGGCACCTACCCTCTGGAATCAGCTGCCCCCAGAGATAAGGAGAATCCAAGACCTCGGTGCCTTCCACCGTGCCCTTAAAACCTTCTTTTTCCAGCAAGCCGGGCTGGCCTAACACTTTTTTAAATGTTTTTAATTATTTGTTATTGTTTTTAATCATGGGGCCAAATTTATATATATCTTTTTAATTGTATTTTAATGTTTGTAGTTTATGTTTTTACTTGGCTGTTCACCGCCCTGAGTCCTCAGGGAGAAGGGCGGTATACAAATTTAAAAATAAATAAATAAATAAATTTGATTAGAGAAATGACAGTATCTACATTTATGGTTGACTGGAATCCCTTTATTAGACGTTTTGCATGACATAGAAAAAAGATAGCTTAAGATCTGTATCCCCAAGGTGCTTTTTCCAACAGTAACTGAACTGAAGAAGCGAAACATCTTCAAGGAAAAACAGAGAAAGTCGAGTTGCCTCTTGAAAAAGCACCTTTGGGACAACCACGACCTGGATGACTGAGAATCTCCATGGACACTTAAGATCTGTGCTCTTGATGATTAGGGGAAAAATGGGATAGTAGGAAAAAGTGAGCTTTTTTGTAACAAAAATAAGAGATAACTTCGTAATCACACTAGTATTCCAAAGAAAAGTGGAAGCTTCTTTTTCTATTTCTTCTTATCCTTCCTTTTTTCAGTCTTCTTTTCTTCTTTCTCTCTCTCTTTCTTTGTTCACTTTAGTCTGTTTAAGTTTCTGTTAGTTTTTAATGTTCTTTTGATATAAAATTTATATGAAAAATAGAGATGCTTTTCAAGACATGTGGATGTTACGCTATGCCTCACATATGAATAATTCAGTAATCTGCATTTTTCTTTTGACAGAAAGCACTTTCATTAACCAGTCAGCTTGCTCTCTAGATATTTCCAATTAAAAACAAAAATTGTATTACTCTTGACACAGCATCATAAATCTGGCTAGCTCACAACCGTTCTCAAGAAAACGTCAAAATGAATTTCGGCAAGTCCCTCTTTCTCTGTCCTTGGCTACCGATATTTGATGTTTTTGCATAGAGTGGATAAAAAAGGCAAAAGTTGGAAGTTTTGATTGCATTTGACTGAGGCCATTGCAACACACCCCATTTTAGGCTTACTTCAAAGATTACACAATCTGCATTAGCACAACTTTTGTTTCTGAGCCAAGCCCAAAGTGCTGAGCACTGTATTCAAAGCTCTAAATCATTAAAGCCTTGGGTATCTAAATCCAGGCAAGTGACTACTTTGTGTTTTTTTTTCCCCCTCTAAAGTATTAATTGGTAACCAAGATCACATAGAACAGACTGCCGGAGGAATCTAAAGAATTTAAGATGGTTTCTATGAACTTTTTCACAGTCTGAAGCCTTTAAAAAAATCGTTCAATTATCTGATCTTAAACGTAAGAGTAGTTCTTTGTTTTCGGGTTCTTTCAGACCATACATTGTCTGGAAATGTTGGTACCACTGGAGAAAAATAGACTGGGCAACCATTTGACTGGTGTAAGACTCCTGCCTTGAGCAAGGGGTTAGACTAGAAGACCTCTGAGGTCCCTTGTAGCCCTATGAGTCTATGAAAACCAAAGGGGGTCAACCCCAAGCAAAAAAGGAAAGCCATGGATCCACAAACTTTTGGAGGTGAGTGTCACGTAATGCTCAGTACTTAGACTTCTCTGAAGCTCAAATTTTCCTTGCAGCGACAATTTTAGATCAGATTAACAGAGTTGGAAGGGACCTTATAGGTCATCTTGTCCAACCCAACCCCCACCCCCACTCAAGCAGGGGACCCCACACCATTTCTGACAAATGGCAGTCCAAACTTTTCTTGAAAGTTTCCAGTGATGAAGCTCCCACAACTTCTGAAGGCAACTTCTGTTCCAGGGGTGGATTGTTCTCACTGTCAGAAAGTTCCTCCTCATTTCTAGGTTGAATCTCTCCTTGGTCAGTTTCCATCCATTGTTCCTTGTCTGGCCTTCAGGTGCTTTGGAAAATAGCTTGACCCCCTCCTCTCTGTGGCAGCCCCTCAAATATTGGAAGACTTGTATCATGTCTCCCCTGGTCCTTCTCTTCACTAGACCAGCCATGCCCAGTTCCTGCAACCGTTCTTTCTATGTTTTAGCTTCCAATCCCTTAATCATCCTTTTTGCTTTTCTCTGCACTCTTTCTAAAGTCTCAACATCTTGTTTATAGTGACCAAAACTGGATGCAGTACTCTAGGTGTGGTCTTACTAGGGCTTTATAGAGTGGTATTAGTACCTCACTTGATCTTGATTATATCCCTCTGTTAATGCAGTTTAGGATTTCATTGGCTTTTTTGGCTGCCGTTGCACACTGTTGGCTCATATTTAGCTGGTTGTCCACTGTGAGAGGGATCCACTGTGATCCCTCTCACAGTCACTGCTTTTTCTTCAGCAGTTGATGCAGTGACCACTTTTTCTGCAAAGTCTCACATTTGGAACTGTAGAGACGTGATTGATAAACTACATTAGGAACCATAAAGATGCAATTAATAAACTGAAAGCAATACATTTCTAAAGAGAGGATCCCAGTCTGGGTGGTGCTCAAAGTGCATTCAGCAGCACATGCCAAAGCAATGAACTGATAAGGCAAGCCGGAATGGATAGCTGCTTAAACTACAGTATAAAGCTGTTGCACTACAGTATAAAGACAATGACCTTGATAGAGATAGCCCAGATCTGTTACCAAAGCAACAAGTGGAAAGAACATGGCTTAAGTCCAAAGTAAGCAGTAAGTATGCAGAAGCAGCTCAGAGGGACCCCCTCCCTAACTCACATGGGTATAAGGAGGAGGAGGAGAAGGTGGTGATGGTGATGCAACACAATCAGGCGCACAAAATTCTGATATTACAGTGACTCTCAACAAAAGTAGTCTGGTGTGATCTGTCTTGTAGGGTTGACACAAAATAAAATGTGGAGCAACAGCAAATTTCTTTAAGCCGCCTAGAGAAGATTTGCTAGCCAAGAAAGTGACTTGCCAGAAGCACCAGTGGAAGCCTTTCTCAACCTCCTGAAACCTCCTTCCCAAAAAAGATATGGGGGATTCTTCCAAGGATGCCCATACTGGGGTTAAAGGTAAAGGTTCCCCTCGTACATATGTGCTAGTTGTTCCCGACTCTAGGGGGTGGTGCTCATCTCTGTTTCAAAGCCGAAGAGCCAGCGCTGTCCGAAGACGTCTCCATGATCATGTGCCCAGGGTGACTAAACACCAAAGGCGCACAGAACGCTGTTCCCTTCCCACCAAAGGTGGTCCCTATTTTTCTACTTGCATTTTTTACGGGCTTTCGAACTGCTAGGTTGGCAGAAGCTGGGACAAGTAACGGGAGCTCATCCTGTTATGCGGCACTATGGATTCGAACCGCTGAACTGCCGACCTTTCGATCGACAAGCTCAACGTCTTAGCCACTGAGCCACTGCATCCCTTTTATTCTGGGGTTAAATAAAGTCAAAATGGCAGCCACACAATCATGCAATGCAATCCAAGCCCTATCTTGTAATGGAGAGGCACATTCAGACGTGCAAACTTGATGTCAGCTCTTTGAGGCAGACCAGGCTTGAAAGCAAAGATACAAGCCCTAATACTACTCTTTACTACAAGTAGTTCTCAACTTGCAACCATTCCTTTAGTGACCATTCAAAGATACCAAAAAAGTGACTTATGACCGCTTTTCACATTGATGACCATGTCACGTGATCAGAATTTGGACTCCTGGAACTGGCCTGTATTTGTGACAGTCTCAGGATCATGTGACCCCCTTTTGTGACCTTCTGACAACAAAGTCAATATGGAAGGCAGATTCACTTTACAAACGTGTTATTAACTTAACACCTGCAGTGATTCATGGTGGCAAGAAAGGTCATAAAAGGAGGCAAAACTCCCGTAACAACTGCCGCGCTCAACAACAGAAATGTTGGGTTCAACATTTGAACCGTAATCGTAAGTCGAGGACTAGCTGTATTGGTTTACACTAACAGTAATTTTGAAAATCTGAATGCTGCTTCCTCCCCTTCCTCCCTTTATCTTTGTGAGAACTAGAAAAGGTCAATCCTGAGACGTTTTCTCCAATTACATTTCTACCCTGGACTCAAATTTCAGCTCTTCCTCCTGCTCCTCAAGGTTACTGCTACAGCCCCCCTTTTTTTATAGCCACTGCAAGGGTTCAATCACATGGATGTGATGCCATCTTGACTTTTGCAAGCCCCTCCCTGCAGGCATCCTGGACTTACCCCAATCATCCCATTCCTAGTAGAAGCAAGAATGGTGAGATTTTTTTCTCACTCTAAAACTGCAATGGGAAAGAAGGAAAGGAAAGGAAAGGAAAGGAAAGGAAAGGAAAGGAAAGGAAAGGAAAGGAAAGGAAAGGAAAGGAAAGGAAAGGAAAGGACAGGACAGGAAAGGAAAGGAAAGGAGAAAGGACAGGAAAGGACAGGAAAGGAGAAAGGACAGGAAAGGAAAGGAGAAAGGAAAGGAAAGGAAAGGAAAGGAAAGGAAAGGAAA
Source organism: Pantherophis guttatus (assembly GCF_029531705.1). Next base: position 50,002,505 of record NW_026844064.1, on the reverse strand, counting down.
GGGAAGGGAAGGGAAGGGAAGGGAAGGGAAGGGAAGGGAAGGAAAGGAAAGGAAAGGACAGGACAGGACAGGACAGGACAGGAAAGGACAGGAAAGGACAGGAAAGGAGAAAGGAAAGGAAAGGAAAGGAAAGGAAAGGAAAGGAAAGGAAAGGAAAGGAAAGGAAAGGAAAGGAAAGGAAAGATCTAAAGCAGGGGTGATGTTCAACCTTGGCAACTTTAAAACCTCCCAAAATTCCTCAGCACAGAATTCAAGGAGTTGAAGTCCACAGGTTTTTAAATTCCAAGGTTGGACACCCCTGGTTTAAAGACTCAGGCCAGACTCAGGTTTTTACTATCTTGGAGGAGAAAACAGGAGTCACCCTCTCCCTCACAATCAGCGCCAGTCAAGATTTTTAATACCATTACGACTCTTCCTATGAATCACGGCCTTTCCTCACTCCCAGCACACTATGACAGCCGAGAGCAGATTAATGTCCTTTGGGGTGAAGACGGGACTCGCAAAGTATGTTCACTCTTCATCTTCATTTCTCAAGAGTGAATATATTTAGTTCCCCGAGTATTTCCTCCTAGGACCTGGTTTCCAGTCTCTACAAGCACACAGCATACGTGGGAGAGTTGTGTGGAAAAAAGGAAGGAGAAAGAATACCCCAAGGAGACAGGATTTTGTTTTTTTAAAAAAACAAAAAACACAAGGACGGGGTGGGGGAGGAACTCATTTCCTTGAAGGTAATAATTTTAGCCGAGCGTCAACAGATGTTTTTGGAGGCCTAAGACAAGACACGTCTTTTCTCTTTGGTTCTCATCCTTCCATCCTATTTGTGGATTTTCTTTGGCATCAATCCTTTCTTCACCACCGGGAACTGATTCCATCTGTTGCTTCAGGTTGAATGCACAACTCAAGCCTGTCTCTGCTTTCAAATGGCCAAAGAGGGAGAATTGTTTTATGAACCAATTTCAGAGCGCTTTGATTTTACTACTTGTGGGTATGCTTTTTTTCCCTCTCAACTGCAGTGAGAGACCAAGAGAGACGTGGACTGTGTCCTCGTTTGCACCTCACCGCGGTGCATTCATACCTTGGCAACCTTTTCCCCCAGGAGCCCGCCTTTCACGCTGCACCTTTGGGTAAGAGAGGCTTCTCCCATCCTTAGCTGCACCAGGGAGAAAGTAGCATTTCCCCGCCTGATTTCAGGGCCTCCAATGACAGACTTAAAAGTGCATGGATCAATTGGGTTTTGTCGCCCTTCATCTTGCAGGGAAATCAGATGACTGGCAGTGACCAGGAACAGAAGCAATAAAGACAGCAGAGAGATTGGTAATTGAGGGCAGCCAATTTCATGCCGGTGTCATTTTTTCTGCTAAATTAAGTATGGGTGAAGAGCACTTCAAAAGGCTAAGAAGGATGGCACCCTGAAGCAGCAGTTGATAAAATTCCCACCAAGAGATTTCTTGAGTGGTCAAAAGAGGGAGGGAGGGAGGGAGGGATGTAGATAGATAGATAGATAGATAGATAGATAGATAGTGATGCTGGTGATGATGATGATGTCATCCCAGAATAATGTTGCAGGATCCAATCTGGGTCAGTCAGAGGGTTAGTTTTCAGAGCTTTGGACTCATGCTGGAGCCCATCCAAAGGGAACTTTTCTCAAAAGAAGTGTGAGATAGATGATAGATAGATAGATAGATAGATAGATAGATAGATAGATAGATAGATAGATAGATGATAGATACCCTGTTTCCCCGAAAACAAGACATCCCCTGATAATAAGCCCAATCGGGCTTTTGAGCACATGCACTAAAGTAAGCCTCCCCGAAAATAAGCCCTCCCTGAAAATATTTAAACACAGAGATGAAAATCAGGTAAGACGGCAAGAGGAGCCTTGGTGGCGCAGCAGACTAAAGCACTGTTAAGTAACACCAGTTGCCTGCAATTACTGCAAGTTCAAATCTCACCAGGCTCAAGGTTGACTCAGCCTTCCATCCTTTCGAGGTAGGTAAAAAATGAGGACCCGGTTTGTGGGGGTAATAAGCTGACTTTGTATAAAAAAAGAACACCGCTTAGGGGCCCCCCGAAAGCCCTACTAAGCAGGTATATACAAAAGTATGAAGGCTATTGCTTAATGCATTGTAAGCTGCCCTGAGTCCCCAGAAAAGGGCAGCATATAAATAGAACCAATAAATAAATAAATAAAATCTTGTTCCACATGCCCCAAAATAATAAGATCTCCCCGAAAATAAGGCCAAGCGCTTATTTCGGGCTTCAAAAAAATATGAGACAGGGTCTTATTTTCGGGAAAACACGGTAGGTATTTAGGCAGGCAGGCAAGCAGAGAGACAGACAGATATTGTACATTGCTCTGAGCGCAAGAGCAATTAGTCAATGGAATAGCTTGTCTCCCAAGGTTGTGAGTACTCCATCAATGGAGGTTTTCAAAAATAGACTGGACAACCATTTGATTGAGATGGTATAAGACTCTGGTTTTGAGCAGGGGGTTGGACTAGAAGATCTCTGAGGTCCCTGCCAGCCCTATGATTCTATGATAGAGAGAGAGAGATTAATCAATTGCTTGATCTATCGGTAGATAGGTAGGTTTTCTTACTTTCTTTCAATTGTTTCCAATTCTCAGAGACTGCATGGAGAAGTCCCTACAGTTTTCTAGGCAACATTTCCAGAAGTTGTTTGCCCTTGCCTTTTTCCTAGGGCTGAGAGAAAAGGACTGGGCCAAGGTTGCCCAGCTGGCTTTGTGTCCAAGGTGAAACCAGAACATGTGGTCTGCTGATTTCTAGCCTAATGCTTTAACTGCTACACAACAGTTAGATAGAAAGAGTGGGTTGTGGGTGGATGGTGGATGAATGTGTGAATGTGGGAGAGAACAGATGGACAGACTGAACAATAGAGAGGCAGATATTTTTGTCAGAATCATAGAGTGGCACAAATACAATACGTAATTGTTAATTTGCCGCCCATTCAATACACAATCTTTGCTATAAAACCTGACTAGACTAAAACATAATCAAATCAGGGAAAACAGGGAAAACAGCACTAACTGTAAGGGTTCCAAGTAATACACCCATAGCAAACAGAACTCTGAGGTAGGTAGATTCCTCAAAGAACAGTTTTATTGGATATATTATATTGGCATAGACTGGTGAAAACCGACTCTAAAGGTTCCCGCAGTTTTCACCTAATTAAAAGTTTTCCCCTTTTTCTCCAAACAATCGGTCATATGGTCCAATTGAGGTGCTGTCTGGTTGCTTGGTAACTTCACTCCTCTCTTCATCCACCTATGGGAATGTCCTTGATTCCCAGGAGAAACGATTTTGCTTTGTCTACAAACTCCCAATTCTCTCTCTCTATTCCCCTGCTCCCTATCCGTCATCTCCATTGTGGCAACACTGAAGCCTCAAAGATGGCCTTAGTCAGGCCAGCCTCGGAGTTGACACTACCATTAATATAAAACGCTATGTCAATGCAATGAAATAAAAGTGACATCTAAAAAGCTATAACAACTAGAGTGATAGAGAAGGACGGAGTACAAGAAGACAACTGAGCTAGCTTAATCAAATTCCGCAAACCTCAGAATTAAAGTAGAAAATACAAAAAAAAAAAAAACCCAGTTACATCAATTAGCAAGTAACATTAATCGTCACTAGTCCATTCTGTTTGGGTTCTGCAGACATTTAAATCAATGTAACCACTTATCAGCCAGCAGGTATTGAAAATAAAACTAAGGGGGTTTACCCATTTCATGGTATCAACAGCTGGAAATGCTGACGGAGGCCAAGCACCATATAATTTCAATGATTAATGAGAGAAAATAGACTGAAGACTGGCAGCCTGATTTCTTAGTGCTTGTTTTTTTTTAACAAAAAGAAGTTGACTTGCTGTCTGATAAATAGTAGTGTAGAATATTTTTAATATGCTGTAGAGTTACAGCAATTCCTACTTCTGACGGTAATCGAAGCTGGATGCCTGCAGAGCACACCAAAATTTAACTGACTGCAACTCAAGAAGCCAATCGATAGTGCTATTTTAAATGGAATTCTGGAACAGGGAACAGCAGTACAGTAAATGATTTCTGCAATGATCAGAGTCTCTAATTCCCTTGGAGCAAAGGGGGAAGGGAAGCTAGGGCAGAGATGGGGCAAGGATGCTATACGTGCCCCCAAGAGGCCAGCGCCACCAGGCCTTCCCTTCTGCCTTTGGCCCTTCAACAGTCAATTCCCCAGAAGCTGTGTTCACACAACACACCGATCCAAATCATGATCCATAAAGGCATTTCCGTAAGAGGTTATATGCGGGTTTAGGGCAGGGGTCGGCAACCTTAAACACTCAAAGAGCCATTTGGACCCGTTTCCCACAGAAAAGAAAACACTGGGAGCCACAAAACCCTTTTGACATCTAAAATGAAGATAACACTGCAGACATCACTTTTTACCTTTATGCTATGCATTAAAAAAACCTATTGTGTGCTGCATTTTTGAAATCAATGACCTGCTACAGAGAAAACACATTTTTATTTCTGCATGCAACAAAAACATTTTGAACTCCGAAAAAAAAAAAGATGGGTCAAAAAGCTCAATAAATCACGTGCCGGCAGGTGTCACACATTGGTGGTTGTGACGCATATTTTGAGCGACAGGGAGCCGCAGCAGAGGGATGAAAGAGCCTCATGCGGCTCCAGAGCTGCAGGTTGCAAACCCCTGGTTTAGGGCAATGGTTAATGCAGTTCCTTGTGGCTTGTTGTGTTAAGCCAACATAGTCCTTTGGGTTTCCATCCCCAGGATTGCCCATCTCACAAACACAGCTCTGGGTGATTGATAATTTGTTTTTGTTTTTTAAAAAGTACAATGTGGAAAATAAATCTGGCAGTTAGAACAACTAATCAGTGGAACAACTTGCCTCCAGAAGTTTTAAATGCTCCAACACTGGAAGTTTTTAAGAAGAGATTGGATAACCATTTGTCTGGAACGGTAGAGGATCTCCTGCTTGAACTGTGGGTTGGACCTCCAAGGTCCCTTCCAATTCTGTTATTCAGTTCTATTCTAAATACATCCCACAACCAACTAAAACACCAAGCAGTTGACAAAGACACCATACCAACAGGGTGGGCTCAGTTCAGGGGTGAAATCCAACAGGTTCTGACAGGTTCGGGAGAACCGGTAGCAGAAATTTTGAGTAGTTCGGAGAACCAGCAAATACCACCTCTGGTTGGCCCCAGAGTGTGGTGGGAATGGAGATTTTGCAATATCCTTCTCCCAGGAGTGGGGAGGGAATGAGGACTTTGCAGTATCCTTCCCCTGCCATGCCCACCAAGCCATGCCCACAGAACCGGTAGTAAAAAAAATTGAATTTCATCACTGGCTCAGTTACTCTCTTGCCCCTATGACCAGGAAAACACGCAGGGGTTCAAGCTTTCTGAACGGTGAGCAGAGTCACACAATGGATGAAGACCCAATTACAGGTGCTCCTCAATTTACGACTACAATTGAACCCAAAATGTGTATTGTTAAGCAAGACAGCTGTTAAGTGAGTTTTGCCCCATTTATAACTTTTCTTGCCACAGTGGCTAAGTGAATCACTGCAGTCATTAAGTGAGTAACACGGTTGTTAAGTGAATCTGGCTTCCTCATTGATTTTGGTTGTCAGACGGTCACCAAAGCGGATCACATAACCAGGGACCACTGCAAATGTCATAAATACGAGTTTGTTGCCAAGCATCTGAATTTTGATCACATGATCACGGGGATGCCGCAACGGTCGTAAATCTGAAAAATGGACATAAGTCACTTTTTTCAGGGCTGTTATAAATTTGAACGGTCACTAAATGAATGATCGTAAGTCAGGACCAGAGGTGGGTTTCAGCAGGTTCTGACCAGTTCTGGAGAACCGGTAGTGGAAATTTTGAGTAGTTCGGAAAACTGGGAGTAAAAATTCTGACTGGCCCCACCCCCATCTATTCTCTGCCTCCCGAGTCCCATCTGATCGGGAGGAAATGGGGATTTTGCAGTAACCTTCCCCTGGAGTGGGGAGGGAATGGAGATTTTACAGTATCCTTCCCCTGCCACACCCACCAAACCATGCCACGCTCACCAAGCCACGCCCATAGAACCAGTAGTAAAAAAATTTGAAACCCCCCACTGGTCATGACCTACCTACTTGCTACCTAGTGAGAAGATTACCTGCAGGCATGGAATTCGTATGGCCAAGTATAATATGGGACTCATTTATACACAATACTGTGTTAAAAAGCAGGATAATTATACAACGATCAAAATTCAGATGCTTGGCAACCAGTTATGTATTTTTGACAATTGCATGTCCCAGGGTCATATAATCACCAATTGTAACCTACCAGCCAGCAGAGTCAATGGGGAAGTCAGATTTGCTTTGCAGCTGCAGTGATTCGCTTAATAACTGTGGCAAAAAGGTTGTAAACTGGGACACTTAGCAACTGTCTCACTTAGCAATGGAAATTTTGGGCTCAGTTATCGAGAACAATCTGTATATTTGCATTAGATGAGAACTATACGTTTCTTAAAATGATAACACAATATTGTTGGTTGTATTCCCCCCCCCACTTTTTCTTTTTTTAAAAAGCACCTTCTTTGTGTGTGTTTCTCTTTTCTTTGAAATGTATGCATTTGTATTATAATTCATCTTGTGCTTTGCTCCTCCCCCCCCCCTCTTTTCTTTTTAGTCATTATTTTAAAAGCGATTTTAGAAAGGTGAGCCAAGACAGGCAGCCGGCTGTTCCCAGAGGCGACTTAAAATTCCCTTCTATTCTGCAAATTCTTGCAGTTGGGAATCCTGTTCTTTGGTGTACTTAACAAATTAGTTAATCCCCCAATGATGTATTCCAGCACTTTGTCTTTCTGGAAAGGCAAAAGGGATCTTGGAGGCTGGAATCCCAAGACCAAAGGAGACTTAAAAGAAGAACAGTTAAGGGAGAGTTTTTTTAAAAAATGTCCAGGGAAGTATATTATTTTGTCTCTTGGCAGATGAGCACTGGCTCCTCTAAGGTAATTCTTTTCTGGAAAGAGAGCCCAGCCAGCCAGGACCAGGTAAAAAACTGACTTGTCATTGTCCCTCTCTTTCTCCAAGGACCGAATCCAGACTCTGCACACCCAAAGAGCATCGTTCCCTTTTCTCATAAAACAATCAAACAGCCATAAACATGATTCATGGTTAAGGAGGAGCAGCAGCAGCGGAGACTCAGCTCTATGTGCCAAAGGGAGATCGGCCATTTTCTTTTCCTCCCCAGACAAGGTCATCTCTGAAGGTCACAGTGTTCTGGCCCACCAGCGGAGTTGGCAGCAGAGTCAGTGTCGAGTGTCACAGCTCCCCTCAACACCATACGGACCGGAGGGGCGGGACATGTGGCGAGCCAGAGGAATATGACATGCAACATTGAATACGACGACAGGTGATGCCGAAGACAATGGCAATAAACACGGGTGTTGGTGGGGTAACATGGCTAAGGTAGATGCGGTGAGGTCACTTAGATGTTGGTGCTAGATGGCTAGTGGGGCTCGGTGAGTCAGGCTGTGAGCAGGCGGACAGCGGGATTCCCGTACCTTGATGGCAAGCTGACAGAACTGTGCAGACAGATGACGTAACAAAGGAGGGGCTTGCACAGCACCTCTGTGGCGGATTCAGACAGCAGCTGAGAGCAATCAGGAAATCGGAACACAGAAGACAGTATAAAGCGAGCTGAGAGACAGATGCCCTCAGTTCCGACTTTAATCTGCTCTAGCAGTCTGACTTTCACCTGATGCTGTCAAGTAACTACCATTAAAACCAGGTTTGCATCACTTTCATTGTTGGTTTGCTTACCTTGCCCGGTGCTAGCACAGACACTGAGGGATAGCTGAGAGTCAGACAGTGAGGAGGTTGGGGAGGAACATGGGCCAGTCCTAGGGGCTGGGAAAAGCTCGGACGAGGGCTCTGCGTCAAGAGGCAGAGAGGGAGCTAGGCAGCAGCGAGGCAGAGGAACAGCTGGAGCCTGTTCCCAGTGTGCGCATGCGCAGAGCTTCCAGAAGACAAGAACAACTAAGAAAGCAGGGTCGATTTGGGAGTAACGCCACACCTTGGAGGTGCTTGGCCCCTCCCATAGGAAGCAAAAGAGGAGTGAATGGGGAGGGGGCTTTTGCAGGAAACAATTAGTTCGGTCAGTTGTTTCAAGAGTGGGAAGATCTGTCCGTGAATGCCAGAGACTCTGTACCAAGTTTTGCCTTGCCCTGCGTTTGGAAACTAGTTACCTGGCAGCTTTCCAAGCGAGATAAGGTCTGTGTTGATAAATATTCCTTTGAAAAACTGTTTGGACAGGCCCTGCTGACTGTGAATGAAAGGAATTCACAGTTGTGTAAATAAAAGGGGTTTTGCCAGGACCAAGACTCTGCTTCCTGCTTTTTAAGGGAGCCTAGGTCAGAACACACTGGGGCAAGGCCCAGCCAAGGCCCTGTGATGTCATTCTTCACAAACAGAAACAGAGGAGGTTGCAATGCTGCCTTGGCAAAGCCAGGTGAGTTTGGTGTCTGAAAGATGCAAGCAAGCAGAGCCTCTCATGAATAGCAAAAGTCAGTAAGGTCTACCTACGTATTTACAAGAATCTCCCCCAGACTTCTTGCCTTCCCCTAGGAATGCTGAGATGAGGCTTCGGAGATCTTGGAGGAGATCAAGCTTATGCTGCTTGCAGTGGTGCATGGATTCCAAGCTAGGCCCTCTCTTGACCCCCTCATTCCAGTTTCCCAACATAGCGCCAGGCATTAGGCTGTGTGGATTAGGCCTTAGTGCAAAGGCTGAGCCTTCTCAAAGGTGGTTTATTCAATTGGGGATAATTAAATGCAAACCAGGCCAGGGAAAGCAATACAACTGGCTGAGGCAGGCAAGAAAAACATTCAGCCTAGTCAGGAAAAGGGAGACCAGGGCCATCTTGATTTGAACCATCCAAAAAAGGACCTTCATTTCAAGAAGGCAGAAGAAACCGAGGAGTTAAGACAGAATATAAAGCAGGCATTGGGGAAGCAAAGGATCTAGTCATTCTTCATTCTCCCCCAACGTCGCCCTGATGCGGGCAGGCAATGTTCCTGCCAGGCTGATCAAGCTTTAATGAGGCAGCTTTCCTGACCAGCTGCTCTCTTCCGATCTAAAGAGAACGGGGAAATTTTCAGTTTGTCTTTCTAGTCTCACCTTGAGAAGAAAGAAAAATAACAGGCTGATGAAAGGCGCTTGACAGGCAAAGAAACATCACCCCACTCGAGGGTACATTGGAGCCCTGAAGGATCCCAATCCTAAAATTCACTTCACCAGAAGGAAAAGGATAGAGGTCAAGGCAGCTCCCTCACCTGAGAACTCCTTGGCCAAATCCTAGAGTCCTGGAGACCAAATTCTACAGTTCTACCTATTGGCCAAATCCTAGAGTTCTGCATATGCTCAGAAGCGCTCCTGCAGAGACAATCGATTTTGGGGATTCCTTGCTAGCAGGACTACCAGATTCTGTAACAGCTTTGTTCCCTAGGCCATCCGTCTGGTAAACTCACAAGATTCGTTTTTCTCGCCATAAACATGTATACATCCGAACTAGACTGGGTTGTTTCTCTGTGCAGTATAATATATGTGGGTATATACATAATTTTTTGTTTATTTATCTTGTCATGTTTATGTAAGGTAAAATTGGAGGTGGTTACCCTGTATGCAACAAAATTTCATTTTTAATGTATGCCAATTAGTGTACATTCAAATTGACAATAGTTATTCTATTCTGTTCTGTTCTGTTCTGTTCTGTTCTGTTCTTGTTCTGTTCTGTTCTGTTCTAAATTCCAAAATTCCAAAATTTCCATTCCATTCCATTCCGCTCCGCCCACTCCGCTCCACTCTATTTCTATTCTATTCTATTCTATTCTATTCTATTCTATTCTATTCTATTCTATTCCATTCCATTCCATTCCATTCCATTCCATTCCATTCCACTCCACTCCACTCCACTCCACTCCACTCTATTTCTATTTCTATTATTTCTATTTCTATTTCTATTTCTATTTCTATTTCTATTTCTATTTCTATTTCTATTTCTATTCTATTCTATGTTAGATTTTCTCTTCTGCTTTTGCCTACAACCTCAAGATAACTGTAACTAAAACTGTACAAATCATCTGTGAAATATGATTGTCTCTAGTCATGCAACCCTCTAGATCTTTTTGAATGCACTCCAGAGATCCGGATTAATCCGTTTAGATCCTTGCATGTCGAGTCGCCCTGCCTCGTGAAATGAAATACTGGTACAGCGCAGATGTATTCTGAATCACCCAGTATGAAACTCTCCCCAGTTTCTGAAGCTCCTGAGTTGAAATGCAAATATATTGTTAAATTATTACATTACAAACAGGGTTTGTCTTCCTAGTAAACTTTCAAAAGATCAGCCTGATAGCTTGTAATGATTCCCTCAAGCTTATTTTTAAGATTATAATTGTCTTAAAGATACAAATGTGTGATTTGACACTGAACTTCCCAAAATGTAAAGAAAAAGATGCTCTCTGGTTCCACAAAACTTGTATATTTCGTCATGATGTTTGTTTGGAAACAGATTCACTGCATTCTAAATGTTAATAACCCTTTGTGGAAAAAGGAACCGCTCTCACAGCTTTCTTTGTTAATTGGGTCAAAAAAGAGAATTTCAGTATGAGTAATTAAAACTACACAAATGGAATTCAGGCTCCTACACAGCTATTAAAAACAGACAACTTTTCCCTGACATCTGGCTTCCCTATTTATTCTCCTACCTGCTCAACAGAAGAGTTTTGTATAATATAAGAATTATTTTCCAGTTGATTCTTCACGTGCCCCAAACTTTACACTGAAGATGTTACCTAATCAGCTAGTGAAGCCTCTGCAAACAAAGAAGTTCTAAGCAGCAAGGAGTCCACCAGCTTTTCCTCTGCAGGAAGATGCTTGATGGTGTAATGTTGCACACACCAAAGACTCAAAAAAGAGGCCCACAAAATCAACAGAACTAATACCCAGGAAGCAGAAGAAAGTTCTGACTATTCAAAGATGGATATCAAAAGTGTTTTTGAAACTCTTCTCCACCTGATTTAGAGGTGGTCACTTAAAATCCAGGTGGCTTCAGGTGGTTCCAGGTAGATAGTTGGATAGATGATAGATGGATAGACGGATAGATAGACAGATGGATAGATAGGTGGGTGGGTGGATGGATGGACGGATGAAGGACAGACAGACAGACAGACAGACAGAAGAGAAAGAGGGAGGGAGAGAGAAAAAGAGGGAGAGAGAGAGAGAAGAGGGAGGGAGGGTGGGAAGGAGGTTAGGATGGCAATTGAGGCTATGAAGCCTTAATGGCAAACAAGTGTCAGATGCCCTATAGCCGATGCCCCTTCTGAATGCTTTCCATTGAACCCCAAACAGACAATAATTTTTAAAAAGCAGACTATTCATAGATAGCCTTCAATTACTCTCTCTCACTAAGCATGTGGAAAAACATCACATCATCTCAGGGAATTTCTCCAAAATGTCCATCTCCTTTGAAAGGATTGTAAAAAGGACAAACGCTCTTTCATGAGGCTTGAAAGAATTGTAAAACCTCTTTTATCCAACCTCAGTTCAACATAAAAGTGCAAGGGGTGGGGATTCCCTCTAATGCTATCTGAAATACTTCAGTTAGATATTTTTCTGTATCTCCCACTCATCTGAGAGATCCCACCAGAAAGAAGATGTTCCCATAAACAGACATCCCAACTATATAGTTTTGAATAAATAATTCAAATAATCCATACTTGCTTACTGATGGCTTTTCAATAGAAACCGGTTTGGCTTTAATAATTTAACCATTTTTGTTACATTTGTAAGTGAGTCAACTATTAGCCACAATCCTGAGTACATATCTCTATTTGTTCAAGGCTTTGCTGGTCTTGGTCAATGAAATAACAATAATAACAACAATTACCTCAACAACAAACTTTTTAAAAAGGGAAACGCTGCATTTTCTATGCTGGGATGCTGGCAGGTGTTTTTATGGCATAGATACACAATGTTTAGTAGTCTGGGGGAATTAATAAAGCTGATTTGTAAATTGGCAAGACAGATGCTTAAAAGAAGTTTAAAATGAAGCAATTTCTCTATACATTCTTTGCAGGCCAAATATATAATCATCATTTTATGGACCCTTCATTTTGTAGGTTTCCTTTTGCCTATGTTTTTTAAAAAAGAGTATTATAAGTTATAACCATTTCCATCTGATTCACAGTAAAATAATGGCCCACAATCTTTTCTCTTTCACTTTCTCTCTCTCTGCTCCCTCCCTTTTATTTAATTTTCTTTTTCCCCAACAGAGTTACCAAGTCTGTTTTGCAGAGCCCCGTTTGAAATAACCACTGCAAGAATCAGCAACATCCAGCAGCTTAATAGAAAGGAGTCCATTTTAAATGAAGGCATATAAGCCTGTAAATGCTGTCTCTGAGCTTCCTGAAAACCTAGTACAAATTTTCCCCCACTAAGTTCAACAATCAGTAGTGAAAATGTGGAGAGAGAGGGGGGGACAGAGGGACAGAGAAAGAGAGAGAGAGAGAGAGGGGGGGGAGAGAGAAAGAAAGAGAAAGAAGGAAGGAAGGAAGGAAGGAAGGAAGGAAGGAAGGAAGGAAGGAAGGAAGGAAGGAAGGAAAGAAAGAAAGAAAGAAAGAAAGAAAGAAAGAAAGAAAGAAAGAAAGAAAGAAAGAAAGAAAGAAAGAGAACTTGGCTTGAGATGATCATGGGAACCAATCTGTTTCTGGCTACTTTTTCCTTTGCATTTAATTCTCCATGATAGACTTTAAAAAGCTGATCCTTTATCAAACCCCTCACACGTAAAAGGGGTTCTTGAGTGAGTATATAACTTGCCTTTATTTGGATCAGGCCTGGAACAGTCTTTCTGGAAGGATTACCCCCCCACCCCCATTCTTACAGTGAATGCCAACTGTGGTTTCCAGAGTTGGACTGAAGGATTACAGTGTCTTCACTGAGTTTAGGTCTGTTCTGCCTTCACTCAGGCAGACTTTTGCCATCTCAGGACAGATCTAACGTCCACTTTCAAGTTGTTTCTGCTTTTAAAAATCACATCTATCCAATTCTTGTGTAATGCAATTTTAAAACATCCATTTGAGGTTCTAGGCATGGTATTTTCCCAACCCCACACCCCACCCTCCAAAATAAAACTTATAAATTGGACGTTGGTACAATTTTAATCTAAAGCCGAATGGCATTCAGTTTGTGGGAAGTTTCCTGAGATGGATGACCATTGTGTCGACTTCCTGCTTCCCCTAAGACTTTTGTTTTCCACCTAAACTGCACGGATTAAATCTCCCCTAAATACAAATGAAACTGCAGCAGCCGAAAGTTTATTCGTCTTTAAAAGAAAAACAGGTTTGTGGCATTTTGTCGCCGAGATTAACAGGTGACCTTTCGCCAAGGCATTCACTAAACTCCACCATTGAGCTGCTAACAAAATGCACCAAATTGCAGCATCCTAGTTTTAAGAGCCTGGTGCTGGCATCTCAACGCATTGTGCAGCAGTCCTTAGCGAGTAGCAGGGAAGCCTCAAATTACACACCCATCGGCTGTCTCAAAACCCAGATACACTTGGAGCCGTTTGAAAACTGTGGTCCAAACTGCCTGCTTTGACCAGATATCAGCTTAAAGCCCCGTTATATGTTTTTTTTGCTATCCAAACCATTTTCTGGAGGATCTTTAGAGACTTGGCAAAATCTCTCCTGCATCTCTCCACCCTGCTGCCTCAGCAAATTTTTTCCAGTCCCTGCTACCCCTGATGCGCTCGTGCAGAAAAAAAGGAGAAAAAGAAGCAATACAGCTCACAAAAGAAGAAATATTTCTTACCCAAAGTAGCAAATGCCTCCTGCCTGACAGCCAACCCGTCCGTTCATTTGTTCCTCGGTTGTTTCTCCTTCTGTTTGTTCAGCCGTCGGCTGTTCAGATGGAGCAGCCGGGGCGGGGTGGGGAGAGAGAGAGAGAGAGAGATTAGGAGGAGTAAATCTCTGGGAGAGGATTGAACCCACTGAGGATGCGCGACCAGGTAAGGCGAGATGGAAAAGTGAGGGAGGAGGAAGTCCAGCCACTCACTGGAGAGCAAAAAAGGGAGATTCCCCCGTTGTCAGATCCACTCCCACGCCACCCACTCAGCTGATTGTGGGTGGGTGGGTGGGGGAGTGACAAAGAGGCTGCTGGCAGATCGGATGAGGCAGGGAATTATAGCAGATGTGCAGCCTTGAACTTCGTCAGGAAATTGATGGTGCTCAGCGTGGGAGGATGGCGGGGAGAGACAATAGCCCATATTAGAAAAGGAAGGCGCTTTTAATGCATCGGCCATTCTGGGTCTCTCTTTACTAGTCTTCAGAGGGGAGGAACTACTAGTGCCAAGCAGGGAAATACTCCTGCAGAATATTTTATTGTCCGAGAATAGAGAAATATGTCAACTAGATAAGTTTATGGAGGCAAAGCTGAGGGATGGAGTGGAAGGGGTGTGACTCTTCGCTTTTCTGTGATATTATACCTAATTTTTTTTTTTAAAGTATGGCTTTTTATAAAGGACAAACACTTTGATCAGATATTGTTGAACTCTGATGAAAAATGAATTAAGAAAATATATAATTTTTTTTTTTACTAAACTGGAAAATGGAGGATGGACAAGTAAAAGACACAATGACACAGTGGGTAAAAAAAAACCTTTGGTTATAATATAGAATTAGAGAAATGGCAAAATTTATGGGAAAGGAACAAAAGTGTGTATAGTCAAGGCTATGGTTTTCCCAATTGCAATGGATGGCTGTGAAAGTTGGACCATAAGGAAGGCTGAGCACCAAAGAATTGAGGCCTTTGAACTCTGGTGCTGGAGAAGACTCCTGCTCTGAGTCCCTTGGACTGCAAGGGGATCAAACCAGTCAGTCCTAGAAGGAGATCAACCCTGACTGCTCTTTAGAAGGCCAGATCCTGAAGAGGAAACTCAAATACTTTGGCCACCTAATGAGAAGGAAGGACTCACTGGAGAAAAGCCTAATGCTGGGAATGATGGAGGGCAAAAGAAGAAGGGGACAACAGAGAAACGAGGTGGCTGGATGGAGTCACTGAAGCAGTAGGTGTGAGCTTAAATGGACTCCAGAGGATGGGAGAGGACAGGGAGGCCTGGAGGAATGTGGTCCATGGGGTTGCGATAGATTGGACACGACTTTGCAACTAACAACATGGGAAAGGAACTATAAATTGACAATGGCACCTTCTTATCAAGAAAATGTGTGTAAAATGTTTTATAGATAGCACTTACCATCTGCTAGGTTAGCTAAAATGCTTAAAAATATGTCTAGCAAATGTTGAAAAAAACGTAACCAAAAAAACGGGCACTTATTATCATATGTGGTGGACTTGTGTAAAAGCAAAAAAAAAAATGGGCAAAAATACATAAGTGGTTAAAAAGGATGATAGTGAAAACATGCAGATTTTAAATCTGAACTGTTTTTATTAGGTATAATATCAAACTGTTGGCTTTTCTCTTTCAGGATGCCACCTTCTCGCCAAGGGTCTGCAGCATCCTTCCTTGCTCAAGTGAAGAGCCTGGACTGCCATCTGTCAAAAATGGTGTAGGGTCTCCTGCTTGGGTAGAGAGTTGGACAGAGTCCCTTCCAACTCTGTTAATCTGTATCTGTATCTAAATTTCGGCTCAATCCCAAACCAGGGAGAGGGAGACCTGGATAACTCTTCCATGGGTTCCATATCTAATCACAGTCATTTCCAAGGGAGAATTCTTACTTTAGAGATGGTTAGCAAAGTTCACCTACTCCTGAAAAAAATGTAGAGAAATTGCCCACCCCATCTAGCTGGGGCATAATGTCTAAAGATATTACTACATCTTAGAATATAGGGAGTCCTCAATTTACAACAAAAGGTCATTTAGTGACCTTTTCAAAGTTAAAACAACATTGAAAAAAAGTGACTTGTGACTTTCACACTTATGACCGTTTCAGCATCCCCATGGATACTAGATCAAAATTCAGATGCTTGGCAACTGACTCATATTTATGACGGTTGCAGTGGTCATGCGATCGCCTTCTGGCAAGCAAAGTCAACGAGGAAGCTCAATTCACTTCAAACAACCAGGTCACTAATTGCAGTGATTCACTTAACAACTGTGGCAAGAAAGGTTGTAAAATGGGGCATGTTTTACTTAAACAACTGTTTAATTGTGGTCGTATGTCGAGGACTATCTGTAATGGTGTCTACATATCTAATCAAGACCAAGAAAGCATGAGCTATACAGAATTTAAAAAGCTGTGTTTAATGCTAGTTGTGAGATAAACAGGAAATTTTGGAAACTGCAATAGGAATTTTCCAGTCTCAGTATGGACAGTTAATTATTATTTACAAAGTCTCTTCAAATGACTTAAATTAGTTCTTCGCAGATGTCTCTCCACCTGGAGATAGCTAGAGAGAGGGGAGAGAGAGAGAGCGAGAGAGAGAGAGAGAGAGAGAGAGAGAGAGAGAGAGGGAGAGATGGATAGAAAGAAATCTAATGCAAACTAAGCTTAGAGAAAAGATAATAGAAAGGCTCAAAATGTGTAAGGAAAAAGAGAGAAGAAAAAGAAAAGTAAAAATACAACAAGGAAAGAGAAAAGAAATAAAGGAAGAAGTGACTTCCAACCTTTATCACAAGTAGAAACAAATTTGTTAACTCTTCATGGTCTCTAAATTACAAACACTTATTTCTTCATTCTATATTCCATCTCTTATCTTTTAAAAAATCCATAAAACATTATCTTTTCAGTCCTGCTGTCAACAGATAGTCCATAAAGGATAGCCAGAAGTAACAGCATATCTTGTTTTAACCTTGGTCAAATAAACCAACTTTATATTCCTTCCTTTGACTTCCAACAGTCTTAATTTCTAGTCTGTTGTATCTCTTAAAAATCTCCTCTCTCTTTTTTTCTATTGGCCTTCTCTAGCCATTAACAACCCACTCACCCTTACTTTTTATTTTGCTTGTATTCCACAATCATCTTTTTTCATCATTGTTTTTTTAATTATTGTAAACAGCCTCCAATTTTTTTAAAAAAATGAGCAGTACATAAATCATGTTAATGATGAAAATGAATGCAGAAATGCTTTAAAAAATGGTACTTTCGGAACTACAGGAGTAAATGTTTGGCTTTGCAATTCTGACAGTCATGAAAAGAGAGCAAAGATTTCTTGATAAGTTGTAAGAAAGAAACTTGGAGAATCAATGGGTGGGATTAGACGGTAATTACCACCGTAAGAAGATTCTCCCTTTTTACCTGATAACATGGACCAGATTGTCCCTCTGTCTAATCCTCACACCCACATATAAGATGGATCCCTAAGGGATCAAGTTACAGCCCTCATTGTTATATCCAAACCCTCTGTAGCTGCTTCACATAAATGCCTAAATGCTACCTTCTTTCCTAATGACCTTATCAGACAAATCTTGGCAACAAGTTAAGAGTCCCTAATCCCTCCAATGAAATATGTCAGATAAAAAAGGATTACCTATCCTGCCCTCGGCTAAAATTAGACCTGCTTTTTTGCCTCTTGTAGGCATAGATGTTCTCATGCCTGGATGTGTCTACCCTGTTTCCCTGAAAATAAGACCCAACCGGAAATACCAGATAGACAGATAGTTGGATAGACGGATAGATGGATAGACGGATACAGATAGTTGGATACGAATAGATGGATAGATGGATAGAGAGGTGGGTGGATGCGTGGATGGACAGACAGACAGACAGACAGACAGACAGACAGACAGACAGACGAGAGAGTGGAAGAGAAAGAGGGAGGGAAAGAGAAAAAGAGGGAGAGAGAGAGAGAGAAGAGGGAGGGAGGGAGGGAGGGAGGGAAGGAGGTTAGGATGGCAATTGAGGCTTTGGAGCCTTAATGGCAAACAAGTGTCAGATGCCCTATAGCCGATGCCCCTTCTGAATGCTTTCCATTGAACCCCAAACAGACAATAATTTTTAAAAAGCAGGCTATTCATAGATAACCTTCAATTCCTCTCTCTCACTAAGCATGTGGAAAAACATCACATCATCTCAGGGAATTTCTCCAATGTCCAAATAGAAAGGATTGTAAAAAGGACAAACGCTCTTTCATGAGGCTTGAAAGAATTGTAAAACCTCTTTTCTCCAACCTCATGAGACCAGTTCAACATAAAAGTGCAAGGGGTGGGGATTCCCTCTAATGCTATCTGAAATACTTCAATTGCTCATGCAATCCCGTTGCAAACTGGTAGTAAAGGTAAGATGAACCCACCCCTGCTACACATGTGCACAGAGAGAGAGAGCTTCCCTCTCATTCCTGGACCTAAAACATTCCGTTTGTATCTCCCCATCCAGATATTTTCTAGGATGGTATATTTTGCACACTCCACCTAATCGTAGGAAAAGCTGGTGGCGCTAGAATAAATGCAGAACTTATAGAGTTTTATTTCGTATATTTGTAGACCAAATTTGCATCACCCACAGTGATTGACACAAAATAAAAAATATAAAAGCCATAGCACAATTAAACTAGAGAATACAACATTCATGGTCCAAGGCCTGAATATCTATAGAATTGCATTCTCCCAATAACATCTGGCAAGGGTGGGCTGTTTGCATGTCATCTGGTTTTCTAATGGTCACCTCAAGTTACTTCCTCACGTTTTCCATTTTTAACATCCATTTTCCTTCTACAAATTATGCACAAGTCCAAACAATGTTTTCTACACATTTACTGTATGTTAGTATTGAAAAAGCATCAATATTCTTTTGTTTGCTAATCTTTAAGGAAACAGAGATTGAAGGAGCCCCTTTCTCCCACTTTCCCTGTGGGCCTTTTGCTTGCTCTGGTGTCAATTGGACAAGGCCACCCTGTCAAAGAATCCTGTGTTAATCCCACCAAAAGAGATTCATGATTGTCAGGCCCTAAGAAAGACACAGAAACTTAGTTCTGAGCAGTTTCCTTTATTGTTCCTCACCAATAGACAGAATCTTGCCAAACTAATGTCAGGTTCCGATGTAAACGTGAGGGGAAAAACCCCAAAACCAAAGTTCTGAAATGAGTATTTTTTATCTCCCTCACAAACACTGGCATGAACTGACATCCATCCACAGGAAATTCAAAGTCAGGACTGGGAGGAAAACATATTTTTAAAAGAGAAAATAGCATCAGCAAGATGATTAAGAGGAGGTGTTATGTTCTTCATGAGTAAGGCAGTTGACATATTCCAAGAATATAACACCCATACATATCACATCAATACTGGTGCGTATCTTAGTTAACAATCGCTGCATGTACTTCCATGAATCTGGGAGTGGTACAAAGCATTTTATGTGTATACAAATTTAATGCACTCTATTGTGCTTTTAGGTCCCTTAATACGTGTTTGGTTTCTCCCAAACACGACAAACCCTCTGTAGTTAAGCAGCCCCAGCAAGAAGTCTCTCTCACACACATAGCAGGCTAACAAGTCTGTCCTTCTGGGAGATGAATAGTTGTCTGCCACACCTATTCATCCCCGCCCCCCTGCCTTTTATCCCCAGAGCTAGGGTAGGACTTCACTAGCAGCGGTGGCTCTTCCATCCCAAGGATCGGCCCATAGATTTCCACTGCTCTCCTCTCCTCTGCCTTCTGCGCATCCATGCGTCAGGCACTGGACCCAGCTGTTCCTCCTCTTCCTCATCAGCCGCCTCCAGATCTGGGGGCTGTTGACTCTCCATCTGTGGGCTGATGGATGGCCCAGGCTCCACCTCTGTCTATCTCTGACAGCTCCATTCCTTCTTCCCCTTGGAAGCTCTCAGGTTGCCTTGATGCTGGTCCTGATTCCCACGCTGCCTCCTCATCTGATTCGGCTGCTGGAGGGGCCTGCGGCCAACAGGCCACAACAATATCTTTTGTGCATAGTAGGCACTAACCTGCCCTCTGGGTTCCAAAATGATAGGGATAGGGATCACCAGCATGCAAAAGACAACCATCTGATATTAGCACCAAATAGTACCAATAGAGACAGGCACCTTGGATGCAATCCCAAAACATCTGAAGCACTAACTGAACGCCATTGACAAAAACCAGGGGTGCTATTCAGAAGGTTCTGAATAGACCCAGTAGCAGAAATTTTGAGTCCTTCAGAGAACTGGCAAATACCACCTCTGGCTGGCCCCAGAGTGGGGTGGGAATGGAGATTTTGCAATATCCTTTCCCGAGTAATTGGGTGGGAATCGGAATTTTGCAGTATCCTTCCCCTGGAATGGGACGGGAATGGAGATTTTGCAATATCCTTCCCCCAATAGTGGGGTGGGAATGGGGATTTTGCAGTATCCTTCCCCTGGAGCGGGATGGGAATGGAGATTTTGCAATATCCTTCCCCCAGGAGTGAGGAGGAAATGGGGATTTTGCAGTATCCTTCCCCTGGAGTGGGATGGGAATGGAGATTTTGCAATATCCTTCCCCCAGTAGTGGGGTAGGAATGGGGATTTTGCAGTATCCTTCCCCTGGAGCGGGATGGGAATGAAGGTTTTGCAATATCCTTCCCCCAGGAGTGAGGAGGGAATGGGGATTTTGCAGTATCCTTCCCCTGCAATGCCCACCAAGCCACGCCCACCAAGCCACACCACACCATGCCCACCAAGCCACGCCTACAGAACCGGTAGTAAAAAAAAATTGAATTCCACCACTGGAGAAAAACCACCATCAGTCAGCTGCGAAAGGCAGCTTCACTTAGAACAGGCTACACTCTGCAACAATACCTTTTAACACCATCAAACGAGAGCATCTGCCTGTTTCAGTCCTTGGGAAAGACTCATTAGGTGAATAAAACTGCCAAGTCCAATCTAAACACCTGGCTGACTGTGCAACCAACCATAATATTCCTATGAATTAGTCATGAGGCTTTATCAGAATACAACATGCAAGACAATAATAAGCCAAAACGTAACACAATGGAGCAAAAGGCAAAACTAAAAGAAAATGTAATTCGTATTTCTGGATCACCGCTACAATTTACCTTAAAAAAAAATCCATACATATGGTTTCCAATTGCGCTGCTTTATATATAAAAGACCATATTCATTTATTTGTATCCCGCCTTTATTTTTAAGAATAAGGCAGTGGACACATCTAATATTTCTTCCTCCTCCTATTTTTCCCACCACAATCCCGTGTGGTGGGTTGGGCTGAGAGAGTGGGACTGGCCCAAGGTCACACAGCCAACTTTCATTATGTGTACGATTTGGGTTCTGACCACATGTAAATATATGTATTTTCCTCATTTGTTGGACACCATACCACATGCCAGGTTGATGCCTGTCCATTCATGTCCAGATGATTAGGGGACTGGAGGCTAAAACATATGAGGAACGGTTGTAGGAACTGGGTATGTCTAGTTTAATGAAAAGAAGGACTAGGGGAGACATGATATCTCAGTGGTTGCCACAAAGAAGAGGGAGTCAAGCTATTCTCCAAAGCATCTGAAGGTTGGGCAAGAAGCAACGGATGGAAACTAATCAAGGAGAGAAGCAACTTAGAACTAAGGAGAAATTTCCTGACAGTGAGAACAATTAATCAGTAGAACAACTTGCCTCCAGAAGTTGTAAATGCTCCAATACTGGAAGTTTTTAAGAAGAGATTGGATAACCATTTGTCTGAAGTAGTGTATTGTATCCTGCCTAAGCAGAGGGTTGGACTAGAAGACCTCCAAGGTCCCTTCCAACTCTGTTATTCTATTCTATTCTATTCTATTCTATTCTATTCTATTCTATTCATGCCGCATGCCAAGCTTCAGGTGTTCCTCGACTTACAACAGTTTGTCTATTAACCGTTCAAAGTTCCAATGGCACTGAAAAAAATGACTTATGACCATTTTTCAAATGACAACCATTTGCAGAATCCCCAGGGTCACGTGATCAAAATCCAGACTCTTGGCAACTAGTTCACATTTATGACTGTTGTACCATCCTGGGGTCATGGGATCTCTGGTTTGCAAAGTCAATGGGGAAGCCAGATTCACTTAACAACCATGTTACTAAGTTAACGACGGCAGTGGTTCCCTTAGCCACTGTGGCAAGAAAGGTCATAAAATGGGGCAAAACTCCCTTAACAAATAGCTCGCTTAGCAAAGTGAGATACATTTTGGGCTCAATTGTGGTCATAAGTCAAGGACCACCTGTACAGTCTGAGTTCCTTGTTTGCAGCTTCGTATTGTGTGAACCCAATCAATTGCAGTTTATTCAAAAAACCATCAAAAGGACCCCACGTCTTAGCATGCTGTGTAAACCAGTAGTGGGATTCAATTTTTTTTACTACCGGTTCTGTGGGTGTGGCTTGGTGGGCATGACATGGCTTGGTGGGAATGGCAGGGGAAGGATACTGTAAAATCTCCATTCCCTTCCCACTCCAGGGGAAGGATACTGCAAAATCCCCATTTCCTCCCAATCAGCTGGGACTCAGGAGGCAGAGAATAGATGGGGGCGGGGCCAGTCAGAGGTGATATTTGCCGGTTCTCCAAACTACTCAAAGTTTCCGTTACCAGTTCTCCAGAACCTGTCAGAACCTGCTGAACCACCTCTGTTGTAAACATGGCTATTGCTTTCTGTTCTTGTTTCTCAGGTTGTCCGTAAAGACATTGTAATAGGAATGGCTGTTCATAAAGATTGTGTTTCTCTTGGAAATCTGAACCACTGCTATAGCCCAGCCTACAACAGTCCCTTCCCAGCCTCAATAAATTCATTTGTTTTGCTGGCACGTTCAGAGATTTACTCCTTGCAGAAATCTCCTCCAGGATGGATTACTGCTGCATCAGCAGAGACGTGGACGATATACTAAAGAGGGCAGAGTGAGTTAGCAAGCAGAAGGCGGGAAGAGAAGCAAGGAACAGGGAAGGAAGGACAGATCCTGCTGCACTGACACGCCATTCCTGCCAAGCAAGATCATTGCCAATAGCAACTTGTTTTTGGCTTTGTAAACAGAATCTACCTGTTGTAGTTTAGATAAATGATAGATAGATAGATAGATAGATGATAGATAGATAGATAGATAGATAGATAGATAGATAGATAGATAGAATAGATAGATATACAGGTAGGTAGGTAGGTAGGTAGGTAGGTAGGTAGGTAGGTAGGTAGGTAAATGATAGATAGATGATAGATGGTGTAGAGAGAGAGATAGATAGATAGATAGATAGATAGATAGATAGATAGATAGATAGATAGATAGATAGTTGATAGATGGTGATAGAGAGAGAGAGAGATGATAGATGATAGATGATAGAGATAGGTAGGTAGATAGGTAGATAGATGATAGATTGGTGATAGATGGTGATAGGTAGGTAGGTAGATAGGTAGATATATGATAGATAGGTGATAGATGGTGATAGATAGATAGATAGATAGATAGATAGATAGATAGATAGATAGAATAGATAGATAGATAGATAGATAGATAGATTTCTTTAAATGCTTTAAATCTTGCACTATGCAAAATGCCATCATTGGATTGTCAGCTCCAGTTATTTATGCACCTCTATAACTGTCTGGTTTGGCACTGCAACCAATCAAGACAAACACAGACTTTAACGGATAATTAGATCTGCCTTCCGTTGAGGCACGAGCCAGAATAAGTGCTGTGAAAATATCTACTGACCTCTCGCATCCTGGACATAAACAGTTTCAACTTCTACCCTTAAAACGACACTATATAGGGCACTGCACGTCAGAACAACTAGACATAAGGACAGTTTTTCCCCATGCCTTCACTCTGCTAAACAACTAATTCCCACAACACTGACAAACTATCTAAAAAGGCAGAATTACCATAATTATTCTCATCTTCCCTATTACCTTATCTTCTTATGACTATAACTTTGTTGCTTGTATTTTCCAATTTATATTGTTTACTTAGTATCCTAGTATGACTGATTCTGACTCTAAGGAATTTTGCCATTCTTGTTCAACAATTCAAAGATGTCAGGCAATAACAGCAATATTTGATACAACCAGTATTTTCTTTTTAAAGCATTGTTTTAAAAGGTGGCCCACAATTTACTTATGAATATTGGATGGCTGTTTAGTTTTTAAGTTGCACAAACCTCCATTTATAGCAGTTTGCTTGGATCCCACCCAGCAAGGACTTCGTTTAAGAACTTGTATCTAAACCCAAACATATCTTAGAATAATCAGTGCCAGAATTAGGCTCCAATGTTTTTGCTTTCTTTAACAGCAGTAATGCAAAATGGAGGTTCCCTAAAAAGAGCTCATGTATAGAATGAAACAGTCTGCAGGGTGTAGTAAAAAAGAAGAAGAATAGAGTAGAGTAGAATAACAGAGCTGGAAGGGACATTGGAGGTCTTCTAGTCCAACCCTCTGCTTAGGCAGGATACAATACACTACTTCAGACAAATGGTTATCCAACCTCTTCTTAAAAACCTCCAGTATTGGAGCATTTACAACTTCTGGAGGCAAGTTGTTCTACTGATTAATTGTTCTAACTGGCAGGAAATTTCTCTTTAGTTCTAGGTTGCTTCTCCCCTTGATTAGTTCCCACCCATTGCTTCTTGTCCTACCCTCAGAGGCTTTGGAGAATAGCTTGACTCCCTCTTCTTTGTGGCAGCCCCTGAGATATTGAAAGACTGCTATCATGTCTCCCCTAGTCCTTCTTTGCATTAAACTAGACATACCCAGTTCCTGCAACTGTTCTTCATATGTTTTAGCCTCCAGTCCCCTAATCATCTTTGTTGCTCTTCTCTGCAGTCTTTCTAGAGCCTCAACATCTTTTTTACATCGTGGCAACCAAAACTGGATGCAGGATTCCAAGTGTGGCCTTACCAAGGCATTATAAAGTGGTATTAACACTTCACGTGATCTTGATTCTGTCCCTCTGAGTAAAGATGACAGCCATAACGGTACCAATAAAGAAGAACATTTGTAGCTCAGGTTTGAAATGATGTTACCTAGTTTGGCTAATAAAACATCTGCAAGAAAACAACCAAGCACAGAGAGTACCAAGGACTCCTCATAAAGGTACCCCATTGGCTTTCTTGTCTACATCCCGAAGAAACCACAGCCCACAGTTCAGCTATTTCACAGTTCTCCCTTCATTTATTCTATTTATTTTATTACTCTCCTCTTTAAGTGGGGGAAAAAAAAGATTTCAAGAGTTTCTGGCTCTCTGTGAAAGCTAATTTACTCGCTCACTAGCTTTCCCTTTGTCAAATTCTTATCAGGCTTAAGTCAATTAACTAGCAGTTTTAAGGTCAGGACTCTAAAGCAAGCAGAGGCCTAGTTGTAAATCCCATTCAGCTTCCAACGCAACAGAGATCTTACTAGAGCTGGCAAAGTTCCTAGGGTAATGCAGACTATAAGGCCAAGGTTATAGTGCAGAAGTCTTCAAACTTGGCAGCTTTAAGACTTGTGGACTTTGAAGTCCACAAGTCTTAAAGCTGCCAAGTTTGAAGACCTCTGTTATAGTGCAAGGTGAAATACATACCACCCAGGCTAGGCTCGTTTTTCAGACAGAGTCCATCCAAGACTGCATTCAGGAGGAAGAACTTCAGCTCAGAAAGGTCTCCAGCTGCAGGCACTGATTGTCCTTGATTTCCTGCATCAAACTCCTCCTGTGCAGACCTTCCTGGATCAGGGGGTCCCTTCAATATGTCTCCACTTGTCTGCTTGCTGACTCTTTGCACAAAATGGATGGCCCTCTTGCGGGATGGGGGATGAGCCTCCTGTTCAAGGTTTGAATCAAAAGATTTGGATTCTGAGGGCCTCTCACCTCTGTGTCGAGTCCCTGTTTCTTCACTGTGGTCTCCCTCGTTCGAGAAAGCTTTTTGATCCAGGATTCAGGACATATAAATCCCATAGCTGTTGGATTAATTCAGTAAATCACGCATTAAATAAATCATGAGTTTATTATGAGCAGGGCCCCCTACAGTTCTAAGAGCCCCGCTGGCAGTGACAGCTGAACAATGGAAGGCATGATTTCCTACCCATTTCAAAACAGTATACTAGTAGTAATGCATACTACTGTTTGTTTTAAAAACACACCAACAAAATGAATTTCCAAACTTGCAAACCTGCCTCCACCCACACCTGGAATCTGCTCTCCATCCACTTTGCAACCCTCAGCTGCACCCCCGATATTAAAAACGAGTGCTGAGTTTGCACGCTGGGTGCATATCGCGCCGTTCTCTGGAGTCCCAAAGGCCCCCACAGATGAGAGGCAGGAGGCAAGGCGGATAAATTGCAAAGATGGAAGACGGTAAGCAGTACACGGGCTGAGATTTTTCAGGAAAGAAATCCCAAAGCAATTAATAGGAACAACATAGGAATTTCTCACCTTTGCTGATAGATCCAAAACTGACAAACAGGTCTTCCTTCCATCTTGATTTTCAAACTTGCAAGATGGATGCCAGCCTTCTGAGGTGGTCTAGACAAGAAGCTGACATTAGGTTACATTAACAGAATCTTGCGAGTCTAAAAATGCTGTCAAGAACTGTGACCAAAAAAAAATTGTAAAATTGGGCATGACTCACATACTGCCTTACTTAACAATAGTAATTGTGGTTCCAATTCTAGGAATAAGCCCATAAAATGAAAACAGCCATAGTGATTCACTTAACCACCGTGGCAAGAAAAGTGGTAATAATTGGGCAAAACTCTCTCTAACAACTGTCTGGCTTAGGAACAGAAATTTGGAGCTCAATTCTGGTTGTAAGTTGAGGACTCCCTGCATATCATGGCCATTCTGCAGTTTTACCCAGTTCATCAGGTCTCCTGCTTGAGCCAAGGTTGGACTAGAAGACCTCCATGGTCCCTTCCAACTCTTATTATTCTGTTATTCAAATTCCGGGCGGGGTGGAGGGGGTTGCATGCAGACCAGAAGGTCAGCACAAGATCCCTTTCAATCTTCATTCATCACAACCGCCTTACTTAGCCCTAGTAATTCTAGGAATAAATCCAGGACTGCCAAGGTTGGTGTTTTCTCCGCTGCTTTCAGAGGAGGGGAGGATGCAGCATAGAAGGAAAAATAAAATAAAATTACAAAAGCTCTCCCATAGCTTATTTTTTTTTCTCTTTACGCCCCACCTTGGAAACACTCCCACGAAGATCACATCCTTCTATTGTTCTACTTCGTTTGAAAAGCAACACGAAGTGTAATCAGCAAATAAATACCGAAATATGACCTACTATCTAAATTCTCTCCCTTTCTAGGTGGTAATTTGTGGGGAAAGAACTGTTTATGTGACTCATTGCAGTCGAACAACACTATAATAAGTCACATTAAGGGACGTACAAATGGGCTGTGTGTTTCTTTGTTTTGTTGTGACTTTCTTGTCTAGCCCACCAGCCTGCCGTTCTAAGTCACTCTGAGTCACTTTGAAACATTTGTGGCGAGTTTCGCCCCATTTTGCCACGGTTGTTAAATGAATCACTGAAGTTGTTAAGTTAGGAACATGGTTGTTAAGTGAATCTGGCTTCCCCGTTGACTTTTGCGCAGCCGGTGTCTGGATGGAGTCAGAGACGCTGGCAAGAATTTGTGGTTTGATATGAATAAATACATTTAGAGTAAATAAGAGAGGCAAATAGGAGCATAGTCAGGTAAATCAGCACAACGGGAGCATCATCAGGTAACTCACAGGTCAAAAAGGCGGGAAACGAGGAAACTCCCCCTTTTCACTCAAGGCAACCAATCACAGCTTAGATTGCCTCACGCAGTAGCCAGCTCTCTTTAATCCATCAGCTATAACTTGTTGTGTTGTGACTTTTTACACAAATTTAAATATCTTGATGATTTTGCTTGTCAGAAGGTTACAGAAGGTCACTGCCACTGTCATAAATATGAATCCGTTCCCAAGCCTTTGAATTTTGATCACGTGACCACAGGGATGCCACAACGGTCATAAGTGTGAAAAACGATCACGAGTCACTTTTTTTCAATCCCGCTGTAATTTTGAATGGTCACTAAGCAAACTATTGAAAGTCAAGGGCTACCTGTATACCTCTTTCCCTCTCACATTTACAGCTCAAGAAACTAGAGAGGGTCCATTTTGGGACATTTGCTACACCCCATTGCTTCTGTGGGCTCAGTTACCTCTTATCCGACCATTGTTCCGGCTTTGGTGATTCCTCCTGTCTCTTAAGGTCATTCCCACATACCATTATGATTGATTATCCAGTCTTGGCCACTATCTTGATTTGTTTTATCCTGCTGTCAGAAATGGCACAGGGCCTCCTGCTTTAGCAGGGGGTTGGACTAGATGACCTAAAAGGTCCCTTTCAACTATTCTATTCTATTCTATTCTATTCTATTCTATTCTATTCTATTCTATTCTATTCTCAGATGCCCCTGAGCTATCTCATATTTTTCTTTACTGTATTTTGAAAGGGAAGGTGGGGAACTGAAGCTTACTTCTGATCTTGCTCACGAGCACTAGACATTAATTCTAGTGGCCAATTGAAACAAGCATTCAGCCTTATTTAAAATGGACAACCCTCCAACCCAATCTCCATAGCATTGCCCTTCCCATGAACAGAGTTTTATTGGGCAGCCAGAGAATACAGGTTTAAGACCACAATTGAGCCCATAATTTCTGTTGCTAAGCAAGACAATTCTTAAGTTAATTTTGCCCCCATTTTATGACCTTTCTTGCCACAGTTGTTAAGTGAATCACAGTTCACTTAACTGCAGCAGTTAAGTTAGTAACATGCTTGTTAAGTGAATTTGGTTTCCACATTGACTTTGCTTATCAGAAGGTCGTAAAAGGGGATCACATGACCCCAGGTCACTGCAACCGTCATCAACATGAGTCAGTTGCTAAACATCTGAATTTTGATCACATGACCATGGTCGTAAGTGTAAAAAACAGTCGTAAGTGTGAAAAATGGTCATAAATCACTTTTTTCAGTGTCATTGTAACTTTGAATGGTCACTAAATGAACTGCTGTAAACCGAGGACTCTCTGTACCACACACAATAGCAAGTGAAAGCATCTGAGGTCCCTGTTGTGGTCCGCCAGCAGCCTGTGGAGCTGGCAGCGAAGTTGGACAGTGAGGAGGCTGGGCAGGAACATGGGCCAATCCTGGAGTCTGGGGAAGGCCCGGATGAGGGCTCTGCATTGGAGGCAGAGATGGGGCCAGGGCCATCTTGGAGTGATGCGCAGACTCTGGAGCCCCCAGAGTCGGACAGCAGAGAGGCAGAGAAATAGGAGGAGCTTGTTCCTGGTGCACACATGCGCAGAGCTGCCAGAAGGCAAGAGCAGCTAAAGCAAAAGGGACAACTAGGGAGTAAGGCCAGGAGATGATTGGCCCCTCCCATAAGGCTTAAAAGAGAAACAAAGGCACTTGGGCCTTTTGCAGGAAAGCAACGTTGCTAACTCTGTTTCCAGTCGGCATCTCTTGTTTGTTTCTGAACTTCATGGGGCTTTGCCAAGTAAGGCCTTCGACAGGGTGTCAAAGAAGATAAAGGTTGGTGATTATCCTGAAGGACTTCTTCCGAAGGACTTGTTTTGCAACTAATTGGGACTCAGCTGGGAATGAATGTAATTCTCAGCTGTTACAATAAAATAGGTTATTTTGGGACTAATTGTGTATTGTAATGACTCAGTAAGCCTAGGTCACAACAGTCCCCAAAAGAACTATTCTTAGACTATTCTCCATTCAGTTCCCAAGACAGAGTATCTGCCCCTTATCCAGGCCCTCTCAGTCCCACGTTCCTTATCGTCAGGTGTGGTTTTCAATCTTTCCGGCTTTAAAAGCCACATTTGTTTTTCATTGAGTTTAGCAACGGTGCTATTGCAAATGTTTTCCTGACAATATAAACAGGCTGCAAAAGTTTAAAATATCACAGGAGAGACATAATAGAGAATGTGTTTCTTTAATGGGTGGCTTTAAGATGTAAATAATAAACAAGAAGACAAGAAAGTTAGAGATAGCCTTTCTCTACTCAAGAATTCTGGCTGGGCTGGAGAAGAACTTTCTGATTCCATCCCGCAGCAAATACAATTCTCAGATGACACAAATTTCCAACATCTGGTAGGGTAGGGTGGTGGGAATCATAGCAGTTTGTCTCTCAAAGACCTCCTGATCTCATTCCTAGCTGTTGCTGCTGCTCTTGTTACATATTTTCCTACAAGTTTGCATGATTCTTGTACAAAGGCATCTCAAAGCCATTTACAACACATAAAAACCCACCATCAAATTTAATAACAGAATATAATGCCGAAAGCCTATGTGCAATAAATACGGAGAGAGGAAAACAAACGTTGGATGAAAGGGCATTCATCCAGCAATTTATTCAGAAAAGGTCAAGAGGATGACCTTCAACGGATACCCCCCAAAAGTGTACATGGAAGCAGAGCAACAATTGTGCAAGGAAGCACAACTCCAATTGCAGGTCAAAGAGCATTTAGAAATGAAGGAGACGCGATAGAGAAGACCTTCCCATGAGCACCTATAAAACAGCAATTATTGATTCTCAACACACTCAGGAGAATTATTTATAATATTCTTAATAATCAACCTTGTCTATAATGGGGAAGGTCGTTTCCAGGCAGGAATTCAAAAGGCTATTACAGATAGTCCTTGCTTAATGATGATATTTGGGACTTGAATTTCCACTGCTAAGAAATGCAGTTAGAAAGTATGATATCATATGACTGCATCGCAGGGGTGAAATCTACTTATCTTCCTTACCGGTTCGGAAATGCTCACTTTGCTCACGCATGCGCACAAGTCACATGCACACACACAACTTTTGTGCATGCACAGGAGGTTAAAAAACATTACTTCCTGGTTAAAACAAGGAAGTAATGACACCTGGCCAGCGATCGCTACGGGATTGCCAAACCACAGGGAAATATCGCTACCGGATCAAGCGATCCGGTCCGATCCAGGAGCATTTCACCCCTGCTGCATCGCATAAAGACAGCAGTCCCAGCAGTCTCCAAGCTGCCATCATTAAGCAAGAATGTCACGTGATTGCAACTTTTGATTTCCTGCCAGCTTCCCCATTGACTTTGCTTGTGGGAAGCAGGCAGAGACATCGCAAATTGCATTCACGTGACTGTGGGATGCTGTGTGACACCATTAATCAGGCACCAAGTATCCCTATCACAATGATGTGACTGTGGTGGGGTCTGCAAATGGCTGGAGCTTCAAGGACCAGTTGCAATTACCACTTATCATCAGAGGCTCAAGTGGTTGCTGAACAAGTGGTTGTTAAACAAGGACCATCTCTATATAAACAACTGCTACAAGTGTCTTTGTTGTCAGAGAAGGCTCTTAGAAAAAGGAGTATAGCCTTTATCCTAATATACTCAGGATATATTGGCTCTAAATGGGAAAGTTCAGTTGCTGCATTCTCTTAACGCAATTGTTTCAATCTCAATAAACCTTGTTAAAGAGAACTCTGAAAGAATTGTGCTTGGAAAGTACTTGAAATTACTTTTAATTTAGGCAACTGTCAAGGAGCTGCATAGAAAGGAAGTCACATCCGTCTCCTTAAATCCAGCCAAAAGATTGTGGCTGCACACTTTCCAACAATCACTAGATTTGTTTCCTGTGGTTATTCAGAAGATTGGAGGCTGTTTTGTGGCTCTACCCTCAAAGAGGTTGCCCCACACCTATCTGGATATTTGAGATCGGTCTCCAATATTCATCGATATTTTACATTTGTAGCTTCTAAAAACATTAAAGGATGCTAGTTTTTGTATTTCTGTCTGTTATTGTCTCCAATCTAATAAAATGTTTTGGCATCCCTTCTGTCCAGCTCCTTGAGCGTTGCCTAAATTAAAATTAATTTCAAGTACTTTCTGCAAAGAGACTTAAATGATGCAGTATGAGTTGGCTAAAAAGTATATCTAAAATATCTACTATGACTTTGCTTCTTTTGGTGGTGGGAAATAATAGGAGAGGGAGTGGGATGGTTTTAGTCACACACTGTGCTGAGCTACAGTTTATTTAACAATGCTTTAGCAAGTGAATCACAACTGGCTGATAAACTGTGGTTTGCAAGCCTTAATAATTAGGTGGCCAGATATTAAACCAAATTCTAAAAAAAAAAAAAAAACACCCCACACTCAGAATTAATTCAGTTTGCAAACTCAGCCATTGAATGATCTTTGTGTTTATGATCCCTTCAAGTTATTGGTGACTCCTGGTGGCCAATTGGATTAGTTCCTGCAGACTTCTTAACAAGATTTTCAGAAGTGTTTGCCACTGCTTACTTCATAGGGCTGAGCGAGAGTGCCTGGCCCAATGTCACCCAGCTGTTTTCATGCCTAAGGAGGCACTAGAACTCATAATCTCTAAGTTTCTAGTAGGTACTTTAATCACTATTTTAATAATAATAATAATAATAATAATAATAATAATAATAATAATAATAACAACAACAACAACAACAACAACAACAACAGATTAAATAGATGGAAAACCAAAGCTTTGCATGGACAGCACTTGAAAAACATTGAAGGAAAATGTGATGATGACAACTTTACATGGGCATGGCTTAAGATGGGAACCATCAAGAAAGAAACGGAAGATTAATACTGGCTGCTCAAGAAAAAAGCACTACAAACTAATGCCATGAAAGCGAAGATACAAAAATCCACCGACAATCCAAACTGCCAACTTTGCAACAACAAAGTCGAATGTGTTTCACATTTAATATGTGAATGCAGCAAAATCGCACAAACTGTGAATGCAGCAAAATCGCACAAACTGATTACAAAGCTAGACACGACTGAGTTGCTAAATTAATCCACTGGTCATTATGTTAAAAAATACAACTTTCCTGTATCCAAAAAGTCATGGGAACATAAAGTGGAAGAACTTATAGAAAATGAGAAGGTGAAGATCTTGTGGGACTTTCGAATACAGACGGATCATCACTTGGAACACAACACGCTGGATATCACAGTTATCGAAAACCGAAACGTACAATTTATTGACATCGCGGTACCAGGAGACGCCAGAGTCGAAGAAAAAGAACTGGAAAAAATCATGAAATATTGTGACCTGGCCATTGAAACTACACGGCTATGGGTGAAACATGTAACAATGATACCCATTGTCATCGGGGCACTTGGTACCATGTCCAAGAATTTCACAAAACACTTCAAGAAATGGCAGCTTTCTGCAATAACACCAGCGGAACTGCAAAAAACTGTGCTACTCGGAACATCATATATTTTAAGAAGGTACTTGGTTGATACCTAGGACGCTGGCAGCAACCTGTATCAACCGTTAGCACCAGTCAGTGGTATTTGTGACACATTTTTAAATGTCCAGTTGACTGAGTTTCATTTTTAATGAATAAAAGAGAATAATAATAATAATAACTAAATCTTAAGAAGGTACTTGGTTGATACCTAGGATGCTGGCAGCAACCCATATCAACCATTAGCACCAGTCAATGGTATTTGTGATGCATTTTTGAATGTTCAGTTGACTGAGTTTCATTTTTAAGGAATAAAGATAATAATAATAACCACCTTTATTGTCACTGCACAACATATGTACAATGAGATTGGTGGAGCTTCCTCAGTGTACCTCCCCAACACAATACAACTCACAGTGGAAACAGAAAATCCCTAACCCAATAAATCATACTTATTTACCTATATAATATTTACTTTATAATATTTATATTTACGTTATAATATAACGTATTTATAATATAATATTTACGCTATAATATTTATAAAAGTAAATATGGAATTATGTAATTATATTTCCCTCCTTCCCCTTTTTTCCCCTACTATGCTCATTTTAAATGTACTCCTAGCTGTTTCTTCTAGTGCACTCCCTCTCTCTCTCACACTCACTCACTCTCCCTCCCCCCCCCCCAGTGTGTGAGTGTTACAGATACACAGAGGGAGCGTGATCCATTTCAAAAATGAGAGCACTGCAGACTGCAAAGAAATGCCAGTGCATTTTAGTACTGTTGGAAGTTTGGCCATCTGGCCTTCAGCGTTTCCAAGCCTTTGCAAAAGTCCATCATATCCCACCAGCCTTCCAATATCAAATTGTCCGCTTTGCAGACTTTCTCGCCCCCTGGTGGGAAGGAGAACTGAAAAATGAAGAACTTGGGAACTTATCCAGAGAGCTGGCCAGAGTGGAGAAGACTGAAGGAGTTACCCATGAAGAACAGAGAATAATAATAATAATTTTAAAAATAATAATAAAAGGGCTGGGCTCCACGAAAGTTTCAGGACCCTGGAGAGCGCAAGGCCTAACTGGGGGGCCCGGCGGGAATCCGGAACAGCAAAGGAAATGGCCACGCCGAAGTTTTCCTTGAGTTGGAAAGAAACGAGCTGAGTCGAGGGACTTCACGCAGGAGCAGAATCAAAGAATCAACAACGATATAAATACAATTGCATTTGATGAGTAATGATTACACGTCGTTAAGAGCCTTGATAGTACAGTGGTCTAAGCACCCTGTTATTAACACAGCTGCCTGCAATTACTGCTGGTTCGAATCTCTCCAAGGCTCAAGGTTGACTCAGCCTTCCATCCTTTCTAAGGTAAGTGAAATGAGGACCCAGTTTGTGGGGGCAATAAGCTGACTTTGTATAAATATACAAAAGTATGAAGGCTATTGCTTAGCGCATTGTAAGCCGCCCTGAGTCTCCGGAGAAGGGCAGCATATAAATCAAATTAAAAATAAAAAAATAAAAAAAAATAAAAATAAGTTAATCTGTCCAATCTACTCCTCTTAGCCACCACACAGATAAATTTTCTCCAAGGTGATCTGCCCCTTAACTTGGTCCTTCAGCTCTTCCAACGGTACAATTAAATTAGCACGTCTGTAACAACGAAGGATGCAGCAATGTGCACGGTGTCCAAAAGGAAGATCAAATTAATCTATTCGCCCCCTCTAGGATGCATAAAGATATTCTCCCTGCAACTTTCAGCCCAGGAACATTGTTCGTTCCGGTTTCAAAATCAACCCGTGCAAGGTTCAGTTCAAAGCTGAGGGCGAAGAGAGAAGTCGGGGTGAGCCCTCTGGGTGTCTTTTAACCTGATTAACGTTATCTTGGGTCTCTTTCAAGACAAAGGGAAGGGGAAGAGAAGAGAAAAGGGAAAGGGAAAGGCTAGGGGAAACGAATGGAACCGGAGGAAAGGGGAAGGGGAAGGAAAGAGGAAAGGTTAGGGGAAGGGAAGGGGAAGGGGAAGGAAAGAGGAAAGGGAAGGCTAGGGAAAGGGAAGGGGAAGGGAAGGGAAAGGGTAGGGGAAGAGAAGGAAGGGAAAGGAAGGGGAAGGAGAAGGAAAGGGAAAGGGAAGAGGGAGAGAAGGGAAGGGAGGGGAAGGGTAGGGGAAGAGAAGGGAAGGATAGGGGAAGGGGGAGAGGCAAAGGGAAGGATAGGGGAAGGGGATGGAACGGAGGGAAAGGCGAACAGGAACGGGAAGGGATAGTGGAAACGGAAAGGCAAAGGGAAGAAAAGGCGAAGGGAAGAGGAAGGGTAGGGAAAGAGAAAGAGAAAGGGAAAGAAATAATATTATATCATGCACTATATCTAATTTGTGGGAAGACTCGGCGGAGAAATCGCTGCAGCGAAAAAAAACAAACACAGCCGTGTTCACCTTCCTGCCCTTCCCTACTAGCCCGTCGGGTCCCTCGGCCACAAGACGCCCCATTCGAGCTAGGCGGGTGCCGCCCGCCCGGGCGCGGGCGCGGCCACGGGAGCGCGCGTGGAGCGCGGCCGCGTGCAGCCTCGTCCTCGGCGCCCCCGCCCCCCCCCGCCCCCATCGCCTCCCTTTTCTGGGCGACGCTTAAGCAGGCTATTTTTAGCCCGGCTCCGGCTGGGGACGGAGGGACGGAGGAGGCCGGAGCCGCAGCCGCAAGCCCGGGCGGACCAAGCGCGTGCCTAACCCGGCTCCGGCCGCGTCCGCCTCGAAGGGGCGTCCCCTGGAACGACGGGGATGCTCGGGCGGTGAGCTTGCCGGCGGCATGGAGGACGACTTGGCTTCCGAGGAGGACACGCGTGAGGATGGGGCGAGGGAAAGGCGCGCGTGGGGAAGGGGAAGGAGGAAGGGGGTCCCTGCAAACCGTCCCTGCCCCTGGCTGGGGAAGAGAGAGAGGGAGGTGAAAGGTGTCCCTTCCAAGAGGCATTGGTGGGGCAAGAGCCGGAGGGAAGGGTGGTGGGTGGCCCGAAGCAGCGACCAGTAACAGGAACAGAATTGGAAGGGACCTTGGAGGTCATCTAGTCCAACCCCCCTGCTCACGCAGGAGAACCTGTACCAGGGATTCGAACCGCCGAACTGCCGACCTGTTCTGATCGACGAGCTCAGTCTCTTAGCCACCGAGCCACCTAGCTAGTCAGGCAACCAGATCCCCGCTGGGTTCCAGCACAACCGCCCAGATCTTCAGCCCCCAACCGCTTTAATTCAGGGTCAAAAGCCTACAAGGGTCTGCAGAAACTCCTTGGTTTCTAGGATGGTGGGTAATAATTTGAGAATTTGGGGTCCCACCCCCCACCGCTCTTGCAACTCCCCGCCCTGTGTTATCAAGCCATTGACTTCAACGGATAGAAAATTATGACCCGGGGTGGATGGGTTGGGGAGTGGAATCATATTGGCAATGTTTAGAGCAGTGTTTCTCAACCTTGGTAGCTTGAAGATGGGGGGACTTCAACTCTCAGAATCCCCCAGCCAGCGGTGCTGGCTGGGGGATTCTGGGAGTTGAAGTCCCCCCATCTTCAAGCTTCCAAGGTTGAGAAACACTGGTTTAGAGGCTGGTATGAATGGCTTGTCCCTTTGCCCTGTAGGGCAGGGGTCTCCATCCTTGGCAAATTGCTGGCTGGGGAATTCTGGGAGTTGAAGTTCGCCAGGCTTAAAGTTGCCAAGGTTGGAGACCCCTGCTGTATGGCACAACTGTCCGGTTTGCAAACTTTAAGCCAGATGTTTCATTTTCAAATCACAGGGGCTGAACTAACAAGCTAAACCCATTGGATGAGTTAAAATATACTTCCTCCCTCCCTCTCTCTCTCTCTCTCTCTCTCTCTCTCTCTCTCTCTCTCTCTCTCTCTCTCTCTCTCTCTCTCTCTCTCTTTTTTTTTTTTTTTACCTTCTCACTTTCTTATTTGTTTGATATCAGCAATTGAGATGACTGCCAATCTCACCAGAGGAGTGATTCTAGGTGTTGTGGTTGCAGTTGGTTTAAGGCAGGGGTCTGCAACTTTAAACACTCAAAG
Organism: Pantherophis guttatus; assembly: GCF_029531705.1. Next base: position 49,965,271 of record NW_026844064.1, on the reverse strand, counting down.
AGCCATTTGGACCCGTTTCCCACAGAAAAGAAAACACCGGGAGCCACAAAACCCTTCCAGTGCCTGACTATTTCTTGAGCGGCCATAAAACTAGCCTATGTAGTTGTATTAAATATTCTGTTTTCTTCTGAAACTTTTCTTTTCTTGGATTTATCCATGGTTAGCCTACCGGGGGTTGAAAAGCTCAATAAATTGCGTGCCGGCGGGTGTCGTACATTGGCGGTTGTGACGCATATTTTGAGTGACAAGGAGCCACAGCAGAGAGGTGAAAGAGCCACATGCGGCTCCAGAGCCACAGGTTGCTGACCCCTGGTTTAGGGAGAGGGAGGAGGAGGAGAAAAGTTAAGAGGGGGTTGTTGTAGATTTATATCCTGATCGTACAAGAATGTTTCAGATTTTATTTATTTATTTATTACGTTATATTATTACATTTATACAGGTAGTCCTCGGCTTATGAAGTCGTAGCAGCATTAAAAAAAAAGTGACTATTTTTCACACTTACGACCATTGCAGCATCCCTGTGGTCACGTGATCAAAATTCAGACGCTTGGCAACTGACTCGTATTTATGACGGTCTCAGTGTCCAAGGGTCACGTGATCCGTTTTTGCGACCTTCTGACAACAAACCCAGTTTCACTTAACAACCATGGGACTAAGTTCACAACTGCAGTGATTCACTTAACAACTGTGGCAAGAACGGTCGTAAAAATTGGGGGGGGCAGTTGTGGTCGTAAATCGGGGACTATCTGTATGCCACCCGTCTCACTATTCAAAGTGTCTCGGAGTGACTTAGAACGGCAGGCTGGTGGGCTAGTCACAACAAAACAAAGAAACACACAGCCCATTTGTACGTCCCTTAATGTGACTTATTACAGTGCTGTTCCACTGTACTCAGCAATGAGTCATATAAACAGTTCTTTCTCCACAAATTACGACCTAGAAAGGGAGAGGATTTACAATACACAGTAGGTCATATTTCTGCATTTATTTCCTGATCATGCTTCATGACCTTTTTCAAATGCAGTAAAACAATAGAAGGACTATTGAGGGAGTGTTTCCAAGGTGGGGCGTAAAGAGAAAAAATAAGCTACGGGAGAGCTTTTGTAATTTTATTTTATTTTTCCTTCTATGCTGCACCCTCCCCTCCTCTGAAAGCAGCAGAGAAAACACCAACTGTCAGGTTTCGAGGTCGTCTCAAATAAATTGCATTTCAAACAAAGTCTTTGAAGAAAAACTCTTCTTTATTTATTAAGCACGACATTCTAACTCCGACTACATCGCAGCCAACACTGACTTCCAGACCCAAAATCCCCCCTTTCCGTTCCCCACTCCCCCGCATTCATTGGCCATTTTCCAAGTCATTCTACCCCTAATCTACCGCTCCAGCTCAAAGGAATTTCCCCCCTCCCATCCCATCTCCTAGGGGATATTATCTCCAGGGAAAATAAGCAGGTGAAAAGTCAAACGTCCCTTTCCAGATGCCTCCGCTTCTCCTTCTTATGTCAGCACTAGAGTAAATGCAGCTTGAAGTGCTGACATCAACCTTGGTAGTCCTGGATTTTTATTCCTAGAATTGGGGCCAGAATTACTGGGCTAAGTAAGGCGGTTGTGATGAATGAAGATTGAAAGGGATCTTGTGTTGACCTTCTGGTCTGCATGCAAACCCCTCCACCCCGCCCAGAATTTGAATAACAGAATAATAAGAGTTGGAAGGGACCATGGAGTTGGATCTTCTAGTCCAACCTCGGCTCAAGCAGGAGACCTGAGGAACTGGGTAAAACCACAGAATGGCCATGATATGCAGGGAATCCTCAACTTACAACCAGAATTGAACTCAAAATTTCCGTTCCTAAGCCAGACAATTGTTAGAGAGAGTTTTGCCCAATTATTACCACCTTTCTTCCCACGATGGTTAAATTTATTTATTTATTTATTTATTTATTTATTTATTTGATTTATATGCTGCCCTTCTCCGGAGACTCAGGGCGGCTTACAATGCGTTAAGCAATAGCCTTCATATTTTTGTATATTTTATACAAAGTCAGCTTATTGCCCCCACAAACTGGGTCCTCATTTCACCTACCTTAGAAAGGATGGAAGGCTGAGTCAACCTTGAGCCTGGTAAGATTCGAACCTGCGGAAATTGCAGGCAGCTGTGTTAATTACAGGGTGCATTAAACCACTGTACTACCAAGGCTCTATGAATCCCTACGGCTGTTTTCATTTTATTAACCATCTTTAACAAGCCCTTTCCTTCCCTCCAAGTGCTCCTTTCGGAGAAGTTGTTCCACGACGCAGCCAAACGAAACGACACGGCGTCCATGGTCGAGCTGATCAAGAGAGGGGTTGACGTCAAAGCGAAGAATAACGTGGGTATTTCACTGGGTGCGGGAGGTATAGAACGGGGTCATTCATTGGGCAAAGATTTGTACCTCTCCATCTCCCTGTTTCTCGAAATTTAAATCCCGAAGCGTGATGCTTCGGGTGACTTGTGGAATGCACTTTGGCAAATTGGGATGGCATGGAAAAAGAGACGGGAAGAATAAACGGAGGAGACAAATTCTATTGAGAGATTGCTGGTCTCCTATCCCAGGTGTTTCAATCAATCAGAATAGAGCTGGAAGGGACCTTAAGGGGTCTTCTAGTCCAGCCCCCTGCTCAAGCAGGAGACCGTATACCGTTTCAGATAGGTGGCTGTCTATCTGTCTTCTTAAAAACCTCCAGTGATGAAGCACCCACAACTTCTGAAGGCAACTTCTGTTCCACTGGTTAATTGATAATAAAGTGCCAGGATCTGGTAACCAATGCTAGATTCAGGAAATAGCGAGGGTAACTCTATAGCTTGGAGGACAAGTTGTACTTTTTCCTTTCCAAAGCAGTCCTACCAGGGGTGAAATGCAAAATTTTCCCCTACCGGTTTTGTGGGTGTGGCTTGGTGGGTGTGGCAGGGGAAGGATACTGCAAAATCCCCATTCCCTCCCCACTCCTGGGGGAAGGATATTGCAAAATCTCCATTCCCACCTCACTCCAGGGAAAGGATACTGCAACATCTCCATTCCCTCCCCATTCTTGGGGGAAGGATATTGCAAAATCTCCATTCCCACCCCACTCTGGGGCCAGCCAGAGGTGGTATTTGCCAGTTCTCCGAACTACTCAAAATTTCCGCTACTGGTTCTCCAGAACCTGTCAGAACCTGCTGGATTTCACCCCTGAGTCCTACCCCACAAACAAGTGGAATGTAAGTGTGGTTGTAAAAATGTCTTCCCGTGCATTTACAAGATCTGGGTTTTCATCTCAGGATTTAAAACTGGATTTGGGGGGGAAAAATAAGACAAGGAAAAGAAGATAGAAAAACATTTTAAACAGGAGTGTGCCTATTGACAGAAAGACTAAACTAATGCAGAAAATAATGCAGGTGACTTTAGACCTGCGCAACCATGGCAGAGACAAACAAGGGGAACGAAATGGCTCTCCCTTCTCCTCCCCTGCTTAATTTCTCTTTCTTTCCAGATAGACAGGACCGCTCTCCACTGGGCCGCAGGAGCTGGCCATGAACAGGCAGTCCGCCTTCTCCTGGAACATGAGGCCGGCGTGAATGATGAAGACAGTGTGAGCTTTTCTCCATGCTTGGTTTACTAGCTTGAACGTAATGACTAACATGCCTTTATTTGGAGAGGGGGGTCTGCTTATAACACACTAGCCCAGTGATGGGCTAGTGGCACTCGTCAGGGCCGCAACCAGGGAGAGGAGCTGCCTAGGGGGCATGCGCGCACCAGGAAATGAACTTCCGGTTTCTGGCATGCACATGCGCGCTGGCCAGCTAATCTTCCGGCTACTGGCGCACATGTGCGTGCAATGATCAGCTGGCCAACGATGCCCTTGAAGTGATGTCCCGGTGCCTGGAGGCCGTACGGATCTGGATGGGGAGGAACAGGCTCAGGCTCAACCCATCCAAGACTGAGTGGCTGTGGTTTCCGACGTCCCGATATAGTCAGTTGACGCCATCACTGACTATTGGGGGCGAATCATTGGCCCCCACGGAGAGGGCTCGCAACTTGGGCGTCCTCCTGGATTCACGGCTGTCTTTAGAAGAGCACTTGACGGCCGTGACCGGGAGGATTTTTCATCAGGTTCGCCTGATTCGCCAGTTGCGTCCCTTTCTGGATCGGGACTCTTTACGCACGGTCACTCATGCCCTTGTCACCTCCCGCCTGGACTATTGCAACGCTCTCTACATGGGGCTCCCCTTGAGGAGCACCCGGAGGCTCCAACTGGCGCAGAGTGCGGCCGCGCGGGTGGTAATGGGAGCGACATGGCGTTCCCATGTAACACCTCTCCTGCGCGAGCTGCACTGGCTCCCGGTGGTCTTCCGGGTGCGCTTCAAGGTTTTGGTTACCACCTTTAAAGCGCTCCATGGCTTAGGACCCGGGTACTTGCGGGACCGCCTACTACCACCAATAGCCTCCCACCGGCCGGTACGCTCCCATAGAGAGGGGCTCCTCCGGGTGCCGTCAGCCAAACAATGCCGACTGGCGGCCCCCAGGGGGAGAGCCTTCTCTGTGGGGGCACCTACGATCTGGAACGAGCTCCCCCCAGAGATACAGAGGATCCCGGATCTGCGCACCTTCCGCCGCGCCTTAAAGACCTTTTTATTTCACCAGGCGGGCCTGGCCTAATTTTCCCCCTCTTTTATAAAAGATTTTTAAAATTTTAAATATTTTTTAGTATTTATATATTCAATTTTAAATTGGTTTTAAAAGTTTGGGGTTTTAAATTTGTCGGGGCCAAAATTATTTAATTTGATTTTATTCTATTTTTTAAATTTTGTATTGTATGTGTTTTTATTGTTTGGCTGTGCACCGCCCTGAGTCCTTCGGGAGTAGGGCGGTATAGAAATCTAATAAATAAATAAATAAATAAATAAAATATGCTCACACCAAAAAATGGAAGACCAGCTCTTCCAGTTTCCAGCACTGCCACACGCACAAAGGCTAGCTGATCATCGCTCGTGCATGTGCGCCAGAAATCCAGAAGAGGAACTGGCGATGCCACACATGCCAGGCGACATGGCTCCCTGTGCCACTTTGGGCACGCGTGCCATAGGTTCGCCATCACGGCACTAGCCGATATCCACAGCAGCCTTAGAGTGAAAATGATGCATGTTGTGTAATTTGCATCCTTTATACAACAACAACAACACGGCACACAATAGCAATTAGACTTATATACTGCTTTACAGTGCTTTGCAGCCCTCTCTAAGCGGTTTACAGAGTCAGCATATTTGCCCCCAACAATCTGGGTCCTCATTTTACTGATCTTGGAAGGATGGGAGGCTGAGTCAACCTTGAGCCTGGTGAGATTCGAACTGCGAAATTGCAGGCAGCCAGCAGTCAGCAGAAGTAGCCTGCAGTACTGCACTCTAACCACTGCGCCACCACAGCTCAGTCATTCCATTCCTATCCAGGTGCCTTTGCTCGCACTGAGTTGAATTTACTGCACATCTTTAATCCCGAAGGGTCCCGAAGGGTCTTTATTTGGGGGGGGGGAAACGAGATTCTTCACAGAACATTGGACCATTCAGATAGAACAATAGATTGTTCATCTGTGGAGATTCGCAATCGTCCAAGTCATGGTTGTCCCAAAGGCGACCATGACTTTTCCTTTGAAAACAATTCCCCACCAGTCCCCACCAGTCAGTTAGAACTGAAGAAGCTTCTTGGAGGAGAAGAGAAATGTTTTCAAAGGAAAAGAAAAAAAGAAAAAGAAAACCTAAGAAAGTTGAATTGTCTTTTGGAAAAAGCACTTTTGGAATAGACTATTCACCACTGGACTATTTTTCCCCTCCTTCATTTTTCATTACTTACTGCTGCATTATAGAATTTCCCAGACAGGGCATCAGATTGTATTAAATTGTCTTTTTCCCAAGAGCAGTGATTTGTTGTAATCAAAACTTCCACCAAGTGGAAGCACCTGCTTTCACTCCAATGAACGTCGAGTTGAGACAGAACAGCGAAGAAAGCAAGATGTACACACTGAAAAAACAGGAGGGAAATAAACATTTATTTTTCCCTTTTCCTTCTCACCAAAAAAATGTCATTTAAATACAGAGAATTCTTCTAGCTTCTCAAACATTTTTCAGTGTTTGAGAAGCTAGGAGAGTACATTTTTAACATCATAACTATTTTGAAGCAATCCTTTTTTGGGGGGAAAACTGCCGGAACTTTAATCCTCCGTCGGCTTGTTTTCATGCTCTTTCTTTCTAAAGCTTGTTTTATTGACTTTTTGGGTGTAGAGGAAAATGAGATTATCTTGTCATTTGCATTTCTTTAACACTGTACGTTTCTCTGGAAATCAAGATCATTTGACTTTCTGCTTCTTTGGCCAAGATACAGTTTTGTTGCTGAAAAGCAACAAAGATGATATAGGGCAGTGATGGTGAACCTTTTCGGCACCGAGTGCCCAAACCGAAACATGCGTGGATATGCATGCATGTGCATCAGGGGTGGGTTCTACTTACCTTTACTACTGGTTTGCAACGGGACCGAACACACTTCTGCGCAGAAGCTTCCTGACAAAGTCCGGGTTGGTGGGTGGAGCCTCCCGCCAGTTTTACTACCGGTTCTTGCAAACCGGTCCAAACCGAGGGCAACCCACCACTGATGTGCATGCGCCGGAGCATCGGAAACCTGAAAACCAGCTGGCTGGTGCACACATGCCTGGTTTTTGACTGGTTTTTGGGCCGTTTTCAGGCCATTTTTCATCCAAAAACGGTCTGAAAACGGCCCTGAAAATGGTCCAAAAACGGCCAGAAAATGGCCTGAAAATGGCTCAAAAAACAGCCTGTTTTTTGGCCATTTTTCTGGCAATTTTCAGGTGGTTTTCCAGTGCTTCGGTGCCCGTGAAGACCAGCTGGCGCACCGGAAACCAGAAGAGCAGCTGGCGACAGCACGCATGCCCACAGAGAGGGCTCTGTGTGCCACTTCTGGCACGCATTCCATAGGTTCGCCATCACAGATATAGGGTCTGAAGTTTAAATCGAATGATAAATAGTTGAGGGAACTAGATATGTCTAGCCTATTGAAGAGGAGGATGTGGGGGGATGGGACATATGATAGCTGTTTTCCAGTGCTTGAGGGGCTGTCACAGAGAAGAGGGGGTGGACTTATTCTCCAAAGCTCTGGAGGGCAAGACACGAAGTAACAGGTGGAAGATATTAGATTGTGCGGAGATGGATAGGTTGACATTAAAAATAAAGGATAAGGAAGAAACAGAATATTTTTAACATGGGATTTGTTTTATCAGTAGCTAGATAAGAGAGGGATAAATTAGAAGATAAAAGAGTATTACTATGTATAAGTAAATGATAAAAGATTATATTATATGTAAGTAAATAATAGCTTGTCGATCGAAAGGTCGGCAGTTCAGCGGTTCGAATCCCTAGTGCCGCGTAACTGGGTGAGCTCCCGTGACTTGTCCCAGCTTCTGCCAACCTAGCAGTTCGAAAGCAGGTAAAAAATGCAAATAGAAAAATAGGGACCACCTTTGGTGGGAAGGGAAAGAGCATTCTGTGCACCTTTGGCATTTAGTCATGCCGGCCACATGACCATGGAGACGCGCTTTGGACAGCGCTGGCTCTTCGACTTTGAAAAGGAAATGAGCACTGCCCCCTAGAGTTGGGAATGACTAGCACATATGTGCAAGGGGAACCTTTACCTATTATTATTATTATTACTATAATTACCATTATTATCATCATTATTAATATTACTTTGTATAACCAAATTGACTCAGACAATACACTGTTTTACTAAGCACGTATGTTAATTAAAGAAAAAATGTATAATTTTTTTTTTAAAAAAAGAAGTAACAGGTGGAAGCTTATTAAAGAAAGATCCAACCTAAAACTAAGGAGAAAATTCCTGACAGTAAGAACAATGGATCAGTGGAACAGTTTGCCTCTAGAAGCTGTGGATTCTCTATCACTAGAGGCTTCCAAAAATAGATAGAGCCACCATTTAACCAGGATGGTATAAGGTCTGCTGCCTTGAGCAGAGAGTTGGACTAGAACAGGGGTCGGCAACCTTAAACACTCCAAGAGCCACAAAGGTCCTAACCGGAAGCCCTGCACCCCCCACCCCCATTCAATTCTGGAGCCAACTGGAAGTCCGGTTCCCCCCACCATAGTGTCTCCTCCTAGTGCGGTGTCCTTTTTCCTCTACCTATCCTAACTGAAAGCCCTATCAATTGTGGAGCTTACCGGCGACAGGGAACCGCAGCAGAGGGGTGAAAGAGCCACATGCGGCTCCAGAGCCGCAGGTTACCGACCCCTGGACTAGAAGATCTTTGAGGTCTCTCCCAGCCCTATAATTCTATGTTCTAATTTTCTTTTTCTCATCTTCCTGTTTTCCAGTTTGGGATGAGCGCACTTCTTCTGTCTGCCTGGTTTGGTCATTTACGTGTCCTTCAGGTCCTGGTTAACGCTGGTGCTAAAACCAACTGTGTCAATAAGGTAAGGTAGTTCTTTTTTCTGGCTTGGGGGCCTCCGCTGACATATCTGGGGGCTCCATAGGAAGAAGTGAATGCAAGAACATGGCTATCCAAAGGAGGCAATCACGACATCGGGATGCAAACTCCCTTCTTAGCATACTTCTGTGCAACGTGACAGTGACATTATGAGAGGGTGAAACAAGTTTGTGTGGACACAATGCACATTTTGTCATGGTGGCATAAATAAAATTAGGAACAGGCTCTTATGCCATCAAGATCTGCGGGGGGGGGATATATTGGGTCTTCTGGATATGAAAACACCATGCTTAGTCCATGCACCATATTCAACCAGGTCTGTTTAACAGATTAAGAGATTAACAGATTGGAAGGGACCTTGTAGGTCATCTAGTCCAACCTCCTGTCTAATCAGGAGTCCCTACACCATTTCTGACAGATGGCAGTCCAGTCTCTTCTTGAAAGCTTCCCGGGATAAAGCTCCCACAACTTCCGAAGGCAACTTCTGTTCCGTGGGTTGATTGTTCTCACTGTCAGAAATTTTCTCCTTATTTCTAGGTTGAATCCAATTATTTTTAAATTTTAAAATCTATTTTTTTTTTACTACTGGTTCTGTGGGCGTGGCTTGGTAGGCGTGGTCTGGTGTGGCTTGGTGGGCATGGCAGGAGAAGGATACTGCAAAATCCCCATTCCCACCCCACTCCTGGGGGAAGGATACAGCAAAATCTCCATTCCCACCCCACTCTGGGACCAGCCACAGGTGGCATTTGCTGGTTCTCCGAACTGCTCAAAAATTCCACTGCCGGTTCTCCGAACTGCTCAAAAATTCTGCTACCAGTTCTCCAGAACCTGTCAGAACCTGCTGGATTTCACCCCTGACCTATACCATTTCAAATAAGTGACTGTTTAGTCTCTTCTTAAAAATCTCCAGTGATGGAGCACCCACGATTTCTGGGGCCAGCCAGAGGTGGTATTTGCCGGTTCTCCAAACTGCTCAAAATTTCCGCTACCAGTTCTCCAGAACCTGTCGGGACCTGCTGGATTTCACCCTTGGTTGAATCTCTCCTTGTTCAGTTTCCATCCATTATTCCTTGTCTGGCCTTTGGGTGCTTTAGAAAATAGCTTGACCCCCTCCTCTCTGTGGCAGCCCCTCAAATATTGGAAGATGCTATCCTGTCTCCCCTGGTCCTTCTCTTCTCTTCACTAGACTAGCCATGCCCAGTTCCTGCAACCGTTCATCATATGTTTTACCCTCCAGTCCTGTAAACATCCTGGTTGCTCTCCTCCGCACTCTTTCTAGAGTCTCAACATCTTTTTTATCATGTGGTGACCAAATCTGGATGCTTTTACAACTGACTCAATAGTGGCTTCTCGATATTATATTTATTGAGAAGTGTAGAAAGCCAAACCCATTCTCCTCCATATCTCTCCGGGTAGCCTAAAATAAAAACAATTGTACCAAAAAAAACAAAATGCCAGAAGGAAAATAGCTATTAAAGACAATCAAGGACAAACTCAAACACAAACACAAACTCAACCCAAGATCTGGGAAAAGAGCCAAGTTTTCAGAGTTCTTTTGAACACAGCTTAGGGTGGGGTTTAGATGACTCTACATTTTGAGCGAAAGAGAGCAATAGGAGATGGATTGGGTTGATTCAAGTAGCTTTGAGACAACACCCAGCTGAAATATGAGGAAGTTATTCTAAAGGTAGTTTCAGGGAAGAAAATTTGGGGGCTGGGGCATTCAAGACACGCATGTCGGCAGTGTTTGCTTAAGGGGAAAGCCTAGGAATTGTTTTCATCCCCAAAACTGTACGGAGCCAGCAAATGCAACCCTGCGCATGTTTTAATCATTGCTAACTCAGAAGGAATAAAACATGAGCTGACAGTTGCAAAGCATAGAAAAAGAAAGCGCTTCTTTCATGACAGCTTTTCATGTGCTTGACAGCAGATGGTGAAATTTCACACTTGGGGGAAGGAACTAATTTAAAAATATATATATATGGACAGCTGCTTTCTAAATACGCGATCTCCACTTCTGAAAACTCAATCTTGGAAAGTATTTTTCAATTCCCCTTATTTTAAGACAAGACCATAAAATTAGAGGGGCAACTGATTCTAGAGGGAGCGGCCTTAGCAAAATGGGGGTGAGGGCAGCAGTGGGGGAATTCAAATTTTTTTACGACTGGTTCTGTGGGCGTGGCTTGGTGGGCGTGGTGTGGCTTGGTGGGTGTGGCTTGGTGAACATGGCAGGGAAGGATACTGCAAAATCTCCATTCCCTCCCCACTCCAGGAGAAGGATATTGCAAAATCTCCATTCCCACCCCACTGCTGGGGGAAGGATATTGCAAAATCTCCATTCCCTCCGCATTCCAGGGGAAGGATACTGCAAAATCCCCATTTCCATCCCACTCCAGGGGAAGGATATTGCAAAATCTCCATTCCACCCCACTCCTGGGAGAAGGATATTGCAAAATCTCCATTCCCATCCCACTCTGGGGCCAGCCAGAGGTGGTATTTGCCGGTTCTCCAAACTATTCAAAATTTCCTTCTGGATTTCACCCCTGGGGGACAGAGAGATTTTTTAAAAAGTTAAAATGTCTGCTGCAATTGCGTAATTGAAGCCCCACCTCCTTTTTACCAGCATTCCAAATGGGAGGGGCCTCAACCTTACAATCATATCCTCCATCTTGACTTTTCTGACTTTTCCCTAGGAGGACATTCCTGCTTAGAGGTCCCAGCTTTAAACAGTGATGTTATCTGGGACTTGAAGACCAAGATGGGGCAGGTGGCTGATTTATTCTTTCACATCTTGAATCCCTCATCCTCGTTTTTTTTTTTTTTTCAGAATGGCCACAACCTCCTACACTGTGCTGCCCAAAGGGGTCATCTCAGGTTGATGAAGTTCATCGTGGAAGATCTGGAAGATGTGTGGCTGGATAAGAAAGATAAGGTAAACCTTTAATCTGTGTGTAGACTCCCTTTCCCCAGTTAGATGAACTGGGAAGGCTGATAGATCCCATTAGGCCATCATTTTGTTCTGGGATCCCCAATATGGTGCCTTTAAGTTCTAATGTACCCATAAATTCTCCTCCTCCTCCTCCTTTTTCTTCTCCTCCTCCTCCTTCTCCTCTTCCTCCTCCTTCTCCTCCTCCTCTTCCTTCTCCTTCTCCTCCTCCTCCTCTTTCTCCTTCTCCTTCTCCTTCTCCTCCTTCTCCTCCTCCCCGACACATTTCCTGCCCAATAAGACATTTTATTTATTAAACCAGGATTTAATGGTAAAATTGGGATTGGGTGGGCCTATGTAGTTTGGAGCTCCTAATATGAAACCAGATGGATATTTCTGTTCACTTCCAACTTTGTAACTGGTTACGTCTTCCTTGGTGGCCGTTTTCTGAGAGCACCCTCAACACCTTCTCAAAATTCCAGAAGGCCCCATCAGACCAAAAGGATCACCTTCCATAGACTGTTTCATTTGATGCTTGGCCACAGGGCAGTGTTGCTAAATGTGTCCTAATGTTGGGGCTCCAATTGGCTGATCAGAAGGCCAGAAAGATTTTCCAGAATGTTTTGCCATAGTTGCATCTATGGGGAGTGGGCAATCGGCAAACTATTGCGACCAGGACTGCATGCATCATGATATCCATCATGTGTGCATCATGATATCCCACACAAGTACAGAAAGGACAATATCTGGCACCATAATGGTGTCATGCTGCTTTGGTCGTTTTAACAAAAACATCAAATCTTGCAACTAAATCTCAGCGTTGTGATATACTGGCTATCATGGCAGACACCTAGAGGTTTTAATTTCCCAATGTGGAAAGAATCTCTGAGGCTTAGAAAGCTTGAAAATTACCAACTTTTCCTCTCTTATCAATAGAGTAGAATAGAAAACGGAAAATAATAGAAAATAGAAAATAATAGAAAACGGAAAATAATAGAAAATAGAAAATAAATAGAAAATAATAGAAAATAGAATAGGAGTTGGAAGGGAAGACCCTGCTCAACCAAGAGAACCTATACCAGTGGTGAAATCCACATTTTTTTTACTACCGGTTCTGTGGGCATGGCTTAGTAGGTGTGGCAGGGGAAGGATACGGCAAAATTCCCATTCCCTCCCCACTCCTGGGGGAAGGATATAGCAAAATCTCCATTCCCACCCGACTCTGGGACCAGCCAGAGGTGGCATTTGCCGGTTCTCCAAACTACTCAAAATTTCCGCTGCCGGTTCTCCTAACTGCTCAAAGATTCTGCTACCGGTTCTCCAGAACCTGTCAGAACCTGCTGGATTTCACCCCTGGCCTATACCATTTCAAATAAGTGACTGTTTAGCCCCTTCTTAAAAATCTCCGGTGATGGAGCACCCACGATTTCTGAAGGCAAATGGCAAACCATTCCACTGTTATCCAGAACCAAAGCTAAAACAAAACAATCAGCTTTGAATCGGTTGCTAATATTTTGCTCGGAGCAAAAGGCCTCTTGAGGCAAAATTCCTTCAAGCCCATTTCATCATCTTTCATTGACACGAACATTAAATGCAGGTAATACAAGAGGGATTTTTTTAGTGACCGTTCAAAGTTACAACCGCACTGGAAAAAAGTGACTTATGACCATTTTTTCACACCTACGACCATGGCAGCATCCCCCCCGCCCCGTGGTCACGTGATCAAAATTCAGATGCTTGGCAACTGGTTCATATTTATGACGGTTGCATTGTCCTGGGGAAAGCCAGATTCCCTTAACAACCGTATTGATAACTTAACAACAGTTAAGTGACTTGCTTAAGAACCGTGGCAAGAAAAGTTGTAAAATGGGGCAAATCTCATTTAACAGATGTCTCACTTAGCAACGTAAATTTTGGGCTCAGTTGTGGTCGCAAGTCGAGGACTACCTTTATATGCAATGATCACCATCTGGTTTTTCTCTTCCTCCCCCATTCCCTCTTCCCCACCCCTCTCTTTCTCTCCTTGAAGATGGGCAGGACAGCCCTTCATCTGGCTGCAGAGAAGGGGCAGCTGGAGGTGGTGGAGTTTCTGCTGGGCCTAGGTTCTTCTCACAGCATCAAAGACAAGGTTTGCAAAAAGGAGTTGGGAATTGTCTTGTCAAAGATCTAGGAATCTTCTGGATCCTCCAGCTTTCTATCTTTCTCATAAACGTTGATTATGCGCTCCACAATTAACAGAAAAACAGGCTTGGAAGCAGGGGCGGGCTTCCAAAATTTTAGCAAGGGGTTCTCTACCCAGTAGCTGGGTGGGCGTGGCCATGGTGGGCGTAGCCTAGTCAGCCTCCTGCACCATGGCAGGGCACTTTTGCCCTCCCCAGGCTCTGGAGGCTTTCTTCGAGCCTCCGGGAGGGCGAAAACAGCCTCTCCAGGCTCCAGTGGCCAGAAACGGGCCAGTTTCCAGCCTTCTCAAACTTCTGGTAGGACTGTTTTTTGCCCTCCCCGAGCCTCCACGCAGGCCCTGCACTTACCTGCATCCAAAACAAGCCGCGTGGGGACTCCTGGGAGGGGCGGGGTGGGGTGGGCAGGGCCCAGTGGTGGGTTCCACCAGGTTCCGCCGAGCCGGTAGCGGTGACAATATGACATCACCAAACCAGTTCTACGCCCCCCCGCCCCCTGCGTTATTCTTACCTTTTATTTGGCCCCACCCCCAATCTATTGCTGCCTCCTGAGTCCCAGCTGATCGGCTAGAAGGAAAAAAAACTGTTTAAACTTTTGCCGCAGGGCTTCAAAGGGCTGCCCTACAGCTGATCAGTGTTAAAAGGCAGTGTGGTGGTAGACCGGTGCCTCCAAAAACAAATGAGTAGACTGGTCCCTGCAAAAATAAATGGGTAGACCAGTGCCTCCAAAAACAAATGAGTAAAGGATGACTGTCCGCAAATCACCCAGCTAACTTTGTCCGAAAGATGGGAGACTAGAACTCACCGTCTCCCAGTTTTTACCCTTAATCACCTCTTAATCCCATCTTAATCACCAGACTAAACTGGCTCGCTTATTGCCATATTTAATATAAAACCCATTCGTCTGCAAATGATTTTGGGTGTCTTAAACTTTAACAGCCAGAACAATACAGGTAAGGAACTGTGGTTCATCTGTGTTAGCTGCAGCCAGCTTTATTGAATTGCTAGCTGGACACCTGTGCTTCGCTACGAAACTATGTGCTTGGGCTTCATCAATTGACACTTAAAGCCTGAAACTTAATGTAGAATGTGTAATCTGTAGCATCAGAGCGTGTTAATATAAGGCAACTGGCAGTTGGAACAGAGTTCTTTTCAGGTGCGGAGGGGGAGTAGAACGTCTAGCATCAGAGCGTGTGAATATAATACTGTATATAACATACTAATGATCTGATGGTCATTTCGAAAAATCCTTTCTTAGTGAGCACCTAGAAGCCAAGAGAAACATACGTGCCAAATTTCAAGTTTGTAGGCTTTATCGTTCTGGAGATTTCGTGATGAGTGATTGGCTTTTATATATATAGATAAAGTTTAGAAAAGATATTGTTATATTGTATGCCTCCTGGAGAGGCTTGGTATGATAGAAGGCAAATAAATTGTGTAAATAGACATGTATAGCTCTGTTTTCTGGTGCTTAAACAAGTCACATCTACAATGGAACCTTCAGGAGGCTGATTGAGTGTGTGTACCATTAGAGATAAACAAATCAAACAATCATTCAGAGTTTGATCAAAGTCTTTATACTTTATACAAAAGTATGAAGGCTATTGCTTATTGCTTAACGCACTGTAAGCCGCCCTGAGTCTCCGGAGAAGGGCGGCATATAAATCAAATTAAATAAATAAATAAATAAAATAAAAAGTCCAGGTTCACATGTACAAGGAAGAGAATTATTCCTGGATTTCATCTCTTTGTGAGCCGTTCAGCTTCCAAGCAATAGAAATCCCCGCTATAATTATTGATTTATTTAGTGCAGGGGTGAAATGCTCCCGGTTCGGACTGGATCGCCCGATCCGGTAGCGATGGAGGTGGGTGGTGCGGAGAACCGGTAGCAAAAATCCCTGCGCCACCCCTCCCCCCCCCATGCCCAGCTGAGCCGCACAATCATCAGAGGCTTTTTTTTAACTTTGAAAAGCATTTTTTCTACAACCTCTTTGGCGGAAAAAATGCTTTTAAAAGTAAATAAAAAGCCTCTGATGATTGTGCGGCTCAGCTGGGATCATCAAAGGCTTTTAAAAGAAAAAAACCCTTTTTTTTCTTTTAAATCCCTCTGACGATCCAAGCTGAGTTGCCTGATCGGAGGCATTTAAAAGAAAAAAAGTCTCTGCCGATCAGGCAACTCAGCTGGGATCGTCAGAGGCTTTTAAAAGCATTTTTTCTACAATCTCTTCGGCTGAAGAGGTTGTAGAAAAAATAATTTTAAAAGTAAAAAAAAATTGGCCACGCCCACCCAGTCACATTACCCCCCACCACCAAGCCACGCCCACCGAACCGGTAGTAACAAATTTTAGATTTCACCACTGATTTAGCGTCTGAAGAGAACATGACAAAAGAGAAGCAAACGTATATGGCAGTCCTTGACTTATGACCACAATTGAGGGCAGAGTTTATGTTGCTAAGTGAGACATTTGTCAAGGGCCATGTTACGACCTACGTGAAACATTTGTTAAATGAGTTTTGCCCCATTTTACGACCTTTCTTGCCACCGTTGTTAAGTGAACCCCTGCAGTTGTGAAGTGAGTCACATGGTTGTTAAGTGAATCTGGCTTCCCCATTGACTTTGCTCATCGGAAGGGCGCAAAAGGGGATCCCATGACCCCGGGACACTGCAACCGTCATAAATGTGAGTCAGTGGTCAAGCATCCGAATGTAAATCATGTGACAATGGGGATGCTGCAACGGTCACAAGGGTGAAAAATAGGCATCAGTGTTCTGCCCCAGCTACGGACCCCAAAGAACGCAGCCCACACAAACTCTATACAAAGCTTATTTTACTCAAATAACTTAGTCTTTATCATTCAAAGGCTGTTAATGAACTGTCTTAACAGCCTACCAGAATTCTAAGATAAGGTAATCACAGTCTTACTAGAGTTGGCAGAAAGCCCAGAAACAATTTTGCAGACGTGAAGGCGAGTGAACTAAAGTTGTTCTCTACAGCTTGTTGCAAGTGGCGTTCCTTCTTAAATAGGCTAAGGGAGAGGCCAATTAGCCCCAAGCCTTACTCTCGAGGAGACCTCCTCCTGAGGAGCCATTCCTGCCTTTTGGCAGCTCTGCGCGCCCGTGCATCGAGAAGAGGCTCCTCCTCTTCTTCCTCTTCACTTAAAGGAGCTTCTGGAGGTTCTGAGGGCCCTGGCTGAATCCCTGCCTCTGGCACCACATCTTCTCCAGCCTCCTCACTGTCCGACTCGAGCGCCAGCTGCACAGGCTGCTGACACAGCACCACACCAGCCTCCTCATTGTCGGAATCAGCTACAATCTGCACAGGCCGCTGACGGGCCACAACAATCAGTCACTTTCTTCAGTGCCATTGTAACTTAGAACAGTCACTAGATGAATTGTTGTAAGTCGAGGACTCCCTGTACACAGAATCCACGTAATTATATACAAAACCTCCCTGGGGGATATGGCAGTGGCCTCATCACTGGATGTCCAATTCAGCGAGATGCAGCCGTACTGCCCTCTTGGGCTTCACCGCCATGAAAAACAGAAGTGTATAAAACCAAATGGCCCTTCTGGGGATTTAGCATTACTGCCGTAATGGAACATAAAGACGATCTTAATAAAAGTATTTGAGAACTTTTAAGTGAAAAATAAAAGAGAACTCAGTTTGGGAAAAGGCACAAGAAAGAAATTGGAAATACCCTCCTTCCTCTGTTTTTTTTTTTTTTAATAAAGGAGAATATTTGTAGATCAGGGTTGAAATGTGGGGTCCTTGCTGTTTTCTGAGACTGGTTGTTTTCCTGCAGATGTGTCATTGCTCAATTAGGCGACATTATCAGCGCTAGAGTGTTGACTAGCACTGATGAGGTTACCTAATTTGGGTAATGAAATATCTGCAAGGAAATAAGCTCAGAGAACAATAAGGACCCAACAGTCCTCCTCCTCCTCCTCCTCCTCCTCCTCCTCCTCCTCCTCCCTATAAACCCTCCTCCCTTCTTATTAGGGGTGGGCTTCAAAAATTTTAGCAAGGGGTTCTCTGCCTGGTTGCTGGGTGGGTGTGGCCTAGTCAGCCTCCTGCACCATGGCAGGGGGACATTTTTGCCCTCCCCAGGCTCCAGGGGCTTTCCTTGAGCCTCCGGGAGGGCAAAAGTGGCCTTCCAGCCTCCAGAGGCCCTCCTGTGGAGGCCCCCTTCCTGAACTTCCTGTAGGCCCATTTTTTGCACTCCTCAAGCCTCTGTGCGTGCCCTGCACTTACCTGCATAGAATAGAATAGAATAGAATAGAATAGAATAGAATAGAATAGAATATGGAATGGAATGGAATGGAATGGAATGGGACCTTGGAGATCTTCTAGTTCAACCCCCTACTCAAGCAGGAGACCCTATACCATTTCAGATAAGTGACTGTCCGGTCTTTTCTTAAAAACCTCCATTGATGGAGGGCCCATGATTGCTGAAGGCAAAGCTGTTCCACTTGTTAATTGTCCCCACTGTTAGGAAGTTTCTCCTCAATTCCAGGTTGCTTCTCTCTTTGATTAGTTTCCAACCATTGTTTCTTATCCTGCCCTCTGGTGCTTTGGAGAATAATTTGACCCCCTCTCTTCTTTCTGGCAGCCCCTCAAATACTGAAATACTGCTATCATGTCACCCTTAATTCTTCTTTTCTTTAGACTAGCCAAATCCAAAAACTGTAGCTGTTCTTCATATGGTTTGGTCTCCAGGCCTTTGATCATCTTAGTTGCTCTTCTTTGAAGAAGTTGAAGTCCATACAACTTAAAGTGGCCAAGGTTGAGAAACTGCCAAAAAAGCCAACACAGTTCTAGGCTGCATAAACAGAGGGATAGACTCAAGATCACGTGAAGTGTTAATACCACTTTATAATGCCTTGGTAAGGCCACACTTGGAATACGGCATCCAGTTTTGGTCGCCACGATGTAAAAAAGATGCAGAGACTCTAGAAAGAGTGCAGAGAAGAGCAACAAAGAGGATTAGGGGGCTGGAGGCTAAAACATATAAAGAACAGCTGTAGGAATTGGGTATGTCTAATCTAATGAAAAGAAGGACTAGGAGAGACATGATAGCAGTCTTCCAATATCTCAGGGGCTGCCACAAAGAAGAGGGAGTCAAGCTATTCTCCAAAGCACCTGAAGGCAAGACAAGAAGCAATGGGTGGAAACTAATCAAGGAGAGAAGCAACTTGGAACTAAGGAGAAATTTCCTGACAGTTAGAACAATTAATCAGTGAAACAACTTACCTCCAGAAGTTGTGAATGCTCCAACACTGGAAGTTCTTAAGAAGATGTTGGATAACCATTTGCCTGAAGTGGTGTAGGGTTTCCTGCCTAAGCAGGGGGTTGGATTAGAAGACCTCCAAGGTCCCTTTCAACTCTGTTATTCTAAATTCTAAACAATGTGTTAGAGGAAGATTTCTGCTTGTTCTCCCATGGATCCCCATGAGGACTCTTCTCATTTAATGTGGAATGTCATATTGGTTTGCAGGAGAAGAACATAGCTCTTCATTTGGCAGCCATGAATGGACATGCAGATGTATTACAGAAATTTCTAGAAGTCGGTGTGGACCTAGATGACAAGAATGCAGTGAGTATAAAACAGAAAAATATGTCCCCCCCCCCCAATTAGGAAACATGGAAATTTAATGCCAACTCTTTTTCTTGAATTTTAGTAATAGACAAAGCAAGCTACATAACATAAGGCAGGTGTATAACACAGTCATCCTTATCTTGACCCCTTGCCATGATTTAGTTGTTTGTGAAAACAAACAACTGTTTGTTTGTTGTTTAGTTCTTGGTGGTCTCTGAGCTTGTTTGTTTTCTTGCAGATGTTTCTTGGTTGTTTTCTCCAGAGCTAGCACTGAAGATGTTACTTGATTGGGTAACGAAACATTGGCAAAGGAACAACCAAGATCAGAGAGCACCAAGGACTTTACTGAAGATTTAAACTAGTCAGGTAACAAAACATCTTCACGAAAACAACCAAGCCCAGAGAGAACCAAGGACCCAACTGAAGATGTAACCTGGTGAGGTAGCAAACCATCTTCACGAAAACAAACAAGCCCAGAGAGCACCCAAAACTTCACAGCTCAACCCTGAGCTACAGAAATTCTCTTCTATTTAGTTGTCTTTCCAGATTGCATCATCCTAAACTGCCCCTAAACTAAAATCCTAAACCAAAAAGACGCTTGCTCCTGGGGAGGAAAGCTATGGCAAATCTAGATAGCTTACTAAAAAGCAGAGACATCACCCTGCCAACAACAGTGCGTACAGTCAAAGGCTATGGTGTTCCCAGTTGCAATATATGGCTGTGAAAGTTGGACCATAAGGAAGGCTGAGCGCCAAAGAACTGAGGCCTTTGAACTATGGTGCTGGAGAAGACTCCTGCGAGTCCCTTGGACTGCAAGGTGGTCAAACTGGTCAGTCCTAGAGGAGATCAACCCTGGCTGCTCTTTAGAAGGCCAGATCCTGAAGAGGAAACTCAAATAATTTGGCCACCGAATGAGAAGGAAGGACTCACTGGAGAAGAGCCTAATGCTGGGAAGGATTGAGGGCGAATGAAGGGGACGACAGAGAACGAGGTGGCTGGATGGAGTCACTGAAGCAGTCGGCGTGAGCTTAAATGGACTCTAGAGGATGGTAGAGGACAGGAAGGCCTGGAGGAATGTTGTCCATGGAGTTGCGATGGGTTGGACATGACTTCGCAACTAATAAAAACAACAAAACTACCCCATTCCATCTTCTTCCTGAGAAGGCTGTTTTGCAGTTCTCGTAGATATGCTACTATGTTGTGTTTCCCTGACTGTGTGAGAACTAATTCTCATGCATTAAAAGGACAACCAGGGCTTATTTTTCCTGTCTTTTTCCAGGAAGGGATGACTTCCCTGCATTTAGCTGCTGAGGGAGGACACAATGATTGTATCCATCTGCTTCTAGAAGCTGGCTGTGAAGTCAATGCCCAAACGCAGGTATGGTTAGTTGATTCGAAAGATTTGGTCAAGACATATAGGAGGAATATTTATTTGTTCATTTATAGAATAGAATATATTATATATATCATAATAGTATGTAGAATAGAATATATAGAGAATAGAATAGAATAGAATAGAATAGAATAGAATAGAATAGAATAGAATAGAATAGAATAGAATAGAATAGAATAGAATAGAATAGAATAGAATAGAATAGACTTCTTTATTGGCCAAGTGTGATTAGACAGTGTACATAAAAAAATACATTCATCAAGAATCATAAGATACAACACTTAGTGATAGTCATAGGATACTAAATAAGCAATCAACATAAATCATACTAGTATCAATGGCTAGATAATAAAACATGGAAATGAAATTTGAAACATGAAATGAATGTTATAAATATAATACTTGAAAATATTTTTTTCGAAGCGACAAAGCCATAGTTAAATAAATGATAAATGAGGATGTTGATTTGACAATATGAGAAATTAGATAATTAGTAAATTCTGAATATGGGGATGAAGCACAAAAGATTTGCAACCGACTGACACACTGTTTGCAATTGTAATAGATGATGGATTTGTTTTATGTTTTGTTTAAAAAAAAAACATAAATCATACTAGGAAACTAAATAAAACAACATAATTGTAAAGATACAAGCTACAAGGTTATAGTCATAAGCAGAAGGAGGTAGGTACTAGGAAGGATGAGAAGAATAATAGTAATACAGTCTTATTAAATAGTTTGACAGTGTTGTGGGAATTAGTTGTTTAGCAGAGTTATCTATTTATTTGCATCATTTCTATACCCCCGTTGATCATGGGGAGGCCAGAACGATCATAAGGATGAGAAACATTCATAAGTGACTTTTTTCAGTGCCGTTGTAACTGAATGGTCGCTAAATAAATGGTTCTTTCATAGGTAAAGAACTAGCTGTAGTAGATTTTTGTGAGCTTGCGTTGCCTGAAGATGTCCCCCTGATTTTTTTTTCAGAAAAAAATGACCTGCCTTCATTATGCTGCACTGAATGGCTATGTAGACATGGCCAAAACCCTCCTTGGTGCAGGAATCCTGACAGATGCTCTGAATTACGTAAGTGACTGATTTCATCAACTCCAACCAGAATATCTTCATACCTTCATACCTAAGTGCCGCGGTGGCGCAGTGGTTAGAATGCAGTACTGCAGGCTACTTCTGCTGATCACTGACTGCTATCAGTTTGGCAGTTCGAATCTCACCAGGCTCAAGGTTGACTCAGCCTTCCATCCTTCCGAGGTCGGTAAAATGAGGACCCAGATTGCTGGGGGGCAAAAGACTGGCTCTGTAATCCACTTAGAGAGGGCTATAAACTGCTATTGCTATAGCTCCAAATAGAGAGAATGGGCACATCCTCCGAGTTCAGCTGGGTTTCCCTTCGAAGTATCACATAGGAGCCATTGTGGCGCAGTGGTTAGGATGCGGTATTGCAGGCTAATTCTGCCGACTGCCAGGAGTTCGATCCTAACCGGCTCAAGGTTGACTCAGCCTTCCATCCTTCCGAGGTCGGTAAAAGGAGGACCCAGATTGTTGGGGGGCAATATTCTGACTCTGTAAATCGCTTAGAGGGGGCTGGGAAGCCCTATGAAGCATTATATAATTCTAAGTGCAATTACTATTGCTATTCTACCCTACCTCTATCTGGAACATCCCCTAGTGCAACCAGAGGATTGGCAGCTGAGAACTCCAGTAATGTCAGACTTCTGGCTACTATTAGAATCGGACCAGGGGTGAAATCCAGCAGGTTCTGGAGAACCGGTAGTGGAAATTTTGAGTAGTTCAGAGAACCGGCAAATACCACCTCTGGCTGGCCCCAGAGTGGGGTGGGAATGGAGATTTTGCAATATTCTTCCCCTGCCATGCCCATCAAGCCACGCCCATAGAACCGAAAAGGAAAAAAAAAATTGAATTTCACCCCTGAACCCAACACTGCGTGTGCAATGATTCTGGGACGCAGCTCTGAGATGCGTTAAGATTATTACAAGAACAAGGAACATCGTAAAGAAAAGAAACTCAGCAGCATCTGCCAAGTATGAACTGGAAGCCCTATTTATAGTCAAAGCAAGGTCTGGTTCCTCTTTCTGTTTCTCCCACCTGCGGGGCACAACTGACGAAAGATCTCCCACATTTTGGTGTGGAAGGAAAGTTTATTATTGAATAAACCAGTCTGAGGACGGATTGTTTGCATTTGTCCTGTTTGAACCCAACAGCAATCAAGATGGCGTTTCTAGAGAAATTTTTCCCAGGGCTTTTCTCTATGACTTTAACTCTGTCTTGGGACAAGGAGAAGACCATTAACCTCACTGCATTCACAACTGACCAGAGAGCATTGTTTTAATTTGTGGGGTACCGTATTTTTCAGCCTCCTAAAAGAGGCTGAAAATTTGTGTGCGTCTTATACTCTGAATGTAGCTTTTTCAAAGCTTTTTGTTTTTCAGCCCTAAGGAGGTGCTAGCCAGCGATCTACGTGCTTTGCCTGTTCCCTCCAACTCTCAGCTGTGCTTTAGAAGCATTTTTCAGTGAAGCGATCTTCCCCCGCTCTCTCCGACTCTCAGCTGTGAACTTTTTTTTTCAGCCCTAAGGAGGCGCTAGCGAGTGAAGCGATCTCCCTGGTTTGCCTGCTTTTCTCATTGCTTCTCTCTCCAAAGATCGGTTGTGCTTTAGAAGCTGTTTTTTATCCCCAGGCAGGGGATAAAAACCAGCAAACTAATGTGCTGAAGCTGACCAGACTAAGAACGCTAGCCAGATGAATACCTGGTAGGCAGATTTTTTTCCCCCCTATTTTCCTCCCCAAAAACTAAGCTGCGTCTTATACTCTGAAAAATACGGTACTTTGGGATTAATGCTGAGTCTTCTGAATTAGTCATCTGGGTCTGTTTTCTCCCCATGGCCGAGAAGAATGTATAGGTAGTCCTCTACTTAGGACCACAATTGCGCCCAAAATTTCTGTTGCTAAGCGAGACAATTATTAAGTGAATTTTGCCCTGTTTTAGTCTTGCCAGGATGAAAAGGATAAGAGACTGATGGACAAAACAAGAGGAAGAAATTGGAAGGGCTGGGTTAAGCTAAGGATGCCCAACTCTTTGTCTTTAGGCAGCAATCTGAAAGCCAGATACAGTTAGTCTCTAACGTACGGCCATTAGTGAGCCCCAAATTTCTGTTGCTAAACGAGACGTTTGTTAGGTGAGTTTTGCCCCCATTTGGTGGTTTTTCTTGCCATATTTGTTAAATATGACTTAACATTGACGTTGTTAAGACAATAACATGGTTGTTAAGTGAATCTGGCTTCCCCACTGACTTTGCTTGTCAGAAGGCCACAAAAAGTGATCACATAATCCCGGGACATGGCCACCGTCATAAATAATATGAACCATTTGCCAAATACTATGTTTCCTCGAAAATAAGCCCTTCCCCGAAAATAAACCCTCCTCTGAAAATAAACCCTCCGCTGATAATAAGTCCTCCCCCGAAAATAAACCCTCCCCTGAAATAAGTCCTCCCCTAATAAGTCCTCCCCTAATAAGCCCTCTCCTGAAAATAAGCCCTCCCCTGAAAATAAGCCCTCCCCTGAGCCTTGGTAGTACAGGGGTTTAAGGCACCCTGTTATTAAGCTGGTTATTAAGACCAGCTGCCTGCAATTACTGCAGGGTTTGAATCTCGCCAAGGCTCAAGGTTGACTCAGCCTTCCATCCTTTCTAAGGTAGGTAAATTGAGGACCCAGTTGTGGGGGCAATAAGCTGACTTTGTATAAATATACAAAAGGATGAAGGCTATTGCTGAGCACATTGTAAGCCGCCCTGAGTCTTCGGAGAAGGGCGGCATATAAATCAAATTAAAAAAAAAAAATAAGCCTTCCCCGAAAATATTTAAGCACATGCATAGCTGGTCCCCACCATTTTCTCTGGTTAGGATTAGGGAGACAGAGCTGGAAATCAGGTAAGATGGCAAGGGGAGCCTCGTCTTGCTCCACGTGCCCCAAAATAATAAGACCTCCCCGAAAATAAGGCCAAGTGCCAATTTCAGGGTTAAAAAAAATATAAGACAGAGTCTTATTTTCGGGGAAACACGGTATTCAAATTTTGATCACGTGTCCATGGGGGGGCTGCAATGGTCATAAGTGTAAAAAAACAGCTCTAAATCATTTTTTCAGTGCCATTGTAAATTCGAGAGGTCACTAAATAAACTGTTGTAAGTCAAGGACTACCTACATTATGCAACCAAGGTCAGCAAATAATGGCAACCTGCATGAAGTTCCAGTATGGGTTTTTCCAATCGGCAGAATGCAACTTCGAAGCCTAGATTTGCTCAATGCTCCAAGTATTAACACTGCTTTTCTTTCCCCCCACAGCAAAATGCATCAGCTATGCACATTGCGGTGCTACGGAACTACCCAGCCATTGTCAAACTTCTCATTGATGCGGAATGTGACCTTGATGTTCCTGATAATGTAAGATTTTTTAAATTATGGTAACCAATGTGTTTAAGATCTAACGAAGCTTTGGCAGCAGATTAGAGTACTTGCAAGCTCTTCATCTAATTCATCATCATCATCATCATCCTCTTTTAACGACCTCATAATCCCCTGCAGGGTGGAGTCTGGGCAACTGAACGGAGCTGAGTGTTTACTGGCCGGATGTCCTTCCGGTCGCCATGGCGGAGGTTTTTTTTCCAGCAGATATATTCTCTGGTGTGCCCAGAGAGAGAAATATCTGCCTCGACCTAGGATCGAACTCACAGCCTCCTGATTGTGAGGCGAGAGCTCCACCTCTAGGCCACCGCACCACTCAAGCTCTTAACTGATGGCATTTTAATGAGGTCAAAGCAATCGTGGAAAAGGAGACGCTTGGTTTAAGGGATGGTGTGTGCGCTTCTGTGTGCTTTGAAGCAGTGATGAAATCCAATTTTTTTTTACTACCGGTTCTGTGGGCGTGGTTTGGTGGGCGTGGCAGGGGATACTGCAAAATCTCCATTCCCTCCCCACTCATGGGGGAAGGATATTGCAAAAACCCCATTCCCACCCCACTCTGGGGCTGCTACCGGTTCTCCAGAACCTGACAGAACCTGCTGGATTTCACCCCTGCTCTAAAGCATAGCTCTTCTCTTCAAATCCTCGGCGCTGCACCACTTTCATTTCTTTTAATTAAATTATTTATTCGATTTAGTCACTACTCCACTCCGGAACATCTCTGGGCAGCTCGGAACATAAGGAGGATAAAATTTAATATGAATAGGGAAAGAAAGAAAAAAAAAGCAAGTTAAAGAGACGACAAGGAAAAAATTGAGAACGAAATGGCAATTCTGGCCAACAACCCAACAAACACACAGAGATAATAGCACAGTCACCTTAAATGAATGTCTGGGAGAAGATAATGCCATCTGAGCAGGATCCACCTGGATCTCAAGGAGATCTCATTACAGAAGGCAGATGCCATGACAAGAGAAAGGGCACTTCCTGGGTCTTTGCAGATGGCATTGCTTGGTTGAATATTCTTGGAGCTCTATGCCATTGGTTGTAAACTGAAAATTAAGTTCACTTGCTGGAATTCTTTGTCTGATAGTTCAGGCATCAGGTTAGAAACCAGGAGTCTGGAAGATTTAGTCCCACCTTGGGCATGAAAGCTGGCTGCATGCCTTTGGGCCAGTCCCTCTCTCTCCTCCCAACTCACCTCACAGGGTTGTTGTTGTTGTTGTAAAGACAAAAGGAGGAGTTGTTGTTGTTAGTTGCGAAGTGGTGTCCGACCCATCGCGACCCCATGGACAACCTTCCTCCAGGCCTTCCTGTCCTCTACCATCCTCTGGAGTCCATTTAAGTTCACGCCGACTGCTTCACTGACTCCGTCCAGCCACATCGTTCTCTGTCATCCCCTTCTTCTTTTGCCCTCAATCGTTCCCAGCATTTGGCTCTTCTCCAGGGAGTCCTTCCTTCTCATTAGGTGGCCAAAGTATTTGAGTTTCCTCTTCAGGATCTGGCCTTCCAAAGAGCAGTCAGGAGGAGAGGGGAGTATTAAATAAGGTAGTCGCCTTGAATTATTTATAAAAATAATAACAGTGGAATATTGAGCCTTGGTAGTACAGTGGTTTAAAGCACCCTGTTATTAACACAGCTGCCTGCAATTACTGCAGGTTCGAATCTTACCAGGCTCAAGGTTGATTCAGCCTTCCATCCTTTCTAAGGTAGGTTAAATGAGGACCCAGTTTGTGGGGGCAATAAGATGACTTTGTATAAATATACAAAATATACAAAAGGATGAAGGCTATTGCTTAACGCATTGTAAGCCACCCTGAGTCTCCGGAGAAGGGCGGCATATAAATCAAATTTTAAAAAAAAATTAAAAAATTGAACAATTAATTAATTAAATATCTAAATAACATCTCTTTCTTTGAGAGAAATGGGTTCATAAATGCTAAATACAAATACATACATACATACATACATACATACATACATACATACATACCCTGTTTCTCCTAAAATAAGACATCCCCTGATAATAAACCCAATCGGGCTTTTGAGTGCATGCACTAAAATAAGCCCTCCCCGAAAATATTTAAATGCATAGGCAGCCAGTCCCCGCCATTTCCTCTGGTTTCCTCTGTGCACCCCAAAATAATAAGACCTCCCCAAAAATAAGGCCAAGTGCTTATTTTGGGGTTCAAAAAAATATAAGACAGGGTCTTATTTTTGGGGAAACACGGTACATACATACATACATACATACATACATACATACATACATACTTTTATACCTATACCTCTTTTTGTCTTAGCACATCCTTGTTGTGCAATCCAAGTTGGAGAAAAATTCCCTTTGAGTTCAGGCACCTGCCCCAAAGTCCAAGGAATTATTGCAGGGGTCTCTCATTTCTGGGGTGAAATTCGGCAGGAATTGGGAGCTGGCATTGGGGGCCACCTAACAAGATTTTTCCGCTATGTATTCAAGATAGACTGTGATTAGTGTGTGTGTGTGTTAGTTTTGTTGTCATTTTGTATAACTTGCCACTTTTGGATGCTGATGCTGCTACTATTATATTATTGTTATTTATTTATTTTTTATTTTATTTTATTTTATTTTATTTCCAATTTATATACCGCCCTTCTCCCTGAGGACTCAGGGCGGTGTACAGCCAGAATTAAGAACATGAAATACAAATATTAAAAAAACAATTAAAATATATATAAATTTGGCCCCAAAATTAAAAATCACAAACCAATTAAAACATTTAAAAATTTCTTCTTAAGCCAGCCCAGCTTGCTGGAAAAAGTGGGTTTTAAGGGCACGGCGGAAGGCACTGAGGTCTTGGATTCTCCTTATCTCTGGGGGCAACTGATTCCTTGGGATGTTGACATTGGTGGGTGGGTTTTTTCTCCTTCCTTCCTTCCTTCCTTCCTTCCTTCCTTCCTTCCTTCCTTCCTTCCTTCCTTCTTTCTTTCTTTCTTTCTTTCTTTCTTTCTTTCTTTCTTTCTTTCTTTCTTTAAGAGTGGGCATTGGAATTTTGCATTGGAATTGAAATACACAGAAAAATGACAGTAAAGGCTACTTATCTCTTATCTATCCCTTTGAGTCAGTTGGCTCCCTCCTGCTGGAGCTTCTTGTCCCCATGAGGTGTCAATGATGGAAGAGAAGGCCTCCTTGAGGCTACAGGAAAAGCTTTTAACTAGTTTCCCAAAAGGTGGTTTATCTCAAGGCTAAAGAACAGATGCTTCTCCCAAATTCTTTGCAGTGCCGATTTCTGATTTTCCTTTTTTGCCTCCAGAGGCGACAGAGTCCTCTTCATATTGCTGCAGAGCACGGAAGGCAAGATATTGCTGAGTTGATCCTCATGGCTGGGGTGAATTTAAAATTAACCGATAAGGTAATGCCGCTGTCTGAACGCGTGAAATGTTACCTCTTTGCAAACCCGTGCCAGCCATAGCCACAGGGTTTTAGCATGGGAATGCACAGAGGATGTTTTAAAGGGAATTTACCTCATGCCTCCCGCATTTGATCTAGAATAGAATAGAAGAATACAATATTGGCCAAGTGTTGGACACACAAGGAATTTTTCTTTGGTGCATATGCTCTCAGTGTACATAAAAAGAAAAGATACATTCATCAAGAATCATAAGGTACAATAATTAATGATAGTCATAGGGTACAAATAAGCAATCGAATCATACTAGGAAACAGTCAGTATAAATCTTAAGGATACCAGCAACAAGGTGACAGTCATACAGTCATAAGTGGGAGGAGATGGGTGATGGGAACGATGAGAAGATTAATAGAAATGCATTTGATCTACAAAAACATTTTTTTCAGTGCACACCCTGTCCCCATTATATTTCTTATTCCTAGAAATTCAGATGGCCTAGTCCCTGACACTCTTATGTAAGACAGTCAAAATAGCACCCTCCTGTAAACAACATATAGATTATAAACCAGAAATACTTTTGCTAGGGATAATACCTGAAAAGTATGATAAAGGGACCTTATACTTAATATTACATGTCTTGACAGCAACAAGAATTGTATTTGCACAGTACTGGAAAAATAAGGAAACACCTACAGAGGATGATGTAATTTAAAAAAAATTGGATTGTGCAGAAATGGACAGATTGACAATAAAAATAAAAGAAAAAGAAGATAAAAGAAGTGTATTGGGACTGGTTTTATAAATGGTTGGATAGTAGAGGTAGAAATTAGGAGTGGAAAAAGTATTATTGTATAAAAAAAATTTGATCCAGACAATACGCTGTTCACTAAGCACTTATATATGTAATGTGAAAATATATAAATAAACTGTTTTTAAAAAATAGCACCCTCCTTCGGGACATTAGGTAGTAGATGCCCCTGAGCTTCATGCTAGGGGTGGTAGTCAGGGGTGAAATGCTCCCGGTTCGGATCAGATTGCCCGATCTGATAGCGATGGCGGCGGATGGTTCGAAGAACCGGTAGCAAAAATCCCTGCCCACCCCCATGCCCAGCTGAGCTGCGCAAACATCAGAAGCTTTTTTTTTTTTACTTTTTTTTCTTTGGCCAAAAAAATGCTTTTAAAAGAAACAAAAAAAAGCTTCTGATGATCGCGCGGCTCAGCTGGGATCGTCAGAGGCTTTTAAAAGCATTTTTTTCTGCAACCTCTTCGGCCGAAGAGGTTGTAGAAAAAATGCTTTTAAAAGCTTCTGACAATCCCAGCTGAGTTGCCTGATCATCAGAGGCTTTTAAAAGCATTTTTTTCTGCAACCTCTTCAGTTGAAGAGGTTGTAGAAAAAATGCTTTTAAAAGCCTCTGACAATCCCAGCTGAGTTGCCTGATCGTCAGAGGCTTTTAAAAGCTTTTTTTTCTGCAATCTCTTCGGCTGAAGAGGTTGTAGAAAAAATGCTTTTAAAAGTTTTTTTTTTTTTTAAAGTTGGCCACGCCCACCCAGTCACATTACCCCACCTACCCACCAAGCCACGCCTACAGAACCGGTAGTACCAAATTTTACATTTCACCACTGGTGGTAGTATTGTTGTTGCTCTTATGAGTAGTATTAGTTTTATTTTAGAATCTTAACCCAGCTCCTGGTAGTACATAAATGAAAGAAAGGTTGCAAAATGGGCTCATGTGATTAATGATTGTGGTGATTTGTTTAACAACTGTGGCCAAAAAAAATATATTTTTTTTAAATCAGTTGTGGTCAGAGGATGCTTCATTTAATGACCGAGATGCTTAACAATGAATTTTCTGGCCCCAACGGTGGTTGTAAATTGAGGACAACCTGTACATACAAGATAGGGGAAATGTTTGCATCTGCTGGTCAAAATCATTGAGAGCAAAGCCTCTAAGGGTTCCAGTGTGAGGCCTCTTTTAGGTAATAACAGTATTTGAAGATAATAAATAGTGGATATATGAGGCCATTGTAGCAGAAATGTCATGGATTAAATCTGTCCTTCCGGACCTTAAGATCAAAACTTCTCTGCTAGACTTCGTTTTAGGTTTTGTCTAAGCCTAATATAGAGAGATTCTGGGGAGCGAACCCAGAATGGATCATATCAGGTGTTATTTGCTTCAACGGCAGGGATTTATTTATTTATTTATTTATTTATTTATTTATTTATTTATTTATTTATTTATTATTTAAATTTGTATACCGCCCTTCTCCCGAAGGACTCAGGGCGGTGAACAGCCAAAATTTAAAACACATACAGTATAAAAATTAAAAAGAATTAAAACAGAATTAAATCAGTTTGGCTTCCCTAAATTTTAAAACCCTTTCCCCATAAAATAACCCATTAAAATTTTAAGCCAGCCCGGCTTGCTGGAATAAGAAGGTCTTTAACGCTCGGCGGAAAGTACGGAGGTCCGGGATCAGTCATATTCCTGGGGGCAGCTCGTTCCAGAGGGCGGGTGCCCCCACAGAGAAGGCTCTCCCCCTGGGGGTCGTCAGTCGACATTGCTTGACCGACGGCACCCTGAGGAGGCCCTCTCTGTGGGAGCGAATTGGCCGGTGGGAGGTTATTGGTGGCAGAAGGTGGTCTCGTAAGTACCCGGGCCCTAAGCCATGGAGCGCTTTAAAGATGAGAACCAATACCTTGAAGCGCACCTGGAAAACCACCGGGAGCCAGTGCAGCTCGCGCAAGAGAGGTGTTACATGGGAGCGCCATGTCGCCCCCCCATAATTACCCACGCGGCTGCATTATCAATACAGGATGGACTGGAAACCCGTCCATATAGATATTTTAGTATTTTATCCTC
This sequence comes from Pantherophis guttatus, assembly GCF_029531705.1. Next base: position 49,933,913 of record NW_026844064.1, on the reverse strand, counting down.
TGTGATAATAGATTTTACTGAATCTGGCTTCCAAATATTCAGCTCAACAGTCCCAAAGGTGCTTTTCCAAAAAGCAATCAGACTTTCTTGGTATTTATTTTTTCCCTTGAAAACATTTTGTTTCTCATCCAAGAACCTTCTTCAGTTCTAACTGACTGGTGGGGAATGGAAGGATTTATATTCTTTGCAGTCATCTGGTCATTAACATGAAATTTTTCCTTTCCCCACCAGTCAATCAGAACTGAAGAAGCTTCTTGGATGAGAAGCTGAAACTTTTCCAAGGAAAAAACCCAAGAGAGTCCAGTTCTCTTTTGGAAAAATCACCTTTAGGACAACCATGATCTGGATGAGTGAGAATCTCCATAGACATTCAGCTCGACAGTAAAATATAAAATGCTTGTGAATTCCTCCATGCTTTAAAAATCACAGTATAAATTTGGTATCTAATAATTTACACTGCATCAGCTACAAAAATGCGATTCCGTTTTCCTTTTCATCAGGCAAAATGAAATCTCTACTAAAAATGCTGCGATGGTTATCCATCAATCACTGGAGTAAACACAATCACGATATGGCAGGAGTTAAATATTTGCTGCCCGTTAATTTTAAAAAGCCCCAAAGTTTTGTCCTGTTCAACTCAGGGGATTTATATATATATATATATATATATTTTCTGCAGCAAGGAAAAACATCTCTGGACGTAGCTGCTCGTGGGAACCACATCAGTTTGGCTGATATGATCATCAAAGCGGACAGATTTTACAAGTGGGAGAAAGTAAGTTGGTTTGGTGGCTCTGAGGTGACCGAACGAGGTGAAGGAAGTTGGGGGCTGAGGAAATACGGGGCCCCAAATGGAAAGAAATTCACTGGGCGGCAGGGGAAGAGCACAAAATAGTTTTCGGTAATAAAGATAAGCAGTTAATTGTCCAGAGGGGGAAAAAAACCCAGGGAAACAGGAAATTGTAGCTGTGGGATGCAGTCAGATGCAAAGAACTCGTTGAAATTTTCTGTCAAAACTGGGAGAATTTCTCCAGAGGAAACCGAAACCCTGCAATTGTTTCTCAAGGACAGAAATCTCTTTGCGGCAACAATCATGCTTGTATTGGAAAAAGCCCAGGGACTTGATTGATTGATTGAGCTGTATGGCTTCCCATCTCATTTAAACACCTCTGGGAAGGTCACAACAGGTAAAAATCTATATATATATAAATGTGAAATACCACTCACGCATCATCACGAAATCTCCAGAACCATAAAGCCTACAAACTTGAAATTTTTGCACGTATGGTCCTCTTGGCTTCTAAGTGCTCGCTAAGAAAGAATTTCTCGAAATGACCATCAGATCATTGGTATTTCTTATATTATTATTAACACGCTCTGATGCTAAGGAGTTCTATTCCCCCTCCCCGCCTGAAAAGAACTCTGTTCCAACTGCCACTTGGGCATGGGTGTGGCCAGCGTGTGACTCATCCGGCCTGTGGGCTGGGAGTTTAGACATTCTACTCCCCACCTGAAAGGGAGAGAAGGGGATAAGATAGGAGAGGCTTCTATGGGGCACACCTGAGGGAGAGAAGGGGATAGGAGAGGATCATTGGGGCCAGCCTGAGGGAGAGAAGGGGATAAGATAGGAGAGGCCTCTGTGGGGAAAGCCTGAGGGAAAGAAGGGGAGAGGAGAGGATCAATGGGGCCAGCCTGAGAAAGAGAACAGGGAGAGGAGAGGAGAGGCTTCTGTGGGGAAAGCCTGAGGGAAAGAAGGGGAGAGGAGAGGATCAATGGGGCCAGCCTGAGAAAGAGAACAGGGAGAGGAGAGGAGAGGCTTCTGTGGGGAAAGCCTGAGGGAAAGAAGGGGAGAGGAGAGGCCGATCTAAGTAGTAGGATCTGGTAGATGAAATGCAGGATAATGAGCAACCAGATAAAAGAGATCTGAGGACTGAAGGCCAAGAGGTTTTAGAAGGAAAGAGAAAGGATATGATAGCAAAAAAAAGCAGTGGCAGGAGACATCCTCTCTTTATGGTCCATGTCAATCTCTGTGTGGCTGCCACATTAAATGGTTATGGTTGGTGGACATTTTACTCTAATCCATATAGAATAGAATAGAATAGAATAGAATAGAATAGAATAGAATAGAATAGAATAGAATAGAATAGAATAGAATAGAATAGAATAGAATAGAATAGAATAGAATTCTTTATTGGCCAAGCATGATTAGACACAAGGAATTTGTCTTTGGTGCATAGGCTCTCAGTGTACATAAAAGAAAAGATATGTTCATCAAGAATCATAAGGTACAACACTTAATGATAGTCACAGGGTACAAATAAGCAATCAGGAAACAATATCAATATAAATCTTATGGATACAAGCAACAAAATTACAGTCATACAGTCATAAGTGGGAGGAGATGGGTGATGGGAACGATGAGAAGATTAATAGTAATGCAGACCTAGTGAATAGTTTGATAGTGTTGAGGGAATCATTTGTTTAGCAGAGTGATGGCGTTTGGGAAAATACTGTTCTTGTGTCTGGTTGTTTTGGTGTGCAGTGCTCTATAGTGTCGTTTTGAGGGTAGGCATTGAAACAGTTTATGTCCAGGATGCGAGGGGTCTGTAGATATTTTCACAGCCCTCTTTTTGACTCGTGCAGTATACAGGTCCTCAATGGAAGGCAGGTTGGTAGCCATTGTTTTTTCTGCAGTTCTAATTATCCTCTGAAGTTTGTGTCTGTCTTGCTGGGTTGCAGAGCCAAACATATTGTGGTTTGTGGGATTTGGGTTTAGGACATTGTGTGAACTGAGCCCTCAGTGTATGTTGAATCATAATTCATAGTTTACTGGTTTCGATGTAAACCCTACCTAGTGGTTAAATCGGTATTTCTCAACCTTGGCAACTTTAAGCTGTGTGGATGTCCCAGATTTCCCCAGCCAGCTGGGAGTTGAAGTCCACACAGCTTAAAGTTGCCAAGGTTGGGAAAAACTAAGTTAAATGAACCATAGCAAACCAGGTTTGTGAACTGCCCAGAGGTAGATGAAGAATTAGAAGTCAATTAATAAAGATTATAACCCATTCCATGTTTGGATCTGTGGGGGTGAATAACCGCACGGCTCCTCCATTTCCCCCCTATAGAAGAGCAGTTACAGGAATCAAATCTCGCCCGACAAGACAGTGATACTAAGGGATTGTACTCAATCATTACACTAAGCTTGGGGTGTTTTAACCATGATTTATTGAATAGCCACAAGCATCTGGGTTCGTAACATGAACCGTGAAGGAAATGGTGATCTTTTTTTTCCCCAGGATAACCTCAACAGTGACTCTGATTCCTGGATAACTGAGCGTTTAACTTTCAAGCAAGACCATCGGCTGGAAACGCAACATATCCGTTCGGTGCTGTGGCGGCTCGCAACCAAATACCTCAAGGCCAACGAGTGGAAGAAACTTGCACATTATTGGAAATTCACGGAGGCGCACATCCGTGCAATCGAACACCAGTGGACAGGTAGGTGACAGAGGTAACCTTCTTCCCAACTTCTGCTGAGTAGGAATAGGAGCAGGGGTGGGCTGCTGGAGGTTCGCAGGGGTTCGGGAGAACCTCTAGCTAAGATTCTGTGCAGTTCAGAGAACCCCCAAATCCCACTCCTGGCTGGCCCTGCCCACTCCACCCCTCCCCTCCCAGGAGTCCCCAAGTGGCCTGTTTTGGATGCAGGTAAGTGCAGGACGTGTTTGGAGCAAAAAATGGGCCTACTGGAAATTCAGGCCTCCGGAGTCTGCGGAGGCCATTTTCGCCCTCCCGGAGGCTCAAGAAAAGCCTCCGGAGACCGGAGAGGGCAAAAGTGCCCCCCCTTGCCATGGAGCAGGCGGCTGACTAGGCCACGCCCACTATAGCCACACCCACCCAACAACCGGGCAGAGAACCCCTTGCTAAAATTTTTGAAGCCTACCCCTGAGTAGGAGACCGGAGACCAGGAACCGAGATCTCCATTCCGGTGGTTCCTGAACATATGAGAAGGGTGCCATGTGTTTAGCCAAAGATCAGGTCTATAGGAAGTCCTCGACTTACAAGTACAACTGGGACCAGAATTTCCACTGCTAACCAAGGAGGACACTAAGTGAGTCGTATCTGATTTTACAAAAAAACAAAAAAACAACAAATTGCCACGATTGTTAAGCTAATCACTTCAGTCAAGTGAATCGTGCTATTAAGTGAACCCAGCTTCATCCATTGACTTCGCTTGTTGGAAACCATCTGAGAAGGTCACAATTGGCCTTGGATGCTGTAAACCTTATAAACATGCTGGTTGCCATGGCCCCAAATGTTGATCTCGTGACTCTGGGGATGCTGCAACAATCCAAGGACTGATCATGAGTGACTTTTTTCAGTGCCGTTATAACTTTCAGTTATCACTAAACAAATGGTTGTAAGTCCAGGACCATCTGTATTATGAAGAGGGTCTAACCAGCGGTTCTATCCGGCCGGTTCCATCCGGCTCATGAGAACCGGTAGCGCTGGCGGCAGGAGGCTCCGCCCACCCACCAGGACGTCATTACGTCCCATTTTTACCCTCTGCCCATGTGCAGAAGAGGCGCATCAGTAATGGGTTGCCCCGGTTCGCACCGGTTCAATAGAACCGGTAGTAAAACTGGTGGGAGGCTTCGCCCACCAACCCTGATATCATCAAAATGCTTCTGCACTTGCTCAGAAGAGCGCACGCGTGCCCCCCGCTGCGAACCGGTAGTAAAGATAAGTAGAATCCACCCCTGAGGCACATGCGCGCATAGTGTGCATACTCCCGTTCCCAAACCGGTAACGAAGGTAAGTGGATTTCACCACTGGGTCTAACTTTCTTAGAACATAGAGTAATAAGGTTGGAAAGGACCTTGGAGGTATTCCAACCCCTTGCTGAAGCAGGAGATCCTATACTATTCCAGTTTTTTCTTGGAAATTTCTAGTATTGGAGCACCCACAACTTCTAGAGGCAAGTCGTTCCACAGATTCATTGTTCTCACTGTCAGGAAATTTCTCCTTAGTTCTAGATTGGTTCTCTCTCTTAATGATCTTCCACCCGTTACTTCTTCTTCTGCTTTCAGGTGCTTTGGAGAATAAGTGGACTCCCTCTTCTTTGTGACAACCCCTTAAATATTGGAAGGCAACTATCAGATCCTCCCTAGTCCTTCTCTTTGTTAGACTAGTCATACCCAGGTCCTTCAATCCTTCATCCGATGGCTTGGCCTCCATCAACTTTGTTGCTCTTCTCAGTACTCCTTCTAGGGCCATGATTGCGAACCTATGACACACGTGCCAAAGGTGGCACGCAGCACCCTCTCTGTGGGCATGCGAGCCATCGCCCCAGTTCAGCTCCACCGCACATGCGCACGCACCTCCCGCCGGCCAGCTGGTCTTTGGGTCTCTGCCGTGCATGCACGGGAGTCGGGGGTGTGGGGGGGCGCATGCATGCGGGAGATGGAGCGCTGTTGTGGCCCAGCAGCAGCCTGTGCAGCTAGTAGCTGATTCGGACAGTGAGGAGGCCGGTGTGGTGCTGCACCAGCAGCCTGTGCAGCTGGCACTCGAGCCAGACAATGAGGAGGCTGGAGAAGATGTGGTGCCAGAGGCGGGGATTCAGCCAGGGCCTTCAGAACCTCCAGAAGCTCCCATAAGTGAAGAGGAAGAAGAGGAGGAGCCTCTTCTCGATGCACGGGCACGCAGAGCTGCGAAAAGGCAGGAGTGGCTCCTCAGGAGGAGGTCTCCTCGAGAGTAAGGCTTGGGGCTAATTGGCCACTCCCTTAGCCTATTTAAGGAGCAACGCCGACTGAAGCAATTTGCAGGGAACAACTTCGTTCATTCTCCTTCGCATCTGGATCTTAGTTCTCTACAAATTGCTTCTGGGCTTTCTGCCAACCATAGTAAGATTACAATTATTCATTCTTTGGATTCTTGTAGGCTGTTAAGAAAGTTAATTAACAGCCTTTGTTTGAAAAAGACAGATTTAGTAAACTAAGGTTTGTACAGACTTTGTGTGTGCTGCGTTCTTTGGGGTCTGTAGCTGGAGCAGAAGAGGCACATGCGGGGGACGCATTTGTGGGACCTGCATTTTGCGGGTTCAGGCGTGCACGCTTTGGACAACTCGGTCCGGAAAAAGTTAGCCATCACTGTTCTAGGGTCTTTCAGACAGGCTAAAATAGCCGTAGCCCTTGGTTTTAAAAATGCAAGACTAGCATTTTGTCTCTGAGACCAGCACTGGAGGAAAACATCTCATGAAATATGAACGATGCGTCTGTTTCAGAGAGAGGAGACCAAACCAAGAAGCGGTTTGCGAGAAAAAAGAAGAAGTAAAAATCGAAAACCGCTTTGCTAGCCGGTATTTCTCTAACCTGGCTGCCATCCAGCCCATATTAGAGATAGCTGGCTCAGCTGTGACCAGCTATTCATGTTGAAAAAAGCTGGATGAAGCATGTTTGAATTGAATTTTCTGTTCTCCCCAACCCCAGACAGCTTTTTAAAGAGAAATAGAGCTGCATCAGTGAGCGAGCCCAGCCTAACCCTCTGGGGAAGCAGGTATTACTACTGTACCCCCTTCATCATCTCCAATGCAAGCCAGTGTTTTCTTTTCAGTGTTAAAAAAAAATAATAAATCCCCAATGGAAAGCAATTGAGAAGAGTTACAGCAAATTAAAAAGATATCAAACATTGGCAATTCAGCAAAAGCCTTGAGCAGTGACATACTCAAAGATACTGTAGGAGGACAGCTATATTGGTCCCTAGTGGCACCTTTTCAAACTATTCCATTTTATTAAAAGGCAGAAGCTTTTTCTTAATATATATAACACAATTTGTTAGCCCAGAGGCTGTATCTGAAAACAGCCAGTGCCTATTTACCCGGTTCTACTCATCAAAATGCAAACTGTCTGGTCTTTTTCCTTTCCCTTTGCTGGGATTTTCAATGCATTTACAATGAGGCCCATTCAGGGGATAAAAAATTATTCTGAAATCAGATTAAAGGTAAAGGTCTCCCTCGCACATATGTGCTAGTCGTTCCCAACTCTAGGGGGCGGTGTTCATCTCCGTTTCACAGCCGAAGAGCCAGCGCTGTCCAAAGACATCTCCGTGGTCATGTGGTTGGCACGACTCAATGCCAAAGGTGCACAGAATGCTGTTACCTTCCCACCAAAGGTGGTCCCTATTTTTTCTACTTGCATTTTTTACATGCTTTTGAACTGATAGGTTGGCAGAAGCTGGGACAAGTAATGGGAGCTCATCCCGTTACACGGCACTAGGGATTCGAACCGCTGATCTGCCGACCTTTCAATCGAAAAGCTCAGCGTCTTAGCCACTGAGCCTCGGCGTCCCTTATTCTTATGTATTCTTATGTATTCTTACAGCAGTTTTATTCTTCTATTAAATCATGTCTAATTCTCAGAGGTTGCCCAGACAAGTCCCTACAGTTTTTCTTTGGCAAGGTTTTTCAGAAGTAGTTTGCCACTTCCCCTTAAGTAATTCCTGGGTCTGAAGAGAGGAAGTGGCCCAAGGTTATGCAGCTAACTTGGTGCCCAGAACAAGACTTAAACTCAGGGTTTCCTGGTGAGTTCATTCTAGCTTGATGCTTAAATACAACACAACATTGGCTCTCTACAACAGTACAAGAACCTATAAATCAACTTGACTTAACTATTGAGATTTGAAAACACTGTTCTGATCAGTTAATCAGTTGTACACTAATCAACACTATTACGTGATTCCAAAGCCTAGTCATAGTACACCTGCCACAACAGGAAATTATGCATCTCCACGGGCATCAAGTTCCGTGCATCATGATGTCATCGATCAAACTGCCTACAGTACATTATGAAGTGACATCGTTTGGGTCATTTGTTGATGACGATATTATGACACATGATATCATTATGACATCCATAATCCATAACCTTGGAATATCTCACTTCAACTGTGTTCTTGCTTTTTCGCCAGGCACCAAAAGCTACCGAGAACATGGCCATCGGATGCTGCTGATATGGCTTCATGGGACCATCATGGCAGGAGAAAATCCAATCAAAGGATTGTATGAAGGGCTGGTCAGCATCGGGAGGAGCGACTTAGCAGGTATGGTGACTCCTTGGCCCTTCTCTTCGGTCTACTGGGCTGATTCAGCCCAGGATCAAAGCCGCTGTGGCGCAGTGCTTAGAATGCAGTACTGCAGGCTCCTTCTGCTGACTGCCACCTGCCTGCAATTTGGCAGATCGAATCTCACCAGGCTCAAGGTTGACTCAGCCTTCCATCCCTTCCAAGGTGGGTAAAATGAGGGCCCAGATTATTGGGGGAAATACGCTGACTCTGTAAACCACTCACCCTGTGAAGTGGTATATAAGTGTAAGTGCTATTGCTATTGCTGTCAGCTGGATCAAGCCAAAGTCCAGCTTAGACACATCCGTATGTTTTCTCTTCCGACAGAAAGTATCCGGAAACAAGCGAATGCAGATTCGCCCGCATCTCCACGCAGGTGTTCAGCAATGTGAGGTCCGAGGTGCTTCAGAACATGACTCCATGCGACTCTGCCAGAGGTTTCTTTCAGGACTTGCATCCAAAGGGACACCATTTCCAAGGGCTTCTTGCCATCTTGAATGGCAAGCTTTCCAATCCAGGTCAGGTCCACATAAACCGTCTTATGGGCAGACTCTCAATCACAGCAATGCATCCGTAGGACCTCAGTTGGAGAAAAGGGGACATAACGGATTTTATTCTCCCCCCTCCCCACCCGAAGGTCTGAGATAAGGTCTAAAGCTGACTTTACAAGGGATTTTTATCTGTTCTTATCATTGCCATTCGATCCCATTGATTTAATGTTTATGGAGATTCTCGGTCATCCCATTGATTTGATATCTGGAATAACAGTAACAATGAAAGCAGGTTTATACCTCTTTATACATGTCCTTAATTGGAAAAAGTTAACACGGGGGGGGTTTCAGCATCCACCCAGCTTCTTGGTTCTTCTGTATTGTAGTAACACAGCTAATGCCTCTAAAACTCTTGGCTACGCCTCACACCACAGCCACCAGATTGCAAACCAGCATCTCTAAGGACGATCATCCCTCTGGTTGCTAACAATCTCTTCTTGGTCCAGAGTTAACTTGTTTCTGTCCTCTTCATGTTGCTATCTTGTTTTCAAATTAAGAGTTCATAAAGATGCGTTGAGGGGACGCAGTGGCTCAGTGGCTAAGACGCTGAGCTTGTTGATCGAAAAGTCGGCAGTTCAGCGGTTCGAATCCCTACTGCCGCGTAACAGGGTGAGCTCCCGTTATTTGTCCCAGCTTCTGCCAACGTAGCAGTTTGAAAGCACGTAAAAAATGCAAGAAGAAAAATAGGGACCAATAGCGTTCCGTGCGCCTTCGGTGTTTAATCATGCCGGTCACATGACCACGGAATTGTCATCACAGCGCTGGTTCTTCGGCTTAGAAACAGAGATGAGCACCACCCCCTAGATTCGGGAACTACTAGCACATATGCGTGAGGGGAATCTTTATCTTTAAAGATGTGTTTCGTTCAATGGAATCGGCCCACCCATCTTATCCTAAGAGCATGCTTTGTAGGCAGACACATGGTCGGAACATTCTGCCAAAGGGTTCTGCCACTTCGGATTAATCTTGAGTTTCAAAAGTTGTGCAATGCTTGCTTTTCAAGTGACTCTACTAAAATATGGAGAAGTGCGGATTTTATGCCTCTCCCTCACAACAGATAACGTCGCCCAAATACCGTATTTTTCAGAGTATAAGATGCACCTTTTTCCCCCGTAAAAGGGGGTGAACATTTGGGTGCGTCTTACACACCGAATGTAGCCCTGCCCACTCACTGGCCCCTACCCTTTGGCCTCTGCCTCCCAGAAATTTACCTCCGTGCAGCAACAGCCTATTTCAGCTTCAGCACAGCCTAATTAGCACAAGTTGATTGACTGTTGGATCGGCCTCCCGACTCTCAGCTGTTTCAGGCTGCAGGGATTGCCATTGCCTATTGCTGCGCTGGCCTCTGCTGCTTGCTGAAAGAAGGTAAATTGCTGGGAGCAAGTTTTTTTTTTTCCTTGCGCTAATCAAGCTATGCTGAAAACAAAAATGAAAGTAAAGCAGGCTGTTTGCTGTTTGCTGCAAGGAGGCAAAATTGCTGGGAGGCAGAGGCAGATTTCTTTTTCTTGTTTTCCTCACCAAAAAAAGGTCGGTGTGTCTTATAGTCCGGAACATCTTATACTCTGAAAAATACGGTACTTGTGCAGACTTGGGATACATCGAGATGAATATGCTAATTGAGATCACGCTGGTTTGCATGGGAAAATTTTCCAGTTCAAAAATTTCCTAGAAACTCACACCTTTTGCTTCTAAGTTACTTTCTTTCTTTCGCTTCCTCCCAACACCTTTGGAAAGCTCTTCTTTGGCTAAATTTCTGATGGCTGTAGATATCACAACATCCAGTTCTCATCATAGATTATAGCAGAATGATCCTCTTAAGATTCAACGGATCTGTTTTGAAAACTCTTTTTGAGTTCACACAGGACATTCCACCTAGTTATTATCTCATGTGCTGTATTAACTGAACCATAAGCCTACCCAAGGTGAGCCATCGAGCAAAACTTAACTGTGGTTAAATCTGACCACAATTAGAATGGAAGGATTTATCGCTGCTAGCTTTCACTAACCTGGTTCAGGGTGCCGTGTGAACAATCACGGGATATCTCTCTTCTGGAAACAGAGCCAAAATTACAGTTGCACTAACACAACAACAGCACAAGGTCTCACTAATACAACAGCAGCCTAGGTCTCTATGGAGACCTGGCAACTTCTGCTTAGTTCACCGCATCCTTTTGTTGAACATTACTCCAAATCTGGATGTCCACATCTGGGGAGAACAGCTGGCTCAATCCAGAGGGGGATTCACTTACCTTCCCTACTGGTTCCCAAATGTGACCACTCGCTCTGCCACCTCTGCGCATGCACACGGCCTTCTGCACATGTGCAGTAGTTGCGCATTATGTCCGGGCAGGTGGGCGGAGCCTTCCGCAGCCGCTGCTACCGGTTCGCGCGATCCGGAGAGAACCAGCTGAATCCGACCACTGGCTCAATCCATGAGACATTTAATGCTAGGTGGCTTAGGGATGCAAAGGGGGGAACCATTCTACTGTTTCAGCCAACATTTTTTGTGGTCCATGTTATTTTTATTTTTATATATCTCAACTATGCACACGGAGCTAGCTAGGGTAGGTGGCTGGCTTCTCTGCCTTTGGCTGGGCCTCTTCAGCCTGGCCTTTTTCAGCCTTGGTGATCTGTCCCCGTCCACACACACACACAAACACAGCCAGCCAAGGGTTAAGGAAGCACTTGGAACACACCCAGCTCTCTATCTCCAACTGGGCAGCGATATACACGCCGTCTGCCAAGTGCTTTTATTTCCACAGAAAACAGAAAGATAAATACTCAGCTTCCAAACGTCCAACAACAATAAATATTCCTCCCAGCAGTTCCGAACGAGGCTTTAGTGACTATCCAAGGTTAGTTTTGTTCGTCACAAGGATCACTGGCCACCACCCTCTATTATATAGTCTCTGGGGTGTGGTCCAGTGACTCAGTTCTAATCCCTAGCACGCCTCCTGAGCTGCTGCAATCGTTTATCACGCCTTCGGAGGCGTGCGTCCAAGAATGATGTTTCTCCTTCGCTCTCATCCGAGCCACCTGTCTCCCTGCTAATCTCCTCTCCCTCGGCCGGCACCTGAGACAGTGCCAGAGGGGAGGGGCCTGGAGAGGGAGGCCTGGCTGACTCCTCTTCCTCATGCTCGGAGCTTTCTTCCTCCAATGGGACAGGCTCAGAGGGCGGGGCCACAACACTTGGGACATTTCCCTTTGAGGAAGAGATTTACACACCAGCCTGCCTACGCTGTGATCTGCCAGAAAGGCAGTGGGTGAGAGGATACAGCTCTAAGATTGGTGCCTGGAGGTGCATTACACACTTTCTTTGGGCATTGGTTACTCGTCTCTGCCGAAAGGAAGTTGTTCTTTGTCACTTCCTGCCCTTTGAAGTCACTTCGGTCCAGGTGATGGATGATACCAATTGCAGGGGAGAAGCTTGGGACAGTCTCCAGCCTCCATCGTTGTTTGCCCTGATCCCAAAATCCTGAAGAGGACTCTGGGCCCCAGGATACACACACACACACACACACACACACACACCCGTTTCCAGCTGTACAAATATGCACTTTCAACTTCAAAACAGTGTTCTCACCAGTGCTGATACGACAGTGTTTTATCTACAGGACAGTACACTTTTCTTAAATTTGTCCTTAAGGTTTTTGTATTTTTAAAGCAATGTCGAAACATCTGGTTTTCAAATAAATGGTTTTTTTCCCCCCTCTTACGTTTTTGTTTGTAGTTCCTGAAAACTTGAAAACTGTCACTTCGTGGAAAACCTGAATCATTTCAGGTCTCAATAACCCATCTCCAACTTTCAATGAATTTTAATCTCCTGGAATTATGAAGAGCACAATTGGAAATTCTGTATTTGTAAAATTTGCAAAATTCTAATCTAACTGGAAGGCTCCAGATCAGGCAGGATATTACAAACTCCAAATCTTAAAGATGAAGCAAAGCTATTACCTTGCAAATTCTTAATAGCAAAATAACTGGGGCCCTTCCCATGGCCAGTTAAAATTTTATTCAAAAACAAAGTACGATAGCAAATTAATTTTACAAAAAAACCCCTTTGATTTCAAGTCATTAAGCGGCAACAGTATATAAAGAAACGTAACAGCAACATTGACACTTCCAACATAGTTTAAAACTAAATATTCAAATTATAAATGACCTTACAGGCATCTGTAATTTGTTCATAGTAGCCCCTCTCTGCATGGAGATATAGATTTGTATATATATATATATTAAAAAGATTTATTCTCGGTAAGAGCACAGTAATGAAGGCTTTGGTACCAAAAGTTTGTCTCTGAGAGTTGCATTTGTTTTGTTTTTTGTTTTAAACAAGTCTTCCAAAGTTGCATCCTTAACTTTTATTATCCAAACTTAGCTTGTGAAACAGAAATGGGAGCGAGCGTCCGTAGCCTTATTTCAGGTAATGAAATCCATCCAGCTGAGTTTAAGGACACCATTCTAACCAGTTTAGTGGGAAAAGAGAAAGACAAGAAGGTGGTCAGATGTGATTGGGTAGGACATCTGCCAACAAGGAAAGAGGTGAGGCCCTCCAGATGAAAGAACGGCCAATCGTCCAATTACGATGCTTGTTCTTGTTCGTTGCTAGATTGGAGGTTGGCTTTCTGGACTTCTAGTTCTTCTGCGCTGATCATGGAGGGGTCAATGGCAGCATATCTGGTCCCATGGAACTGAAGCAAGTGTATCTATAGGACAGATGGACAGAAGTAGAATCTATGCATTCCTTTTTTCCCCCTCTAAACCATAAAACATTGACATTGACTCTACTGTCACCCATGAGGGAGGAAAAAGTTGCAGTTGCCTAAACTGCGAGATGGGCGGCATACATTGTATTTTTTGCTCCGTATGACGCATCTGACCATAAGACGCACTCCCGTTTTTGGCCTCCGCATGTCCCGTTTTCGGCTTTCACATGTCCCATTTTTGATCTCCGTGCACCCCATTTTTGGCTTCCACACATCCCGGGGCGCACAGAGGCCAAAAATGAGATGCGCAGAGGTCAAAAACAGGACACATAAAGGCTAAAAACGCAAAAACGGCTGGCAGGTGGGGGCCGGCGGATTGGCGGGGCTTCGGCAATATTCACTCCATAAGACGCACAGGCATTTTCACCCATTTTTGGGAGACAAAAAAGTATGTCTTATGGAGCAAAAAATACAGTAAATTGGATGGATGGATGGATGGGCGAACGAACGAACGAATGAATAAGCAGGACTTACTTGGATATAAAGGTTTACTTCAGCGCTTCTGCAAAGATACGGAAAATTTCCTCCTGTTTTCAGATGAGCTCTCCTGGCGTTGGGATACAATTTATACATCTCTTCCTTGGCTTCTGTAGACAGGGCACTCTGATCAAATACCTAAAAGTCAAAAACAGCATCAGCCTGAGTTTTGCCACCCCTTATCATGGAGCCCAGGGTCTTTCCCTGAAGCAGTAGGTCTCTCCTTTTATTCCAGAAGGTCCCAAGGCATGGTGGAAACGGTGCCGGCGTAACCACCATAGACACAGGTCCTCCTGGATTGGAGACTCCCACAAATCAACAACCAGCCAAACCAGTTTCATCTCATCCTTATCGGCTATAGGAATATGCCCAAGATTGCTCACGTCCATGATGGTGACGGGGACATCTCGGATCTTATGAGGTTCAACGTAGGAATTCTGGCAATTGAGAGTCAGTCTTGAAGCCAGTTCGCTCTGGCCCAAACTTTCCAGCTGTCAGACGTTTAAAAATAAAAAAAAAAAACACCCTGTCAATTTGGGTCTGAAATCTGGTGACCAAGAAATAGAATACAGAATACAAAAGTTGGAAGGGATCTTGGAGGTCTCCTAGTACATACATACAGGCAGGGGTGGGGCTGCTGGGGGTTCGCAGGGCTTCGGGAGAACCTCTAGCTAAGATTCTGTGCAGTTCGAAGAACCCCCAAATCCCCCTAGCTGGCCCCGCCCACCCCACCCCTCCCCTCCCAGGAGTCCCCACACGGCCTGTTTTGGATGCAGGTAATTGCAGGGCATGCACGGAGGCTAAGTGAGGGCGAAAGCCTACTGGAAGTTCGGGAAGAGGGCCTCCGGAGCCTGGGGAGGCTGTTTTCATCCTCCCGGAGGCTCGGAAAAAGTCTCCAGAGCCCGGGGAGGGCAAAAATCCCCCCCCACTGTGGTGCAAGAGGCCGATTAGGCCACACCCACCATGGCCACACCCACCCAGCAACCGGGCACAAGAACCCCTTATTAAAATTTTTGAAGCCCATCCCTGGATACATGTAGTCCTCGATTTATGCCCACAATCGAGCCCAACATTTCTATTGCTCTGTGAGAAAACTCTGTTAAGTGAGTTTTGCCCCATTTTACGATCTTTCTTGCCACGGTTGTTAAATGAATCACTGAAGCAATTAAGATAGTAACATGGTTGTTGAGTGAATCTGGCTTCTCCATGGACTTTGTTTGTCAGAAGGTCACAAAAAAAAAAGTGATCACCTGATCCCAGGACACCTGCAACCCTCATATATATGAGCCAGTGGCCAAGCATCTGGATTCTGATCATGTAACTATGGGGAAGCTGCTATGGTGGTTAAGTTATGAAAAATGGTCAATAAGTGTTCTGCCCCAGCTACGGACCCCAAAGAACGCAGCACACACAAAGTCTGTACAAACCTTAGTTTACTAAATTAAATCAGTCTTTTTCAAACAAAGGCTGTTAATTAACTTTCTTAACAGCCTACAAGAATCCAAAGAATAAATAATCGTAATCTTACTATGGTTGGCAGAAAGCCCAGAAGCAATTTGCAGGAAACTGATAAGAGAACTAAGATCCAGACGTGAAGGAGAGTGAACTGAAGTTGTTCCCTGCAAATTGCCTCAGTCGTTGTCCTTCCTTAAATAGGCTAAGGGAGTAGCCAATTAGCCCCAGGCCTTACTCTCGGGGAGACCTCCTCCTGAGGAGCCACTCCTGCCTTTTGGCAGCTCTGCATGCCTGTGCATTGAGAAGAGGCTCCTCCTCTTCTTCCTCTTCACTTATAGGAGCTTCTGGAGGTTCTGAAGGCCCTGGCTCAATCCCTGCCTCTGGCACCACATCTTCTCCAGCCTCCTCATTGTCCGACTCGAGTGCCAGCTGCACAGGCTGCTGGTGCAGCACCACACCAGCCTCCTCGCTGTTGGAATCAGCTACTAGCTGCAAAGGCTGCTGATGGGCCACAACAATAAGTCACTTTTTTCCAGTGCTGTTGTAACGTCAAAACGGTCATTAAATGAATTTGTCAAGATTTGAAACTTACTCATGCTGCTTTCATTTTTATTGCTTCTCAGCTTGCCAACAAATTATGGGGGCGAGGGAAAGGGGAATTGGATTGTAACCATCAAGCACTTAGCCCTGAGAACCAAGGTCACTTCAGCAGGCGTTTGCCAGAGCTTCCAGACATCTTCTCACCATACTTTGACACTTAATTGGACAATGTGACCTGCACTAATTGGAGGGAGGGAGGACTCTATACTTTAATTACCGTATTTTTGGGAGTATAAGACCAAACAAGAGAGTGAAAATCTGGGTGCGTCTTATACTCCAAATGTAGCCCAACCCAGCCTCTCACACAGAGATTTCAGAGGCTGAAAAAAGCCTCTGAAAGAAGCTTCAGAAAAAAAGTCTCAGAAACAAAGCTTCAGAAAAAAGCCTCTGATACAGAGCTTCAAAAAAAAAGCCCCCAAACAGCTTCAGAAAAAAGCCTCTGAAAGAAGCTTCAGAAAAAAAGCCTCAGAAACGAAGCTTCAGAAAAAAGCCTCTGAAACAGAGCTTCAGAAAAAAAGTCTCCAAACAGAGCTTCAGAAAAAAAGCCTCTGAAAGAAGCTTCAGAAAAAAAGCCTCTGAAACAGAACTTGAGAGGCTTTTTTCTAAAGCTGTGTTTCAGAAGTTTCAGAGGCAGAAAAAAAAGCAAGGCACAGAGCTCACAACCAACGAACCTGTTGCTAAAATTCACCTCTGGGAACAGCTGATTGGGGGTATTCCGGGAGGCCGATCCACCTGCCAATCAGCTTTTTTCTTATTTCCCTCCCCAAAAACTAAGGTGCGTCTTATACTCCAGTGCATCTTATATATTGAATTGCGCGGGAATTAGCCAGAGTTGGTTTTCCTTTCATTCTGTGTCAAAATGATGTACTCAATGAAGTTTTGCATTAAGAGATCGGATCGTTTCGATAGTACTTGTTGGGTTGGGTTCCATCAGTAGGAACCTTGATAGAACTGTTGTAAGTTGAGGACTACCTGCGTGCGCGCGCACACACACACACACACACACACACCTCACTGAACAGAAAAAAGGAAAAGAAAAGACAATTCAAAACACCCAGTATTTTGCTATTTCCTGGACAAACTTCAGAACACCATCAAGCAACCAACTTGACCGTTATGGATCTTTACCCTATCCACCATGAAATCAATTCCGTCAGCCATTTCAGGATCTACGGGACCAGAGGCAAAATTCCCAAGGACGATTTTCTTCAACATGAAGGCAGGCAACAACCAGAAGCTGGAAAGAGAGAGGAATATAAAGGTAAGTTAGGGCACCAAGTTCAGGAGAAGCCCTGCACTATCAAGTTACACATTAAAAGAATTTCTTTGCACACAGCCTCTACTTACCTGATTTCACAGTGCTAGTAAGGCTGATCTGTCCATCTTCTAACAATTCCCAGATGACTATTAAATTATCCTATCCATTATTGTAGACAAAGGCATCCTACATAGAAGGTTGCTAGAGTTTAGGCTAGTATTGGCCATTTCAAGTGTTAATGACTACCATACTTAATGTTGGGTAACAAAGCTTTTTTACTCCGTAACTTCGAATTTTAAAGGCAGCTGATAACTGGCATATGGCTCTGTCCCCCTCTCTGCCTCCGACGCAGAGCCCTCATCAGAACCTTCCCCAGACTCCAGGACTGGCCCATGTTCCTCCCCGACCTCCTCACTGTCCGAATCTGCTACCAGCTCTGCTGGCCACTGGCGGGCCACAACAAAACCATCAAAACCAAACTCCACAAACCAAACTCCAGGACACCAGAATCTATGGATGTGGCTTGTAGAGTAGATCCCCTCCAATTCACCATGATGGCCCTCAGCTCTCCCGAAGAACAGAAGCCATCCCAAAAATCTGCTTTTGTGAGCTGGAGAAAGTGAAGGTCTATTCCAAAACAAGGAACGTGGATCCCAAACAAAGGTTCTGCCTTCAAAAGTGAGCACACAACCTAGAACCGTCTCCCAATGGGAGAGATGCAGGGGTGAAATCTAGTAGGTTCTGACAGGTTCTGGAGAACCGGTAGCGGAAATTTTGAGCAGTTCGGAGAACCGGCAAACACCACCTCTGGCTGGCCCCAGAGTAGGGTGGGAATGGGGATTTGGCAATATCCTTCTCCCAGGAGTGGGGAGGGAATGGGGATTTTGCAGGATCCTTCCCCCAGGAGTGGGGTGGGAATGGAGATTTTGCAGGATCCTTCCCCTGCCATGCCCACAAGCAGCACCCACCAAACCACACACCACTCACAGAACCGGTAGTAAAAACATTTGGATTTCACCACTGGAGAGATGGACAAGTACACAAAATGCTTCAAACTCAAAAACCCCTGGAAGAAAAGGAACAGCATCTGAACCCTTAGTAGTAACATCACATCTGAGCTTCCACCCGCCTTTCCTACTTCCACCAAGAGACTCTCGCCCTCATTTGGCCTAGCTCCAAATTTCACAGCTGGGATGTTCTGACAATTGCCTAACTGGGTTTGTCTCTTTAAAAAAAAAAAAAAAAGGCAAATGCGGATTTATTGACTGGCGTCTCACCTATTCGCTGTCCACGTCTGATTGAAAATCGAGGTATCGCTGAAAGAGTTGCACAGAATCAAAGATTGGACCCGGGGCGATTTGTGCGTGTACTCGGCAAATTTCTGAGCAAGGAAACCTCCTAATGAAGCACCAAAAAGGTGAACCTAAGATTAAAAACAATGAAAGAAGAATACTCTTGATTATTTTTCTTTTTATCGAACGCATTTTACTGTTTCCAAGCCTTTGGGAAATTAGATCCTTTTCTACCTACTGGCAGACCAAGAGGCAAGCAAAAAACCATTTACAGCAGGGATCTCCAACTCTGGCCACTTTAAAGACTTGGGAACTTCAACTCCCAGAATTCCAGAATTCCCCAGCCAGCCATGCTGGGAGTTGAAGTCCACAAATCTTAAAGTGGCTAAGATGGGAACACCCCCCCCCCCCCCAATGTACAGCAAATTCAGTGATCAGATTAAAGGGTCAGGCAATGGTCTTTCCAATTAATCTCTCATTTTCATTCTATAATCTTTGCCATCTCCTATTGGCTTGCTCCCATCTGCAGAAATGAACCGTTTCCAATAAAAACGCTTCTTCCCATTCCATTCGTATTTTCTGAAGTTTTATCAGTTAAGATCTGATGGAATGGTCCTCCCGGAAATGAAACAACTTCTGCTTGGTTAAAATATATTCCTTTTTATCAGTGAACCCTGGATTTTACATAAATGCCCTTTTAAGTTGATGTACGCTTTTCTTAAAAAAAAAAAAAAATCATTGATGCAAGCATCAGTTCAGAAGCTATGTGAAACCACTATGCAATTTAAGGGCAGGTACAGAGGTGGGTTTCAGCAGGTTCTGACCAGTTCTGGAGAACCGGTAGCGGAACTTTTGAGTAGTTTGGAGAACCGGTAGTAAAAATTCTGACTGGCCCTGCCCCCATCTATTCTCTGCCTCCCGAGTCCCAGCTGATCGGGAGGAAATGGGGATTTTGCAGTAACCTTTCCCTGGATTGGGGAGGGAATGGAGATTTTACAGTATCCTTCCCCTGCCACATCCAAGCCACGCCCACCAAGCCATGCCATACCCACCAAGCCACACCCACAGAACCGCTAGTAAAAAAAACTGAAACCCACCACTTGGCAGGTAAAATGTTTTGAATGAAAGCATCTTAAATTTAAAACCCCGTTTCAAATACAAGGCAGGCGGCTGCAGTATTTGGGATATGTTTGCCACTCAAAATAGTTCTGCTTTAGGTGAGGAATGCTCTGTTTTGGGCTTGAAATACTATTGAAAGCAAGTGTCTGTTTTCATACCCCTATAAAACGTGTCTTTGGTTTTAAGTCTGTTACAAGAAAGACAGAACAAGTATTCCAAGGCGTTCCACTTCTTTTTTTCAAACAACATCAGTTTTCTTTCGTTGCGCCCATGTGACACCTCTCCTGCACGAGCTGCACTGGCTCCCAGTGGTCTTCCGGGTGCAATTCAAGGTGTTGGTTACTACCTTTAAAGCGCTCCATGGCCTAGGACCCGGGTACTTGCGAGACCACTTCTGCCACCAATAGCCTCCCACCGGCCAGTTCGCTCCCACAGAGAGGGTCTCCTCAGGGTGCCATCGGCCAAGCAATGTCGGCTGGTGACACCCAGGGGGAGGGCCTTCTCTGTGGGAGCTCCTGCCCTTTGGAACGAACTGCCCCCGGAAATACGCAAGATCTCCGACCTCCGTGTGTTTCGCTGTGCCCTTAAGACCCTACTGTTTCGCCAGGCAGGGCTAACTATGTAATTATTATAAATTGGGAGTTTGAAATTGGAAGTTTTAATCTGGGCCAAAATTGTGTAATATTTTTAATAATTTTAAATTTGGATATTTGTATATTTTTTGTTTTAATAGGCTGTACACCACCCCGAGTCCTTCGGGAGAAGGCCGTTATAAAATTATTATTATTATTATTATTATTATTATTATTATTATTATTATTATTATTATTATTATTATTATTAAATATTTTTTATTGCTTTCGATCCTACTGTTCTTAATATTTGTGTCTGACTCTGTACGTCACCTAGCCAGGGGCTGTTTAGAAATCTTGTAAGGAAACAAACGCCTAAAATTAATCTACTAGTGACTCAGTACGGACTAAGGAGCTTCTCTCTCGGTTGAGCCAATGAACATGAATAAACTCTAGGCTTTTTACCTAACATTTTATTGTAAGCACTAACTTTATCCAGTTGTAGATGATCTAATAGCTTCCGGAATCCATCGCAGAATTCAAAGATCTCCCAATAAACTGGATACTGTAGCTAAAATGTTAAAAAAAAGAAAAGAAAAACAGAGGAAAAGATGCAGTGTACCATTACAGAAATTCAATTGCAACTTCGAACTATTTTCAGCTGATAAACTTGGAGGAGAGGCATCACTTCCAAGCCTCTACCCCTGCCTTGAAGGCAAGTTCAAGAAACGAAACGCAGGATGGTCCGAAGACACTCACAGCAATGACTCTGTAGCCCCATCCAGAGAGGGCTAGAATCTGTTGGAAGAAGACGTCCGCCGTTCCGCTGACGGGTGGGAGAAATATGAGGGGGCATCGGATGTTCCTGGGTCCTGCGTCGTAGAGCGACCAGATCTTACTGTCGTCGTCATCTACAATGATCTGCAAAACAGACATGAGAGAGGACCAAAAAGTGATTCCTTAGCGGTCGTGACCCTTGGCAAGTACAACTGAAGACTGTCAGGGGTGCAAGAAGCCAAAACAGAGTAGAGTTTTTTTTTCTGAAGCTCTGTTTGGGGGCGTCTTTTCTGAAGCTTCGTGTGAAGTTTCCGAAAGATGCCCTAATTAATTCATGAGCCATGAGTCGAACTTCAAAAGAAATACAGTCATTTATTAGGAGCACCATTTCGACAATATTCGGATGCAGTTAGGACTGATCCTACATAGATTTACGTTCCCGTATGACCCCATCTCTCCCCTCCTCTCTGGCCATGTCATAAATCACATTCTCCAATTAACCACTTTGGCTGGCTGTGAAATCCAACACCCTCCTCCTGATTGCGGTCAGGAAGAATGTATGGAATGCACTTCAGTTAGGGAAATCAATCAGCTCTATCAGTTCTCCCTCCCTCCTGCTCATGGCAACTTGAAAGCTTTGCAAGTTGACGCTTCGTTTCTGATGCTTTTTTCAGCCTCTGAAACCTCCGTTTGAGAAGCTGGGCGGGGCTACATTCAGAGTATAAAACGCACCCAGATTTTCACCCTTTTTTGGGGGGGGGGAAAGGTACGTCTTATACTCCGAAAAATATGGTACTTCTTGTGAGTATCTTCATTATATTTCTCTTTTAATAAACTGACCGCATTTTGCCGTCAAAGATTGCCCAACACATTCTGACAAATATTTGCCTGATGGACAGGCTGGACCATCCTTCCCAGCTGGTATGGCCAAGCACATGGGAGTGGCAGTTGAATAAAACCTGAAAACCCAAGGATGAGAACGACAGAACAGGTAGTCCTTGACTTACAGCAGTTCGTTTAGTGACCGTTCAAAAGTTACAACGGCACTGTACAAAAGTGACTTATGACCGTTTTTCACACTTACAACCATGGCAGCATCTCCAGGATCAGGTGATCAAAATTCAGGCTACTGACTCATATTTACGACGGTTGCGGTGTCCCAGGGTCACGTTATCCCCTGTTGCGACTTTCTGACAAGCGAAGTCAATGGGGAAGCCCAGATTCACTTAACAACCTTGTGACTAACTTAACAACTGCAGTGATTCAGTTAACAACGGCGGCAAGAAAGGTCGTAAAATGGGGCAAACCTCACTTAACAACCGTCTCATTTGATATAATAAATGTTGAGCTCAATTGTGGTCGTAAGTCGAGGACTACCTGAACTCCTACGAGACAGGAATGTCTCCATTCAGAGAGAGGTTCCAAAGAGGCTCCATTCGGTTCACATCAGCATTGCTATATTTTGCTAAGGGTAAGAGAATCTTCATTTAATTCCTCCCACTTGCTTCCCAAAGGAAATTAGACAAAAAAAAGAATCTTGTTTGCTTCTATTATCATCCTCTTGATGAATCTAAAACAAACCTCCTGTTTTAAAATTACTGTATTTTTTGGAGTATAAAACGCACCGGACTATAAGACGCACCTACCTTTTTTGGTGAGGAAAAGAAGAAAAAGAAATCTGTCTCTGCCTCCCATCAATTTTTCCTCCTTGCAGCAAACAGCCTGCTTTACTTTCATTTTCGTTTTCAGTATAGCTTGATTAGCACAAGGAAAAAAAAAATCTGCTCCAGCAATTTACCTCTTTGCAAGAAGAAGCAGAGCCCTGAGCAAAACAGCTGAGAGCAAAACAACTGAGAGTCAGGAGGCCGATCCAATCAACTTGTGCTAATTAGGCTGTGCTGAAGCTGAAAGGAGCTGGTTTTTTTTTTTCTGTTTGCTTGCAAGGAGGTAACTGCTGCAAGGCAGAGGCCAAAGGGTGGGGGCCAGTGGGTGGGCGAGGCTACATTCGGTGTATAAGACGCACCTAAATTTTCACCCTCTTTTAGGGGGGAAAAAGGTGTGTCTTATACTCCGAAAAATACGGTAAATTATTTGGGGAAGAGGCTGTTCATCTTTTTCACACACACACACACACACAAAACGGCAGTGGACATTTTTCACTTCCGTCTAACCTGGAGGAAACAGTGAAGTTGTGAAATAAAAATCAACCGCTTTTGTAACTGAAAATCACAACTTTGCCCATTCAGGTCGCACCAACTTGCCAATCCTAAAAGCAATCCACTGTCTAGACAGCATCTCATTATCTCTTCTGTAGCAACAAGACACGAAATATTAAATTATTATGACCTACAATGTGCTTCCAACGGTGGGTTTGCAACGGTGTTTTAAGGATTTATTGACCTCCTTGCATCTGGCCACAATGACATATCAAGCTTCCTTTATCCTGCATTGTTTTTCACACTCAAGTGTTCTATTTTTTCTAACATGCTTACAATTCAACAACAACAACAACAACTAATGTAACCAATCGGAGCTACACTTCCGCTTATTCTTGGAAATGGGTGATCATCACATGAACGGCAAAACCGTTCCACTTTGAAAGCGACGGTATTAAGAAACAAGCAAGCTTGAAATAGTAATCCACTTTTTTTCCCAGCTGCCCAACTGCTGCTTGTCACTGGCAAATCATAAGTCTAAAAGCACAAGAAGGTTTCACCCTCCAGGGTAGATCAGAAACGGCCGACTTCCCTTCCATTAAACAAGGAAGTTCCAAGGCTCAATGGACATTTGTTCTCAACCTCAAACCGCTTCGGCAGAAAAACAAGCAGAAAGTTCATTTTCATCCTCAGTAGCCACGCGAGAGCAATTAGACAAATGTGCCCCACTCGTAAAAATTCACAAAACATATATTGCTAATTGAGTTGGAGCGATAAAGGTAAAGGTAAAGGTTCCCCTCACACATATGTGTTAGTCGTTCCTGACTCTAGGGGGCGGTGCTCATCTCTGTTTTAAAGCCGAAGAGCCAGCGCTGTCCAAAGACGTCTCCGTGGCCATGTGGCCGCCATGACTCAACGCCAAAGGTGCACGGAATGCTGTTACCTTCCCACCAAAGGTGGTCCCTATTTTTCTACTTGCATTTTTTATGTGCTTTCGAACTGCTAAGTTGGCAGAAGCTGGGACAAGTCACAGGAGCTCACCCCGTTACAAGGCACTAGGGATTCGAACCGCTGAACTGCCAACCTTTTGATCTACAAGTTCAGCGTCTTAGCCACTGAGCCATGGCAGCCCAATTTACATTGTTTCTGAAGATGAAAACAAAAAAAAAGGCACTTAAGGTAATCAATCGACCCAGGACGCTTAAACGTTCCATAAATACATGCCAGTTGCCGAGCTTCCGAATTTTGATCATGTGACCACGGAGAGGCTTCAACTGTTGTAAGTGTGAAAAATGGTCATAAGTCACTTTTTTTCAGTGCCGTTATAATTTCCAATAGTCACTAAACAAATGTTTATAAGTCGAGGATTGCCTATAACAATGATGACTAACCTTTTCCAGACCGAGTGCCCAAAGCGCACACGCACAAATGTGCCTAAACCCCCAAAATGCAATGCACATGCATCCCCTGTGCATGTGTCCACCCCCCCGCACATGTGCAGGTGGCCCCCCTGCAAATGCCCCACTCCCTGCGCATGTGCAGCAGAGACCTGAAGACCAGCTGGGGGGGCAGAACCGGTTCAGTGACGTCATATCGTCACCGCTACCGGCTCGGGAGAACCGGCCGAACCGGGAGGAACCCACCACTGCACGGATTCATTTCCTCACTGTCAGGAAATGTCTCCTAAGTTCTAGGTTGCTTCTCTCCTTGATTACTTTCCATCCATTGCTTCTTCTCCTGCCTTCAGGTTCTTTGGAGAATAGACCCCCCCCCACTTCTTTGTGGCAACCCCTCAAATATTGGAACACTCCTGTCCTTCTTTTCATTAAACTAGACATACCCAATTCCTGCAAGCGTTCTTCATCATATTTTTAGCCTCTAGTCCCTTAATCATCTTTCTTGCTCTTCTCTGGATCAAAATGAACTCCTCTACAAAGTGAGTCAATGATAAAATGGCCCAATATAAGTTAGAAGCAGCTGCCAAGAAAGATACGGAGGTAAATAGCAACGCAAATGCGCCTTTTGTCGTGCAAAGACAAGTATTTGCTTAACTGGCTAGACTGAATCAGCTCTTGCTCCATAGTTAGCTTACTGATAAATGCAAATCCCAAATCCAGGTTTGCTCATCTCTGAATTAAGAGTTATTAGCCGAGAACAAACAAAGGAGGGTTACTCTAAACGGAGGCCGATCATATGAAGATCATGTGGCTCACATGGGGTTTGCCCTTCACTTTAGATCTGTTTCCCAAGATTCTGTCAACTGAGAAATATAAAGAGAAATGTGACTATTTCTCAGACAGGATATACAAATCAACGTCAAAGGTTCTGGAAACGAAACCAAAAAAAATTTTTTTTGCAGATGTTCAGACTACAGGTTAAATGAGCACAGAATACTTAAAGACCTTTTTGGTGCAAATATGTTGAAGTCCTGTATTTCATTAACCTTTTCATTATTATGCCAAACTATTAGCTGTTAGATGTCATTTCTCTGGAAATCTGTGCATGTCCTTATCTCGCTCAATGCGGGATAAATTAAAATGTTCCGGCGAGTGACTGTTTGAACAGGTACAGCAAAATAGAAGCCAACCCCTTTCTTATATTGTTGAGCTATAGATCTACAGTTCAGATATTTTGCCTAAAATCCAAGCAAAATGTTACCTGTAAAGTCTGCTCTAGTCTGAAAAAAGAGGATTTAGAAGTTTACTTTTATTTAAGCAAGTATTGCAGTACCCTAAAAACTTAACAATTGTTTTCAAATTTCCGTGGATTACTTCTTTTCTTGTTTATTTATTTTTAATGTATGTATATTTATTGAGGATAATGACTTCTTCTCCAACAAATGCATACAGGATTACACCATGGTTCAAGGGGCTATTTTTTACCCGAAAGTAAATAAATGTTTTTTTAAAATGAAAACAATTCCTTCGTATTTTTTTCTGACCGCAGCCAGAGATTAATGAGATTTTCCTCTCTAATCTTCCTTTTATATGGGGATTATCTTCCAATCAGGGTCACCTTCCTTTTGGGCAAATTAAACACTCTTAACCTGGCACATCACATGTTTCTGTTGTCTGGAGACATTTCATAAATATACAGCACTGAGATACTGCAACATAACCGCAAATATCTTCATAAGAGTCTTCTTAAAACAATGGCAACTAGCATCCTTCTATTTTTAATGTATAAGATGTATTTATTTACTTATTTAGATATTGACATTGTATACCACCCAGAGCCCATCTCTGGGATGGGCTGTTAAAAAAATAGGAGGTATAAATAAATTTTTACAGTGCATGATATACAACCAAGAATGTCCATAATCAATTAATTAAACCAGGAGGGATTCAAGGAAAACACAACTCTAGAAGATAATGCACTTGCCAGAAAATTCCTACAGACACATCCTTTGGCAAAAATAGTATGGTTTTGTTTTATGCAATCACAGCAAAAGAACAAATAGCGTAGACGTCCCGCAATCTCTGGTAGAAGACACCCCAAAACTAGCATCCTTAATGCACCTAGTATCCAGGAGTTTAGCAGGTGCAAGTATGCTAGGACTCCCGTTCCCAGAATTCCCAGCCAACACGTGCCTTTGCTGAGCATCTCGGGAGCTGCACACAACTCGAGACAATATCAAGCTCAGAACAGTTATTACAATTTTTTTTCTGATGGTTGTAAAGGCAATCCTTGCCAATTACACAACATAATAACAGACTAAATATTTGTTATATTGCAGGATTTCCTGGATAAAAAGGTTGCGCAGAAACAAGGGAAATATTCTCTTCCTCCTTTTCCTTTGAATGCCTTGGTTGACATTCAGAAAACAAACCGTTTAACAGATCTTTGGAGACGGAGAACAGCATTTGATAGAGCATGTGAGAAATCACATGGTGGGAGAAACGGATGCCCAGTTCAAATTTAAGCTCTCTCTCTCCACTGCTCCCAGGAAAAGCTTATCAGGCTCGTGTGCCCGAAACCCACCGGCTAATTGCCTGGTTTCATGCTGAAAAAAAGAACTTACATTTATTGGTGGGACCAGAAAGCAACGCTCAACAAAAAGAGCTGATCTCATTTTGAAAAACAGTGGTACCGCAGTACTTAATAGTTAATTGGTTCCAGAAGGTGCGATGTATACCAAAAACAATGAGTACTAAACAATATTTTTCTCCTAAGAAATAAGTGAGTCATAAGGCAGCCGACCACGACAAATTCTAACTTGTGTGTTGAGTACCAAATAACAATAGCGCTTAGACTTATATATCGCTTTACATTGCTTTACAGCCCTCTCTAAGCGATTTACAGAGTCAGCATTTCCCCCCCCCCCCCCAATAATATGGGTCATTTTATCGACCTCAGTGTTGAGCCTGGTGAGATTTGAACTGCCGAATTGCAGGCAGCCAGCAGCTAGTAGAGGTAGCCTGCACTACTGCACTCTAACCACTGTGCCACTGTGGCTCAAACAAACTGCATCAAAATGTGTTGAGTACCAAATTCGATGAGTTTCAAAGTAGTTGAATACCAAAGTACCAGAGTATGATACTTTGGCAGGGAATATTTTTCTATGTAAGGGACGCAGTGGCTCAGTGGCTAAGACGCTGAGCTTGTCGATCAAAAGGTCCACAGTTCAGCAGTTCAAATCTCTAGTGCCGCTTAACGGAGTGAGCTCCCATTACTTGTCCCAGCCAACCTAGCAGTTCGAAAGCACGTAAAAAATGCAAGTAGAAAAATAGGGACCATCTTTGGTGGAAGGTAACAGCATTCCGTGCGCCTTTGTCGTTTAGTCATATCAACCACAGGACCAGGGAGACATCTTCGGACAGCACTGGCTCTTTGGCTTAGAAATGAAGATGAGCACCGCCCCCTAGAGACGGGAACGACTAGCACATATGTGCAAGGGAAACCTTTACCTTTATTTTTCTATGTACGTGCAATTATTTTTAGATCTATATGTATATAGATGAGCTGTGGTGGTGTGGTGGTTAGAATACAGTACTGCAGGCTACTTCTGCTGTCTGCCTGTTTTCAGCAGTTCGATTCTCACCGGCTCAAGGTTGACTCAGACTTCCATCCTTCCCAGGTCGGTAAAATGAGGACCCAAACTGTTGTTGGGGACAATATGCTGACTCTGTAAACCACTTGGGGAGAGCTGTGAAGCACTGTGAAGCGGTATATAAGTCTAAGTGCTATTGCTATATCTCCCCTGCAAACGCCTCCTGATTCCTTTTGTGGCCACTAAAGTCTCTGCCAACTGCACTCCGACTTTCAATTTCCTGCCAGTGCCAGTGACAAGAAGACAGTGATTCAGAAAGCGTAACATGAGCTAAAAAGAAATTCCCTTTTACAGAAAAAACAGGAAAGAAATTAAATTCTTGCTTGATCCACCCACATGAAACTGTTCCACCAATTCAGCATCACCACCCCCGGGTAGGAGCCTCTTCCTACCAGGTAGGTCAACCACAAAGCTTCGCTTCTCTGATGTAAACCTACATGAGACTTCGGTGGTCTCTTTGAAACATAAAAGGTAAATATTTCCCCTGTCCAGTTGTGTCTGATTCTAGGGGTCAGTGCTCATCTCCAATTCTTAGCCGAGGGATCCAATCTTGTCCGAAGACACTTCTCTGGCTCTTGTAGCCAGCATGGCTATACCCTAAAGGCGCATAGAATGCTGTTACCTTCCCACCAAAGTGGTACCTATTTATCTACTTGCAGTTGCGTGCTTTCGAACTGCTAGGTGGGCAGGAGCTGGAGCAAGGAACGGGAGCTCACTCCATTGCACAGTACTCGGAACTCAAACTATCAACATTCCGGTTAAGCCCAGCATCTTAACCGCTAGGACACCGTGCCCCTTCTCTGAAACATACAAGAGTTCTTATCCACATTTCCAAGGGTGAGAGCTCACTCTGTCCTATAAAACCACCCATTTGTCATATGCTGTAATTCAGAGGTAGAACATTTGGTGTGTTCTAAAAAGCATCAGGTTCACATTTTGGCAGGCCGTCAGAGGCAAGGAAAGGCTACAAGGTTTTCCACACATTGCATGTGAATTAACCACCTTAAAAACAAAAATTAAGAGTCATCAGAAGGCTGTCAGTCAGGTCTAAATTCTAGAGACCCAGATGTACTTTGACTTCTGTCAGTCTCTCTCTCTCTCTCAGTTCTCATATGGCGTTTCTACAGCATGACACAGAAGGGGTAACCGGAAGTTCATTAGCCTGGATAAACCACACGGGAAACTCAAAACTCAAGAGCCTTGGTGGCGCAGCAGACTAAAGCACTGTTAAGTAACACCAGCTGCCTGCAATTAGTGCAAGTTCAAATCTCACCAGGCTCAAGGTTGACTCAGCCTTCCAATCCTTTCGAGGTAGGTAAAACGAGGACCCGGTTTGTGGGACAATAAGGTGACTTTGTATAAAAAGAACACCGCTTGGGGGGGGGCGAAAGCCCTACTAAACAGGTATATACAAAAGGATGAAGGCTATTGCTTAACGCATTGTAAGTCGCCCTGAGTCTCCGGAGAAGGGCGGCATATAAATCGAACCAATAAATAAATAAATAAATAAATAAATAAATAAATAAATAAATAAATAAATAAATAAATAAATAAATAAATAAATAAATAAAAGGCAAAAGCACTGAAGACCTAATATCCGAGAAATTCTGAAATTCTGAAAAACAAACAGCCTTGATTGCTTGCTTCTTCTTCTTTCTTTTTTTTTTTTTAATAAAGCACTCTGAAGCAGTTGGCCACGTGCTTTTAAATGGCTCTGATCCTTTTATTTAATTGCCCTGTTGCCATTCAGGTTGAAGAACAACTGAATCAGGAGGAAGTTAAGGATTTTGTAAAGGAACAAAGGCTTCTTGTGAAGCGAGAGGGAGGTTAAACTCACCATCGAAACACCAAACTGCAAAAAAACTGCTGCGCAGTTTATTCCTCTTTCCTGCATGTCTCTCTAAGTGCGAGTTCTAAAAGGTGACACATATTTATCCGTGCAAATGGGCCGATACTAGATTGCACAAAACTTTTTATCATGCCTTTTAGGGTTTTTTTTTCTAGCCCAGAAAACTACTTAAATGTTATTTATTTATTTGTTTGTTTGTTTGTTTGTTTGTTTGTTTGTTTATTTATTTATTTATTTATTATTGAATTTCTATACCGCCCTTCTCCCTGAGGACTCAGGGCGGTGTACAGCCAGAATTAAAAAAACATGCAGTACAAATATTAAAAAACAATTAAAAGATATATAAATTTGGCCCAATTAAAACTCACTACCAATTAAAACTTTTAAAACATTTAAAAATTTCTTCTTAAGCCAGCCCGGCTTGCTTGAAAAGATGGGTTTTAAGGGCACGGCAGAAGGCGCTGAGGTCTTGGATTCTCCTTATCTCTGGGGGCAACTGATTCCAGAGGGTGGGAGCCCCCACAGAGAAGGCCCTCCCCCTGGGGGTCACCAGCCTGCACTGTTTGGCTAATGGCACCCCGAGGAGCCCCTCTCTGTGGGAGCGCACGGGTCGATGGGAGGTCGTCGGTAGCAGCAGGGGGTCTTGAAGATAGCTAGGCCCGATGCCATGGAGCGCTTTAAAGGTGATAACCAGCACCTTGAAGCGCACCTGGAAGACCACCAGGAGCCAGTGCAGCTCGCGCAGGAGCGGTGTTACATGGGAGTTAGGCAAAACGTCTGTTGTGGTCCACTAGAAGCCTGCAGAGTCGGACATGAGGAGGCTGGGAAGGACAATGAGCCCATTCTGGAGTCTGGGGAAGGCCCGGATGAGGGCTCTGCATCAAAGGCAGAGATGGGGGCCAGGGCCATCTGGGAGCAATGCGCAGACTCCAGAGCCTCCAGAGGTGGATAGCAGAGAGGTAAAGGAACAGGAGGAGCCTGTTCCTAGTGCACACATGAGAAGAGCTGCCAGAAGGCAAGAGCAGCTAAAGCAAAAAGGACGACTCGGGAGTAAGGCCAGGAGATGATTGGTCCCTCCGAGAAGGCTTAAAAGAGCAGCAAAGGCTCTTGGGCTCTTTGTAGGAAAGCAACGTTGCTGCATTTGTTTCTTGTCGGCGTCTCTTGTTTCTGAACTTCGTGGGGCTTTGCCAAGAAAAGCCTTTGGCAGGGTGCCAAAGAAGATAAAAGACTGATTGTGTCTGGTAATAAGTACATGGGCCTAGGTCACAACAACGTCTAAGTGGCACAGTTCTCTCCAAAGCCAGCCATTAAACGATACAGCTAGCAGTTGTGAATTTCTCTGCACAACTATTTAAAATCACAATTGCCAAAACATCTCAGGGAGGCATTTACCCGAGCAAGATTTGAATAGCTTGATACAACAGTTAGATTTGGGAGATTCCATTCTATCCCAAACAATGAACATACATGTATCAGTGGAATTGAAGAGGTACAAGATCTGACTCATATATTATTCGATTGCTGTATATATAAGAGAGTGACAGATAAGTATTTTGATTCACATATGAAACGTATGCCCAGTGGGAGGCCCATGTTAAAGCAACGTACCGTGTGGACAGAATCTGAAAACGACATTTAATACAGCACAATTTCTGACTAAAATAGTCCGACTGAGATCGGCATATGAGGGCCTGATTGGGGTAGATTGCAGGGGTGATAAAGAAATATAATTTTATGTCATTTTATTCTATTTTACATGTTTATGTATTACATTATTGTATTTTAGCCTATAACGATTGTATTTTACCCTACTCTCACTTTAAATTGTTTGTTCAGAGTTTTATTGTAATATGTGTTTGAACCTGTACGTTGATATGGCCTTTAGGCTAATCAATAGGTAGGTCGGTCGGTAGATAGGTAGATAGATAGAATGTAGATATTAAGGAGGTATTGAGAGGTGATACTGATATAGAAAGAAAGATAGAAAAAGATAGACAGACATACTCAATACCTCCTTAATATCTACCTCATATCTATCTATTTATCTATCTATCTATCTGATAGATAGATAGATAGATAGATAGATAGATAGATAGATAGATAAATAGATATGAGGTAGATATTAAGGAGGTATTGAGAGGTGATACTGATATAGAAAGAAAGATAGATAAAAAGAGATAGATAGATAGATAGATAGATAGATAGATAGATAGATAGATAGATAGAGATAGAGATAGTTATAGACAGAGACAGAGACAGAGAGGGGGGGGAGAGTGAGAGTGAGTTAGAGATATATAGATATAGAAGCCACTCAACAAAAAACAAGGCTGGAGGAGAAATGCATCCCTCAAGCAGACTGCAGAAGATCAACACAAATAACAAATCTTGTTTGTCTGAAAGATATGCAATATAATTATAATTCTAACGGTGGAAGCATACCTCATCTAGGTTTACAATGCTTGCAATGTATAAAACAGTGCTTCTGAACTAAATTTGAGCAGAGAGAGAAATTAATCTGCACCTACCTTTTTGAGAGGCACAGTACTCCTGAACCAGCTATAGTCTGGAGAGATTTTAATCTCTCCCATGATCGTGACAAATTCCAAGGTAAGGAAGACCTGAAATACACAGAGAAAGCATTTCAGATGAACAATTCAGCATCGGAGAAGATACAGAGAAGAAGCAAAAGACTCCTTCAGGATAAATCTTTCTAAACCTGTCGTTCTATTATGCTTGCTCTCCAAAATGTTTTGCTTTAAAAGCAGTGAGAAATATTTAGAAGTGATGCAGGCAGAGACGAAATGCGGAAGTTTTAAAATGGGAAGTATTCTGATCTATGCTTTAACCCAACAACGTGGAATTAAAAATCCAAAGAGTTTGAGGGCAATCTTTTTTTTCCAGGTAACAAGTTTTATTAAAAGGCATAAACTTTCATGACAAAAGCTCTGCCTTTCAACCAAATTTGTTAGTCGAGAAAGGTACGACCATACTCCTGATTTCTGGCTAAGGAATTCTGGGAGCTGAAGTCCACCCACCTTAAAAAGTTTTCAAGGTTGAGAAACAGTTCTCTCCTTCTATAGCTCAAGTTATAAGACCACCTACATTTTTCCTTCTAGCTACAAAATTAAAACGGAGGCAGTAACAGAAACTGAAATACTGAAGCCCATGGATACATGCCAAGTCTGATTCCCACAACTGCAAGCAGGACGGCACGATGCAAACTTTAAAAATAAATTAACATTTCAGAGGAGCTACATCATAACAGGAGTTGCATGTCATGGATTTCCCCAAGATTACAGCTCCATGAGTCATGGAGTTTGCAGCATCAACTTTCAGGATGTTTAAGGGGGTTTTCAAGAATGGACTGGATAACATTTGGTCCAGGATGACATAAGGTCTCCTGCCTTGACCAAGGGGTTAGACTAGCAGGCTTCCAAGGTCCTTTCCACCCCTATTAGTCTATGATTATATATTCAGAAATGAACACAGAATCATAGGGCTGAAAGGGACGCCAGAGGTCTTTGTATTCTAGTATTTTGAGGGGCTGTCAAAAGAAGAAGAAGGGAAGTCAATTTATTTTCCAAAGCACCAGAATGCAAGGTAAGAAACAATGGGTGGAAACTAATCAAGGAGAGAAGCAACCTGGAATTAAGGAGAAACTTCCTAACAGGGAGGACAATTAATCAGTGGAATGGTTTTTTTTTCAGAAGTTGTGGGTGCTCCATCACTGGGGGTTTTTAAGAAGAGACTGGACAGCCACTTGTCTGGAGTGGTATAGGGTTTTCTGCTTGAGCAGGGGGTCGGACTAGAAGACCTCCAAGGTCCCTTCCAACTCTATTCTGATTGATTGATTGATTGACTTTCTCATTGAGCCCCCTTGTTGTTGTGGCCCGTCAGTGGCCTGTGCAGATTGTAGCCGATTCCGACAACGAGGAGGCTGGTGTGGTGCTGCACGAGCAACCTGTGCAGCTGACGCTCAAGTCAGACAGTGAGGAGGCTGGAGAAGATGTGGTGCCAGAGGCGGGGATTCAGCCAGGGCCTTCAGAACCTCCAGAAGCTCCTTTAAGTGAAGAGGAAGAAGAGGAGGAGCCTCTTCTCAATGCACGGGCGCGCAGAGCTGCCAAAAGGCAGGAGTGGCTCCTCAGGAGGAGGTCTCCTCAAGAGTAAGGCTTGGGGCTAATTGGCCACTCCCTTAGCCTATTTAAGGAGGAACGCCACTTGCAATAAGCTGTAGAGAACAACTTTAGTTAACTCTCCTTCACGTCTGGATTCTCTGCAAAATTGTTTCTCGGCTTTCTGCCAACTCTAGTAAGACTATGATTACCTTATCTTAGAATTCTGGTAGGCTGTTAAGACAGTTCATTAACAGCCTTTGAATGATAAAGACTTAAGTTATTTGAGTAAAATAAGCTTTGTATAGAGTTGCGTTCTTTGGGGTCTGTAGCTGGGGCAGAACATCTGCTCAAGGCAGAAGAACTTATACCATCCTGGTCAAATGGTTATCTAGTCTATTTCTGAAAACTTCCAGTGATGGAGCACCCTCAACTCAAGGAGACAAACTGTTCCATTGATTAACTGTTCTTGGTGTCAGGAAATTTCTCCTTAGTTCTCCTTAGGTTTGTTTTGGAGATGCTCTTTTGAACATCTGAAGCTCCAAAAATCCGGTTTTGTTTTAAAGCTGTGTTGCTGAAGCTTAGGAGCCTGCAATGAAAAAAATTCAATCAAACCGACTACACCTTAGATGTCTCCAGTGCTTGCT
Organism: Pantherophis guttatus; assembly: GCF_029531705.1. The sequence goes on along the minus strand of NW_026844064.1, from coordinate 49,899,120 downwards.
TTCTAACCCCCTGCAAATGTTAGTTAGCTCCCTACCTCCACAGAGAGAGAAACCTTGAACAAATCCATCTGATCCAACACAGATTTCTTTTATTTTTATTTTCTTTTTAAATGCTTTTTACGGTTGTATATCTTTCATGGCTTGTAAAGGTAAAGGTTTCCCTCGCACATATGTGCTAGTCGTTCCCGACTCTAGGGGGCGGTGCTCATCTCTGTTTCAAAGCCGAAGAGCCAGCACTGTCCGAAGGCGTCTCCGTGATCATGTGGCTAGCATGACTCAATACCGAAGGCGCACGGAACGCTGTTACCTTCCCCTATTTTTCTACTTGCATTTTTTATGTGCTTTCGAACCGCTAGGTTGGCAGAAGCTGGGACAAGTAACGGGAGCTCACCCCATTACGCAGCACTAGGGATTCGAACCGCTGAACTGCCGACCTTTTGATCGACAAGCTCAGTGTCTTAGCCACTGAGCCACCGCATCCCTATATGACTTTCACAGCTTTTAGACCTCCCCCCAATTCTTCCTCCCCTCCCCAGTTCCTAAGTAGCTTGAAAAGAAGGTGTATTTCATGGCAACTCATTCAACCCAAGTCTGTTAATCAGCTGGAGAATGTGAATTAAAACACATTTTTGGTACATTCTGCTCATCCCCACAAAGGATTTGCACAAGCTATTTAAACGCAGAGCTTAAGGAGGGAACCTTAATTCTGCAAGAACGAAACCAACCAACCTTGAATGCCTTTGAATTATAACCAAGACAGAAGTGCAGGGTAAAATCTGAAAGTCAGCGATGGAAGGAAATGTCTTAAGACAGCGGAAACATTCACCAATCTGCAAAACACAGGGTAAAACAAATCCCAACAAACCACTGTTATCTGCAAACACAATTACGGTAAAGAACAAGTTGAACTATTTACTCAATTTTCTCCAGCAAGCATGTCATGAATTCACTGATTTATGAATCTGGAGACATACAGTACTTTTGCATCCTGAAATATGTGGTGGATACTTGAAATGGCAGGGACCATGTTAACACCTCACCATAAACCATGATGTAGTTTTTCTGTGATTTTCAATGAGTTGTGAGCATCGTGTATATTCCTCTGTATTTTCGCTGTTACATTTTGTAACATTTTTCTAGAAGAGTATTTTTGCTAAAGTAGCTTTAAGGAAGAAGGCTTCCTTTCATTCCCCCTGGGTTTTTTTAAGCCCATCGAGAGTTTTAGGAAAGAACCCATTTATAGATTGTCCTCGATTTATGACCACAATTGAGCCCAACATTTCTGCTAAGTGAGACATTTCTTAAGTGAGTTTTGCCCCATTTTATGACCTTTCTTGGTGCAGTAGTTAAGTGAATCACTGCAGTTGGTAAGTGAGTAACCCGGTTGTTAAGTGAATCAGGCTTCCCCATTGACTTTGCTTGTCAGAAGCTCACAAAACATAATCCTGGGACACTGCAACCGTCATAACTATGAGTCAGTTGCCAAGCATCTGAATTTTGATCACATGACCATGGGGGGGTACTTCGATGGTCATGTGAAAAATGGTGATAAGTCTTTTTTTCCCAGTGTTGTAACTTTGGATGGTCACTAAATGAACTGTTGTATGTCAAGGACTACCTGTATTTTCTTCCTTCTCGTTCCTCTCATTTTGAATTTTTATTCCTGCACTTCTCCTGTTATTTCAACGCCTGCCCAAGTGAATCTTTTTCCCACCACTGCAGAAATTAAATTTCTCAGATGGAGCTGAACTAAGACTGACAGTTACCTGATCAGAAACATAACCTGTTTAAAATCCTTCCTGTCTATAACAAAAGTATTTCTATATCAAACGTAAAGGCATGTGACCTTGTTCTGGACTGCTGATTATAGCTCAACCACTTGAACACTGAAGAATGTTCCCTCCGTTCATTTTTTTTCCTGTTTCCTTTTGTATTTTTATTGAACGTTAAAAGAAAATGTATAAAAAGAAGACAAGAAGGGTAAAGAAAAAAGTTTTTTAAAAGGTAAAATACAGATGAATGGACAAGGGGATTTAGATCTAGAGGCTATCATTTTCTAGTATAATATAGCTTTAAGTAAATGAACATATCCAATTGGTTAACAGTAAAAAAAAAAGTCACTATTAACCTCTAAACCCAGAATTCCCCAGCCAGCCTTCTGGAAGTTGAAGTCCACACATCTTAAAGTGGCCAAGTTTGAAAATCACTGCTATAAACTAAGAATGAATATTGAAAACTATGATCAACCTACTATAAACCACCAGTAAAATTATAGTCTTCAATAAAACTAATCCATATTAGTGAAAATTTCTGATAGATTTGGGAAATTAAACTATACTTCTCAAAAAAATAAAGGGAACACAAGCAGAAGACATCCGAGATCTGAATGAATGAAATAGCCTTATTAAATACTTTGTTCTTTACATACAGTAGTTTATACACTGCTCAAACAACTAAAGGGAACACAAAACTACTGTATGTAACGAACAAAATATTTAATAAGACTATTTCATTCGTTCAGATCTCGGATGTCTTCTGCTTGTGTTCCCTTTATTTTTTTGAGCAGTGTACATACTCATAAGAATGCATAAGAAACACACATTTTTGATGGGGTACAAATCTGCTATTCTAGGAATTGATTCTAGTTTGAACTGAATTCTGAGCTAGGTTTGCTTTTAAGATATGAAGTCATTCCAAACACTGAAGCATCCTTCCCACACTTAACCATTCTTCTGCTAAAGAAACCAAGAAACCTTTCCAGGAAAAAGCAGATAATACAGTACCATATTGTTGTAGCAACAAATAAAGCTAATTCAATACACTCTGAAAGGTATCAATGATTTATCAAAAGTTCCTCTGTCATTTCTAATGATTTTCTCCCCTTTGAACTGACTTTGAGCTTGCTTATGTTCAAAAAAGTATTAAAAGCTTGCATCAAAACGCTGCGTACAGAAAGGTACACCAAGAAACAACCTGTCAATGCTAACCTTTTAACAATTCCAGAATTTAAAATAAGGCATCGTTCCCTTTTGCCCTGACTGCAATTGCTGCTAATTTCCTTAACAATTGATGAGCAAACCTAACCACTGTGATTTTGTAAATTATTTTCATTGTTTAGTATTGTGTGAAACCAAACACGGTGGCTTTTTCCAATACATCGTGATTTAGTACAAGATGTAGAACTTGCTACACAATTTGGGAAACGAGCTTGTAATCTTATTGAACCATTAAGACTCTTCAGATACCACTGTATATCAGTGTACTAAATTAGAGTCGAGAATACGGTAAGGAAATCTATTTTGAAATATTCAGTAGAGTTAATGATTGGGCCATTCCTTTGATCCTCCAGCTTTGGCCATAAATCTTCCATGATCATCCAAGCTTGGAGAAGTGTAGTCAGCTGTCCCATCTGGCTGTAAATTATACAAGAATCATGTTTATGAATTAAAGGACCATCTCCAGTTTGTATCAATGGGTCGCTCCATTCCATAACTTGCTACAGTTTGCTTATAACCCTACAGCTGCTACATATTTAAAAAGATAGTTTGAATTCATTTACCTACGTATTCCATATTAAAAAGTATTCCGTAATCAAGACACATTCCTAATATTTTCAGTCCATAAAGAATGCTGTGACATCACTAACAGAGATTGTAGCTTTTGCACTTAGACTTAAAATGAATGAGGTAGAAGGGACCTTGGAGGTCTTCTAGTCCAGCCCCCTGCTCAAGCAATTCCTTAACAGTTGCACAATGTGTTATACTGAGCTATACACACACAGACCCACACAAAGTAGAGAGACAGTCACCAGCAAAATCAGAGAGGAATGAAATACACAAAAAGATGTACAGCGATACATGTATTTACCTAGCAAATCTCTACTTAAAAGCACGCCACATTTCATAAGCTCCTTCCCACAAGACTGTTCCTCAAAGCAGTTTACAATAAAAATTAAAATACAGTCATAAAGACCGATATTGCATATGTTGTAAAATAGCTAATTCAATTGATGGGGATGGAACGATGAAAGCAAAACAGAACTATTCATCTGAAAGGCCTGGATAGAAGAGAAAACTTCAACAGGTGCCTTAGAGTCGTGAACGGAGGTGTTATATGAATATCTGCAAAAAGAGGATTAATAGTATTGGAAACAACACAGAGCAGCTCTCTAAGGAGCAACCACAGGTATCTCTCTGTGGCTCCTGACATGCCCAAGAAGCCCTTCACCGGATGGTCTGCATCAGGAAGGTTGATCTTCATTTATCCTCATCCCAAATAAAGTCAACAAAGTCAAGATAGAAACTGTGAAGGCATCCTACATAAAAAGCAGGCAGAGTTTCAATGGTGTGGCCAGAGGTCCATCATAAGCAAAACTTTGAATATTGCCAGCACATTTACCTCAGCAAAAGTGCAGCTGATATACAACAAATTAACAGCCTTATTCCACACCAGACAAACTTTGAGACCCACGTGAAGCACATGAGAATAATCGCAATGTGAGGCTACTACAACATACTTTCCCTGTATAAGAAGAAGTATAATGGTACGCATGCCACTTGAAATGGATAATTAGGACTTCGGGCTGGAAAGTCCCTTAGGCCTCCAATGGGAACTGCAGGATTCTCTTACAACTTTCCCTTTTCTGAAATGCAAACAGCCTTTCCAGGAATCATTTCCTTCTCCATGTTAAAGCAGCACTTGATCTCTTATTCCCATACCAAGACAATTGCCCAAGTTTTATTTAATTGGGCAACACAGCTTGATTCCTACAGATTTTCAGGGTAACCAGGAATAAGTTTAAACATGCACTGTTCCATAACAACACATCTCATACTACATATCCAGCAGACTGAAACCCAAACCCAGTTATTATAACACCATAAGGAGGGCCCAGATTGTTGGGGGCCATAGGCTGACTCTGTAAACCGCTTAGAGAGGGCTGTAAAGCGGTATATAAGTCTAAGTGCTATTGCTATTTTCCTTCCTTCCTTCCTTCCTTCCTTCCTTCCTTCCTTCCTTCCTTCCTTCTTCAGTGGTGCAGTGGTTAGAATGCAATATTGCAGCCTAACTCTGCCCACTGCCAGCAGTTCGATTCTGACCAGCTCAAGGTTGATTCAGTCTCCCATCCTTCGAAGGACAGTAAAATGAGGACCCAGATTGTTGTGGGCCATAGGCTGACTCTATAAACCGCTTAGAGAGGGCTGTAAAGCATTGTGAAGCGGTATATAAATCTAAGGGCTATTGCTATTAGGTCTTCTGAACACAGTCCTCTGCCAAAAAACAATGGGCATATCTAAAGTTTTTGAGAGAAGACGAGGGCAATAGAACTAGAATTAATGAGAGAAGGACCGATGAAAAACAGCTGAGATTAAGCCCCAGGCACAGTGAAGAAACAGATGTGGTCCTGTAGTATTTTATTATAAAGGTAATCCTCGATTTAGAACAGTTTGTTTAGTAACTCTTCAAAGTTACAATGGCACTGATAAATGTGACTTTTGACTGTTTTTCAGAGTTATTTTCACACCATTGCAGCATCATGATTACACTATCAAAATCCATGCACTTGGCAACCGATTCATACTTATGACCGTTGCAGTGTCCCAGGGTCATGTGATCTCCTTCTGCGCCAACCAAAGTCAATGGGGAAGTCAGATTTCATTTAACAACCGTGTTACTAAATTAACCACTGCAGTGATTCACTTAACAACTGTGGCAAGAAAAAGTCGTAAAATGGAGCAAAACTCGCTTCACCGATGTTTCACTCAGCAACAGAAACTTTGGGCTCAATTGTGGTTGTAAGTTGAAGACTACCTGTATTTATTATACTTCTCTAGCATTCTATCCCCCTCCACTGCAAAAAAACCTCTGAAAAGTATATACATAAGAAAAGACTTTAAACAACCGTTAATGGAACTGACAACTCTTTAAAAACAATAAATTGTAGTTATCATTTGGAATTAGGGAGTTGGAAATGAATCCAAGCAAAAGGCTCTTTAACTGATGCCTTTGCAGTCCCTGCCTGAATACCTGCAGAAAAGTGACACTCTCTATTATTTGTTTATGGAAGTTCTTCAATTTGTAACACCACCCAACTCCCAAGGGAGGGGGGAAAAAAACACAAGAACCACAAAAGAAATACAAAAAAGAAAAAGAAAACCCTTCGCTGGGGTTTCCGCCCTCCAAACAGCTCTCATGTGAGGAAGCCTTTCGCAACAGCCAACCGAAATGGCATTCCTTTACCCGGAATCCAAGGGCTTTGTGCATCCAGCCCTTTGCAAACCAGCAAGCCGACAAGAGGAATCAATCATATTTAATAATTTTAAGGGATTTTTAATATTTGTATTGTCTGTATTTTATCTTGGCTGTTCACCGCCCTGAGTCCTTCGGGAGTAGGGCGGTATAGAAATTTGATTAATAATAATAATAATAATAATAATAATAATAATAATAATAATAATAATAATAATAATGGTCTACGTGAAATATGCACCAGATCAATACACCCTTAACTGAGATTGAAGCCCCCTTTTTTTTCTTGGCAAACCAGCTTTCCCATTAAAGTGTCTGGTGTGGTTGTGTGGGCATTGGGAAAGAAACAAAAGCATAAATAAAATGCTTTCAAAGGGTAGTAAATAAACAAGGTTAGACGCCCACTTTCCTGCTCCCTCCTCGCCTCCTTAGCCCCCCACTGCCTTTCCTTCTTGGAGGGCAGAGAGCCCCCCCCCCTTCCACTCCCATCTCTTTCCACCCAGGGTCTATTCCACTACAATTTACACAGCTGCACAACTTTCACACCAGCAGCCCAGTTAGAGAGATTTTAGAATTTTAGAGCAATTCATGTGATCTTTACAACAGTCCTGCAAGGTAGACCTGTCTGGGAGCAGGTGGCCCAGCACGCCTTCCCAATGAGGCTGAGGGGGGGGGGAGTTCTCAAGGCAATTCCCACCATTCCTTCCTCCCAGGTGAGATGCCCCCCCTCCCACACTCCTTTTTAACAGTCCCACTCAACACAGGAAGCCCGGGGACAATAGGACACCCCCACCCCACCCTCAGCCCTTTATTTTACCCCAGCCCCATGTATAATTTCAGGGTCCCTCCAACGGTCCGCTACGAGCCGCGCCAAACCCGTTCCTCAATGCGGGAAAGCAACATGCAAAGCCCCCGTGCTCACCAGGCGTGGGTCAGCCCTGCGGACGCGAGGGAGGGCTACGGTCGCCCCCCTCCAGCCATCAAAATGGTACCGTCCTCCCCTCGTTCCGCGAGCTCTAAAGCAGCCCGACGCTAAACAGCCCCGCCTTCCCAGTGGGCGGGGAAGCCCGGCGGCACGCCGATCTCTAACGTCACGCCCAAAAGGGGACGGGCTTCCAAGTGGAAGCGGATTTGCTGAGCGAGATCGGTGACGATCGAGCCGGAAGATGAGAAGGTACGCGAGGCCACGTGATGAGGCGGAGATCTGCGCAGGCGCATATCTGTCCTTTTAATGCGGAAGTGCAGTAGTTCTCCACCGCCTAATAAGAAATTTGTCTATTGCCCCCTTCCATTTCTTATTCGTTCTGCATAATCCTGCCTGTATTATCTATTTTCTACAATTCAGTATCCAATTCAGAGGTTTATAGTTCTTAAACATTGAAATATGCCCCTCAACAGACTGTTGAACTACAACTCCCAGAATCCCCAGGAAGCATGGGCTTGTGGGAATCAGTTGCAGTCTTTTGCAGCTTTGCTGGCTGGGGAATTCTGGGACTTGAAGTCCTCCAGGCTTAAAGTTGCCAAAGTTGGAGACCCTTGATCTAGAGCTCTCCAGCTGCAAAAGCTGGGGATTATATTTTTAATATATTTTAATATATGGGGATGGCCCTTACTAGAAATTTCAACTCAATGCTGAAGGGTATAAAAGCATGTTTTCTAACATTAGGACTGAACAAGGCGGCTTTAAGTATTTGCTAAGAGATAAGATATGGAAGAAGAGATCGTTTGTTGTATTTTAAGAGATGGTAGTAAATTACTAAAGTTACTAAAATTCTTTATACTTGTGATGAAGGTGGGATGTTGCTTCTTTATGCATTCTTTTAATTTTTCTTTTCTATTTTTTATCCATATTCTATTGTTTCTTTTTATTCTTCAGTTTGTATTAATTTGTACTATTGTAAATGGTTATCTTTAATAAAATTACTGTAAAAAATACAACTGTGCTTTTTAAACTATTTGTTTCAAGATTGCTCTCTTACCAAAGCAGCCTGTTGGTTTTACCGCTAGAATGTTACAGAATGTACCATGCTGTAATTCATTTTAGATTGAAATTTCTTCTCCCAATATATTCCATTCCAGTTTTTCCCTTCTGAAACCTGGACATTGCCTGCCACCCAGAGGTGAAGGTTAGTATTTACTGACAGATATAAACTGCTTTTTATACATGTCAGAAATAAATATTTGAATTCCACTTAGGAATAAAGGAGAATAACCTCCATTATTCTTAAAATAGTGATGCAGATGTCAGTACAGTATCCTTTCTCCTGTCTTTTTAGTAGAGGAAAGGCAATAACTTAAGGTAAACTCAGTAGAAATTGCAAGTAGGAATTCTCAGATGAGTCAGTTGCCAAAAGAGAAAGATCAGAGTATCTGAAATTCTAAAGAATTTATAAGCTGTCAGCACAATCAACAATAGATCAATGGACCAAGGTTTAATATACTGGCAATTCCTACTGGAAATCTCAAACAAACATCATATTACAATAATAATGCAAGAACATATATTCTCTTTACAGTAATAGAATTGCTATCACATGTGAACATTAATTACAACATGCATTGAAGATCCCAGGCTTGGGAAGAATTGCTGCAGAATATAGCCTGGATTACACAATTTAGCAAAGCTAAAATGGTTTGGTCAATTGGTGATTTAATGCTTTGTGGGGAAGTTTGCATATTGATTGTTACCCAACTTTTTGAAACAAGGCTGCTGCTTTTTTGTTGATGCAGGTCTTTATGCAAAACCAGCCACTTGTTCAATCATGGTTTAACAGTGGCTGAGTTCTACCACACAAAGAAAAACAATCTATGATGGCTTAATGTCTCTGGAGATTCTCAGTCATCCAGGTCATGGTTGTCCCAAAGGTGATTTTTTTTTTCCAAGAGGCAACTGGACTTTCTGGTTTTTCTTTGAAGACGTTTCGCTGCTCATCCAAGAAGTTCAGAGCTGAAGAAGCTTCTTGGATGAGAAGCGAAGCATCTTCAAAGAAAAATCAGAAAGTCCAGTTGCCTCTTGAAAAAAAAAAAAGCATCTTTGGGATTATGATGGCTTAGCATGCAGCAGTATGTGGCCAGGTTTGTCATCAATCCATCCAGCCACCTCATTCTCTGCTGTCCCCTTCTTCTATTGCCCTCAAAACATTCCTAGCATTAGGCTCTTCTCCAGCAAGTCCTTCTCATTAGGAATCATTCCTAATCATTAATCTAAAATAAAAACTATTAATAAAATAAAAATACATACGTACATTAAATAAATAAATAAACATAAAATAGAGCCTTGATAGTACAGTGGTTTAGTGCACCCTGTTATTAACACAGCTGCCTGCAATTTCTGCTGGTTCGAATCTCGCCAAGGCTCAAGGTTGACTCAGCCTTCCATCCTTTCTAAGGTAGGTGAAATGAGGACCCAGTTTGTGGGGGCAATAAGCTGACTTTGTATAAAATATACAAAAGTATGAAGGCTATTGCTTAATGCATTGTAAGCCGCCCTGAGTCTCCGGAGAAGGGCGGCATATAAATCAAATTAAAAAAAATAAAATAAAATAAAATACAATACAATAAAAATAAATAAAAATAAAATAAAATGATAAAATAATAAAATAAAATAAAAAAAACTAATCATTAGGAATCATTCCTTCTCTTAGGCTACTCATACCCAATTCCTGCAACCTCAGCTGGCTTGAACCTGGTGAGTAAATGGGAAAAAGGACCACTAGGAAATCCCATCCACCCACTTTTCTATCTCCACTCTTTTCTTCTCCTCCTCCTCCTCCTCCTCTCGCGAGACTTCCTTTCTCCCGCGCGACCGGCAGGCGGCGCCGCTCTCTCTCTCTCTCTCTCTCGTCACTCGGGGAAAGGGTGGCGCGGTGCCTGTCGGGAGGCGTAGTTCCGCGCCGCCTTCCGTCGTCTGAAGCGGCCGTAGGCCCGTGACGCCACACAGGCCGTCGAGCGCTGCCGAGGCGGCGGATAGGCCGAGCGGCGGAGAGCGGTTCTTGGGCGGCTGTTTCTCTCGCTCTCCTTTTTCCCGGCCGGGGAGAAGCGGAGCGGAGCGGGGGAACATGGCCGGATGCAGCACCTGCGCCGCCGCTGCGGCGCGACTCGTCAGCTCGTCGCTGCCGTCGGCGTGCCGAGGTAACCTGCCCGGCCGGAGGAGGACCCTCCCTCCCCTCAGTCGCGGTGTCCCCCCCCCGCCAACCCCGGCCGCCCGCCTTCCTCCCCGCCCCCCCTTCTTCCCCTTTTGCCGTCCCTGAGGCGGGGACTACAACACCCATCAGTCCCAGCCGCGCATCTGGAGGCCCGGGGTGGGAAGGAGGCCCTTCAATCTGATCCCCTTTTCTTGGAGGGATTAGAAATTCCCCTCAGTCGCGGTGTCCCCCCTCAGCAAGCCCGGCCGACCGCCTTCCTTTCCCCCTCCCCCTTTTTTTACCGTCCCTGAGGCGGGGACTACAACACCCATCAGTCACAGCCGCGCATCTGGAGGCCCTGGGTGGGAAGGAGGCCCTTCAATCCGATCCCTTTTCTTGGGGGGCGGTGTGTCTGACAGGAGGGGGCTCTCTTCGGGGTGAGCCCAAGGAAGGACAACAACCCCCCCCCACTTCAGCCTTTGGATTAGAAGCACCTGATTTGCTTTTTTTATTTTGGGGGGCGTGGGGGGGGCAGGTGTGCCTCTGCGCGTGCAATCACGCCCACCTTTTGCGCGTGCAAATTTTTCTGTCGCTTTTTGGTCTCGAGCAAAGCCCCTTCCTCTTTCTTTCCTGTGTCTCCCTCCCCCCCCCCCAAAAAAAACAACTGTGCAGCATTTGTTTAACTTTTCTGGTGGTTGTTTGGGGCCTCAGACACCTCCATCCAGCAAGGGGCGTTGAGTTGAGTTGAGTTGAGTTGAGTTGAGTTGAGTTGAGTTGAGTTATTTATTATATTTCTATACCGTCTTTCTCCCGTAGGACTCAAGGTGGTGTACAGTCAAGAAAAATATAGACACACAAACATCATAAAATTGCTAATTAAAATTATTACTTAGTTTGGTCAATTAAATAAAACCCAGAATTAGATAACATTTAATTTAACATTTTAGTTTAGTTTAGTTTAGTTTAGATATGGGGTATGGTATGGTATAGTATAGTATTTATTGAATTTTCCAACATTTAAAACACAAAACACATATTTACACTTACAGCAGCTTTTCCATATCGGTGTCCATATCTTTCGTAACAATCATATTTACAAAGGTTCTATTGATGTACATCCCTATGTTATATCCTATTTAAATTATAATAATATCTATTCACAAATATGATATATTTCTTAGAAATTTTACATTCTATATATTATACTCTTTACGACTTATGCCTTAGGTTTTACATTTGCTCTCGAGCCAGGAATACCATCTATTCCAAATTTGATAGTACTCGGATTCTTCCCTCTCCTTCATTTCCATAGACAGTCTATCCATTTCTGCACATTCATAGATTTTCCTTATTTTCATGTGTTCTGGAGGAGTGTCAGTTTGTTTCCAATTCTGTGTTTAACAGCAAGTAGAATTGCTTTAGCACAGAGTTTAGTTTAGTTTAGTTTAGTTTAGTTCATTGCACATGGTACAATGAAATTAAATGCCGTCTTCAGTGTACATTATAACTATAAAAAATAAAAAACGCAAACACGCATCCTTTATATTCTATAGAATTGAAATTGAAAACCCTATATTGCGCTATAACATTCAGCATAGAATTCAGTATGGTTATTGCCCTGGGATAGAAGCTGTTTTTCAGCCCATTTGTCCTTGTTTTTATTATCCTTGTCTTCGAAGGTGGATGGGTTTTGTTAATTAAAAATTTAAATGTATTTTCAGTTTGCTCCATTTTGCTGTAGGCGCGGGAAACTCTGGGAAGTCGACCATTACAAATGCAAGTAGTCCTCGACTTATGACCACAAGGGAGCCCAACAGTTCTCTTGTGAAGTGAGACATTTTGTTAAATTGAGTTTTGCCCCGGTTTTTTTTATGACCTTCCTGGCCACCGTTGTTAAGTGAATCCCTGCAGTAGGATAAGGTTGTGAAGTCCCCATTGACTTTTTTTTGCTTGCCGGAAAGTCGCAAAAGGGGATGATCGCGTGACCTTGGGACGCAGCAACAGTCCTAAGTATGAACCGGTTGCCAAGCATCTGAATTTTGATCACGTGAACATGGGGAGGCTGAAAAAGTCGTAACTGTGAAAAACGGTCATAAGTCACTTTTTTCAGCACCGTCATAACATTGAACGGTCACTAAATGAACTGTTGTAAGTCGAGGACTACCTGTACAATAAAAACATAAGCTGAAAAGTAGGGTCTACCTGATAAGGTAACCCTGTTTAAGGTGGGGCTGCTCTAGGATGATGAATGCTCCAGTCTTGAGTATTTCACGAATGAAGGCGAACACAGGTAATCCTCATGACCGCAGTTGAATCCAAAATTTACCTTGCTAAATGAGAAATGTGTTAAGTGAGTTTTGCTCCATTTTACAACTTTACTTGACACATTTGTTAAGTGAATCCCTGCAGTTCTTAAATTAGTAATACCATTGTTAAGTATATCTGGTTTCCCTCATTGACTTTGCTTGTCAAAAGGTCACAAAAAGTGAGCATATGACCCCGGGACACTGCAACCGTCATAAATACAAGTCAGTGGTCAAGCATCTGAATGTAAATCATGTGACTCTGGAGATGCTACAACAGTCATAAGCATGAAAAATGGTCATAAGTTAATTTTTTTCAGCGCTGTTCTAAGCTATGTGCAAAGTCGCTAAGCAAAGTCTTGTAAGTTGAGGACTATCTGCATACGTGTCCCAGGATAATATAGCATTATCTTAGCATTTCCCCCAGTAGCCAAGCAAGTGGAATTCTATTATGGTAAAATATATAGGTAGTTTTTGATTTGCAGTCATTAGTTTAGTGACAGTTTGAAGTTACAACATCACTGCAAACAGTGATTTACGACTGGTCCTCCCACTTACAACCATTACAGCATCTTCACAATCAGGATGTGGCACTTGACAACTGACATGTATTTAGGGTGGGTCATGTGATTGCCATTTGCAACTTTCCCAGCCAGGTTCTAACAAGCGAGTGGGGAAGCTGGGTTTGTTTAACAACCACATGATTCACTTTTTTGCAGTGATTCACTTAACAACCATGGCAAAGAAGTTTGAAAAATTGGGCACAACTCCCTTAATAGCTTCCTTAGTTAGCAATGCCGTGGAGAGACCTGGCCATAGAATTGCCAAGGGTTTGACACAACTGAATGAATAATGTCACTTAGCAACAGAAATTGTGGTCCCAATTGTGGTCATAAGTCGAGGTTATTTAGGTTTGAATTTTCTTGAGTGGAAGCTCCTCTTAACCCAGTGAGAACTTGACAATTCCATAGACATGTCTAGATTTGCAGTGTGATTTCTGAGAAGCCCTTTTTTTGGTTGACTTTGTTTTTGTTTACAGTATTCTGTTTTGCTAGATCTGTGCTTAATTTTGTTAAGATCTTGTTTGCTTACGTGTAGCTGTTGACTTTTTTTGTTGTCATAAAACTGATAATTGTACCCTGGAAGGCTGTTAAATCTATCATAAGATTCTTTAGTGTCTTAACGCATATTACTCATTGGCAATTTCAGGTATTTCAAATTTGGATTAATGAGCAAACAATATTAAAGGGAAGGTCATTCATCAGCCGAGCAAAGTTTTACTTGTTTCTTATCCTCATAGAGTTGTAGAGAAACGATGCCACAAATATAATTCTGCTTGTTTATTTGTATATTTTCTCTTCTCTACTTTATTCTGACAGGACAGATCTATGCCTATCTACCCAGAAGTAAGTCCCCATTGATTGATGTTTCCATTAGACTTAATCTTGGATAAGTATATACCAATTTGCCCTTAATAATGTTTACGTCTTAAATAGTCTTGCCAGAATACTACGTGTGGAGAAGAGAACTTTGTAACATTGCTTCAGATTGATCAGGGTTCATGTTCACTGCAAAATAATGCCCAGTCTGTATCCTGAGCTTTGATTGCTCATGAACTATTGTGTTTGCTCTGTTGTGCTGATGAAAGATTTTTCAAGGATTTAGTGTTGGGGCATTGCTTGACAGGCATTGCTCGATCGCTGCTGTGATCTGGGTGAAACAAACATATTTTGTTTGGCCTGTAATGTCTCCAATTTTTAAAAAAATGAATAAAAATTCTGCTTCTGTAGGATTTAGTTGGCATATCTGTAAAGTGTTCTGTGTATTCATACTTTCATGGTATTTGCACAGTCAAGCAACGTATTGCAACATATTGACTGGTTCACACATTTTGCTAGGCCATTGGGGTTTTTTTCTGCCTGAAAAAGCCACGGTGGCTGACTTTATGTGTGCAAAAATAACATGAGTATGTGTTTTTTTTATTAGTTCCTACTAAAACACATCTGCACAATGAACATTCTAACATCCATCATTGGTAATTGCTCTGTTACAGAGAAGCAACTTATTGTCTTGAATTATTTTAACATCAAAGCTGAAAATAAATATTGTTTTCTATTACCATATCTCAATCTTTTATTCTGCCTTCATGTACTTATAAGCATTGTTCTCAGATTCCCTATATGTCTTTTGCTATCACATTCCACTGGGCTTAAAATTAATCTTTTTTCATTTGAGTATATCATTATCTGACCTTATAATTATACACCAGTGTAGTATTATTAGGCATATCATAATTATACACTTGAAATATTCAAATATACTTCAGGTATTATTAGTATAAGAATACTAAACATGTAAATAAGTAGTTGCCAACCTAGCACCGTGTATAACCAAGTTGTTATGCTTTCTGCTAAATGGCAGCTTAATTTTTTAAAAATGGGAAAGTGTACATTTTTAAAAAACAGAAGTTGAAAATGTCCTGAGCAATCTTTTTTTTTAGAATTGCAGACATGGATCAGTTCAGTTATATTACTTTGCCTTTATGTTAAAAGCATAATTGGATATTTACTAGTACAGTACTCTAAAATTCAGAACTGCCTAGTTCTTAAGCATAGAAAACAGGCACAATCTATTCTATCCAGATGTCTCTGCAAGGTTTGAGTTGTAAGGGCCAAAGTAGCAAATTGAATCTGAATTTGCAAAGGAAGAATGTTGTATAATGACATCCTGGCACTAGCCATCATCTGAATTAATGGGTACTTTCACATAGACAGACAGGCTTCTGAAATTAATTTATGCAAAGAAGAGCAAGCCAGACTCATGATTTGAGTTCGTTAGAATCAAAAGGCACAAACAGAGCAGCATTCATGAAGAAAACAGAAATTTAACTTATTATCCTGCAAAGACAGCCATTGTGTGATTCTGAGTTAATGCTGGAACTCAGACAATTTGAATGCCAATAGTCTACAAATCCAGTTAACAAGCTGTAATTGAGGTAAATAAACTTTGGAATGCTGTCTAAATTCTGCTAGGGAAAAGGTTGTCAACATCCTTGATGTTTCACTGTTGTCCTTTTCCTAAGGTCCCTGGCAATTTATTTTTGTAAGCATTTATGTTGCTCTTCTTGTTATGATAAATTGCTTTGGGACTGTTGGTCATCTTAAAATTTTCCATAATAAAAGAAGAAGAAAATACCTTTTACAGGGAAATAATGCTTGGGGCTTAATATATAACAGATGCTATTTCTCAGGTCTATGGAGATTCTCAGTCCTTCAGGTCACTGTTGTCCCAAAGGTGCTTTTGCAAAAAGCAACTGGACTTTGTTTTTTTCCCAAAAACAAAGTCCATTTGCCTTTTGAAAAAGCCCCTTTGGGATGCTATTCCTCAGCACAAATTACTTTGTGAAAGTATCCCCCATTATGTGTTGTATAAACTTGGTCTGCCTTTTGAGCACAGGCAGGAAACCATTTGCCGTAGAAGGAGCGGACTTGATTGTATATCTTTAATTCAGGGGTTTTCAACCTTGGCAAGTTTAAGAGGGTTGGACTTCAACTCTCAATCTCGTGATCCAGGAGGGGCTGGCTGGGGAATTCTGGGAGTTGAAGTCCATGTGTCTGAAGTTGCCATCGTTGAGAAAGTCTCTTAAGGGAATGAGATCCAATGACTTCTTAGGTTCAAGGTTCAATAAGTAGACTACATGAAGTGGGGGATAAGTTATTTGAAAAGATACACAGAATAATCAAAAATCTCTTGTTTCTTTTTCCTTTTTCAGGAATTTCATGTGGCCGTTCCTGCTTCCCTGCTTTAGGAATAATTGGGACTTGTGAAACTCAGCCTCTAAGAATTATTCCTTTTAGAACTTTTTCTGAAACACCAGCATACTTTGCTTCTAAAGATGGTGCAAGTAAAGATGGTTCGGGAGATGGCAGTAAGGTATACACTTTTTGTGCTTCAAAAAACACAGCCCTTTCCCACATACCACAGGTAGTCCTTGACTTATGACTGAAATTGTGTCTGGAATTATAGCTCTATGTCAGAGGTCTTCAAACTTGGCAGCTTTAAGACTTGTGGACTTCAACTCCCAGAATTCTCCAGCCAGCATAGTTGGTTGGAGAATTCTGGGAGTTGAAGTCCACAAGTCTTAAAGCTGCCAAGTTTGAAGACCTCTGCTCTATGTCATGACGGTTGTGAAGCAGGTCATCACATGACTGACCCAAGTTTATAGCTATTGGAACTTTGAATCATCAGGGTCATAAGTACCATTCCGGGAGATCCGTTGTAACTTTGAATGGTTGCTAAGTGATCATTCATAAGTTGAGGACTGCCTGTAAAGCTAAAAAATGTACATGTTTTGAGTGACATCTTGAATCATGTCATCTCCCATCTAATTCAGTACAGAGAGATAGACACAGGGACCAGGTCAGAGGCCATAAACTAAGTCACTGATAAAAAAAAAACCCTTAACTGTGACTTGGAATGCAGTTGTCTGAATTTTAGCAACATGTTCATGCTGTCAGAGGACTTTTGATCTTATAAAGCTAAGTAAATGAAAAACTAAACACAGACAAATTACTGGTACTTTAAACCCAAACTTGCTGTCTGGAGTTTTTTAAAAGCACAGATCGTGATTTGGAGCATAAATTATGTTGAAATATTCAGTGTAATGGTTAAGTTGAGCAATCAGTGTTCATGTTTAGAAATCGGTGCCTTTTAAAATTCAGCAAAGGTACTTTTCGGATTAAATGCTTGATATATTCTGCATGGAGATTATCTTTGGCTTACAAATATGGCTGGCTTGTTGAGGAAACAACAACACTGAGCATCTGCTACAGCTGGCACCTTCCACTTAAGCTTTTTGCCAACGATGAGAGTTTCCTGGTCCCATTTCCCTTGGCTGTGTACTGAAAAAGAAAATGGAGAAGTGTTCTCCACTTGTTCCTGTGCACTCTTTTTGACAGGCTGGCTTGACTGACTTGAGGAGGAAGCAAATGAGTAGGTTTAACAGTAGGGAAAGGAACTGAAGGAGATTCCCTAATACATACATTACTGTTTACAGAATGTGAATTGTTGAATTTTGGGCAGGTTTAGGAACTTTTTTTTCCCTTGATCCATTTGAATCAGAAACATCTTCAAGTGAATGATGACACTTAAGCATTCACTGAGGATGCCAGTTTCAGTGACAGGTGGGGGTCTCTGCTTCACTGTGGACATGTGCTGTTACGTTTGTGTTGTGGCCCATACGCGGCCTGTGCAGCTAGTAGCTGATTCAGACAGCGAGGAGGCTGGTGTGCGTCAGCAGCCTGTGCAGCTGGCACTCGAGTCAGACAGGAGGCTGGAGAAGATGTGGTGCCAGAGGCGGGGATTCAGCCAGGGCCTTCAGAACCTCCAGAAGCTCCCTTAAGTGAAGAAGAAGAAGAGGAGGAGCCTCTCCTCAATGCACCGGCGCGCCAAAAGGCAGGAGCTGCCAAAAGGCAGGAGTGGCTCCTCAGGAGGAGGTCTCCTCGAGAGTAAGGCTTGGGGCTAATTGGCCACTCCCTTAGCCTATTTAAGGAGGAACGCCGACTGAGGCAATTTGCAGGGAACAACTTCGTTCACATACCTTCATGTCTTGTCTTGCTTATCTTATCAGCCTCCTGCAAATTGCTTCTGGGCATTCTGCCAACCATAGTAAGCTTTCAGTTATTATTCTTTGAATTCTTGGAGGCTGTTAATGCAGTTAATTAACAGCCGTTGTTGTAAAATACTGGTTTATTTAGTAAACTAAGGTTTGTATAGACTTTGTGTGTGCTGCATTATTTGGGGTATGTAGCTGGGGCAGAACAGTTTGGATTTTAAAGAACACAACACGCAGTTTGAGAGAGAAAGGGAAGGCAAGATTACAAGTAGAGATCACAATCCTTTGTGTGGAGGGGAGAGTAATTGCTGATCTCAAAGTAGCGAAAGATGTACAGGTGGTCCGTGACTTATTACCATTCATTTAGCGACCGAAGTTACAGCAACACTGACAAAAAGTGACTTATGCTTAGTTTTCGCACGTCTGTTGGAGTAAGCCCATGGTCATATGATCAAAATTTGGATGCTTGGCAATTGGTTCATACTTACGACAGCTACATGTCTCAGGGTCATGTGCTCCCCTTTTGCGACCTTCTGACAAGGAAAGTCAGAACTGTGTTAACTGTGAGAAGAAAGATTGTAAAATAGGGCAAAGCTCGCTTAATTATCTTCAGCAAAAGAAATGTTGGGCTCAGTTGTGCTCATCAGTCGAGGACTAGCCGGTAGCTAATTATAAATCTATTTTCTGACTTTCAAGGTCCTGTTTCTTTTTTTCTTTCTTTTAATTAGAAAACTGCTGGGGAAGGCGGTGGTAAAAAGTCAAGTTCCGGAAGCTCAGGAAAAGGTGGAAGCCAGTTGCGATGCCCAAAGTGCGGTGATTTATGCACACACGTGGAGACTTTCGTCTGTAAGTTCTAGAAGACATATCTTCTGACTTTCTCGGTTTTTGCAAAAAAAAAAATAATAATGCATTATTTGCTCAAGGTGCTACACTTAATCCGTCCTGAATGCCAGTCATTTTGCAAAGAAGTTTAGACACTGATTCCTGAATGCAGTGGAAATAAGTACCATACCGCTTAACATTCAGAGTTTAGAATAACAACTACTGTGTTTCCCTGAAAATATGACCTACCCCAAAAGTAAGTCCTAGCTTGATTTTACATGTGCACCCAATATAAGCCCTATCCAACAAAATAAGCCCTAATTAAGACTCCGCCCACTCCAGAGTGCACAGGTAAAAATTAAGCTAGGGTGAGGATGTGTGTGTGTGGAGCTACTACTTACCTTCAGACAGTTGCAGCCAGGCCTCGCACACCTCGGCACCTGCCTTGCCGGCCCATTTCTTCTGCAACTAGCAAGGCGTTCCTGAAGGCCTCTGCAACTGATAACAGAGCTCCGCATTGATCCAGAGTTCTGTTATCGGCTGCAGAGGCCTTCAGGAAAGCCTTGCCGGCCGCAGAAGAAGAAATTCCTGAAGGCCTCTGACAGCAAAAAGGAGGCCAGGAGTAATGCACGTAAGTGAGGTGAGTCAGTGGAAGATCCCCCCCCCCGAAAATAAGACCTAGTGCATTTTTTTGGTAGCAAAAAAAATATAAGACATGGTCTTATTTTCAGGGAAACACAGGTACTAATAACACAGCTTCATATTACCATTTAAACAAACCACGCCCTTGTGCTGTTTTGGTCCTTCTCTTTTATTTGCTGATTCAGCAGGTCCTAATCAAAGAGTTTAATGGAGGGTAAATACTCAAGCTTGTTTATCAACTGCATAGTCATCAGCTATCTGATCTTCTTAAGAGTTGTCAGTGCAACCTGCATCAGAAGCCCTGATGTTGGGTAATCTTTATAATGTGCTTGGATCTTGATCTCTTAAATCATTTTTTTCCTCTTTCTTGCTAACTTCAGAGTGATTTTGTTCTACCATGCAAGATATCGGCTTTGTGTGTGATACGCTGCAATTTGTGGAGTCATGTTTATTAGCTCTAATTACTGGTGTCTTTGCATTAATTGCTATGTGGCAGTTTCCTTCCACCCAAGGGGTGGGACATGTATTGCACGTCCCAAAATTGTGCTTTATCACTATAGAGGCTTACTCACTAACCAATCTTTCAACATGACCAGAAAAAAATCTTTTATGTGATTTTTTTTCTGGTATCTCAAGTGGCATCATAAATCGAAATTTATGTCCTCCTGGAGTTTAAGATTGTTGGAAATAGATAAGTTCAGGTTTTAGAAACTGATTATCTGCGAGAACTAGCTTTTTTTTTTTAACACAGGACTTTAAGCTTTCAATGAAATGAATTTTAAGGTTTTTTTATCTATTTATATTCCTACCTTCATAAGAATTCAGGGGACAAACGAAAGTTTATCTCATAGCCGCTTTCTGAAGTAGATTAGAATGTGAACAAGGCAGCGGTTTTACTAAAGTCCTCTGACTGATATGCCATACTAAAAATGTTAAAGCACACCAGATTTTCTTAAAAGCATGTCATAAATATTAATATTAATCCAAGCAGCAAAAAAAAAGAAGAAGCTGTGCTAATGACAGCCACCTAAATGGTTTGAGTAGAATGCTGTGGTGACCTCTTATCAAGAAGCAAGAAATAAAAAACATTTTTAGACAAGAGCTTGTACCTGAATGAGATCTCCTAGTGCATATCGGCAGTAACCTAAACTCCATACTTGTTGGTCACTACCACGTACAGTCAGGATTTCAGGATTAGCAAGCTTTGTCAAGCATTGTGGTGTAATACAGAGTTTCCAGCAGAGATCTGTGGTCTTTGTTTTTGCCAGTCTCTTTTGGAATAGGATTCGAAACATTCATCTGGACAATGGCTATTGAAGGACCATTTTTTTCCCTACTTCAGTGTGTTCGGCTGGAAAACAAATCCCATACCCAAACCCATAGTTCTCAAATGAATAAATAAAACTGAATTTCACTTAGAAAGTAGAATAGATTTGGTGTTCCATATTATGCTTGACTTCATGGAGTTGTCTAAATTACCTCCAAATAGTTCACTTATATCCCTCTCATTTACAGGAAATATCTGGTATGCAAAATTAATGATTTAACCATACAATGTACCACATTATATAATCAGTAATCATGTAAGATATATCTAACACTTGAAGCATAAAGACAAGTAAAGAATTCCAAATGTAATACCAAAATTCCATTAATGTTTACAACAAGCCATTCTAGTCTTCCAAATGTGTTAAAGATCCTATCAAAATTTAGGTTTGGTCAGTTTCGCGTAGAAGAGGCACAAAAGACATCCTAAAACCATTAAAGGACATGGTGCCAAAGCTGCAATGATACTGAGGAACGTTTTTTTTTTCCTTTTAACTTTTAAGTTCAATCTCCAGATGAGCTGGAGAGCAAAGTCCTTGTGATCCTAGAGGGGGTTATATGGGAATAAATTGAGTTAGTTCCCAAATACTTAGTTCTTTAAAAGTTAAGCTCAGGTCTTGAATTGAATTTAAAAGCATTTGGGAAGGCAGTGGAAATTCTGGATAATCAAGAGTTAAATTTTCTGATTTATAAGCACCAGAAAAAAAGCCTGGGGGTGCCTCATTAGGTCCAGCTGAAGGTTCCAAACGTTTTGGGAATTGTTTAAAATATTTGGGAATCATGCTTTATGATAACTTTAAACAATGGGAAAGGGAGTATTTGCTTGCCATCTCAACCATCACTTAGAACAATGGCCATTGATCCTGAAAATTGCTGTACAGAAGTCTGTGTAAATATATATGATGTCATCCCTTTGTCTAAGAATGTGCATGGCACAGTAGGAATAAATACACTGCAGTCACAACGTACGTAGTTTTCAAGTAGATGAAAAGCCAATTTTCTGGGTGATCGTTTTCAAAAACCTTATGAAAGTACACAGGTATCAAACAGTAGTTTTCCTGTGACTAATCTCTTATGTGCAGAAAGGCAGTGCTACACGGCCTGGGGCTTTTCAGGAGAAACTGGAATTGGGATTTGCATGGCTGGAACTTAGTCTTTGTCTGTTATTAGAAGTTTGTGAAATTGGCTCCAGGAAGTTTTTTAGTTAGGGAGGTTCATACTAAGAAAAATCAGTGCTTTTGACATCAAACCTGTCAAATTGAGTTTTGAGGGGGCCATCTGTGGACCAAGGTCTATTCTCCTTCTTCCTACCCTTATTTTAAAGGGACTTGTTAACTCATTTTGTAAGCACTGTATTTCAAACCAACTGTTTAACTTGCCTGGTTGGAAAACCAGCTGTTGCCAAGCAGGTTCTAATTCTACTTTTTTGCAGCTTCCACCCGCTTTGTGAAATGTGAAAAATGCCACCATTTCTTCGTTGTGTTGTCAGAAGCCGACTCCAAGAAAAGCATCCTTAAAGAGCCAGAGACAGCGGCAGAAGCTGTAAAATTGGCCTTCCAACAGAAGCCACCACCTCCACCCAAGAAGGTACAGTCAATTAACCTTAGCTGAGGGGACATCACCTCTTTCATATTGTAAGCTTTTTTTAATTTAAATGGATCATCTAAATTACCCTAGCCTGTGGCTGTCCATCCTCCTTAGTTGGGCCCTTAATCTACCATCTCTTGTGAAATCATACTACCCTTTCTTCTAGACATTGAGACTCTACAAAGAGTCCAGAGAAGAGCAACAGAGATGATTAGGGGACTGGAGGTTAAAACATACAAAGAACGGTTGCTGGAATTGGGTATGTCTAGTGAAAAGAAGGGGACACGATAGCAATGTTCCAATATCTACCACAAAGCAGCTGAAGGCAGGACAAGAAGCAGTGGATGGGAATTAATCAAGGAGAGGCCAAACCTAGAAGTAAGGAGAAATTTCCTGACAGTGACATCAATTAATCAGTGGAACAGCTTTCCTTCAGAAGTTATGGGTGGTCCATCACTGGAGGCTTTTAAGAAGAGACTAGACAACTATTTGTCTGGAATGGTGTAGTGCAGGGGTGTCAAACTCATGTCATCATGACATCGACACGTGACTTTTCGGGACTTCTTTTCGCCCTTCACTAAACCGGGCATGGGCGTGGCTGTCGCATGACGCAACCAGCCCGCTGGCCGGGAGTTTGACAGCCCTGGCGTAGTGTCTCCTGCTAAGCAGGGGGTTGGACTAGAACACTTCCAGGATCCCTTCCAATCTATTCTGTTCTGTTTTTCTGTTATATTTTATGTGACACTTCATGTCCATCCCAAAGTTTGTTTCCATTCCTCACGTTTTCCAAGACCCGTTTTAAAGTACTGGTGCCATCTCACACTTTCTCAATTTTTCTAAGAATTGCACTTTGAAAGAAGAAGAAGAAAATCATCTCGGTTTCCAAAAATACCTCCTTGGCTTTCCTAGTTTTGTAGGCCCCCCATAGTTTTCCTGAAATATTTTAAGCTCTATAGTTTTGAAAAAGCTTTAGAAAAAAAGAGTCTTTGGTGCAGTTCCCATCTGAGAGCCTTCCCATCATTTTTTTTAATAAAAAAAACCACATTGTCAACTCCCTACCCCAAAGCAATGGTGGAGACAAGGAATCTTAAAAGCTCACAGTTGCGAAGAAAGGAAATCATTGAATCTCAACAGAAGCTGAAAGATAAATAACAGTCCTGAAGCCTTAGCAGTCAGGTCTCCCCTCCCCTCTCCCCTCCCCCTGAATTTTTTATTTCTTATCTCTATTAATGAAGCCCCTTGTTATTGTTGAGGATCTCTTGGTTTTTTTCTGCTAGATTTATAACTACCTCGACAAATACGTTGTTGGTCAGTGTTTTGCAAAGAAGGTGCTTTCAGTTGCCGTGTACAATCACTACAAGAGAATCTACAACAACATCCCTGCCAACCTGAGGCAACAAGCCGAAGTTGAGAAACAAGCTTCTCTGACTCCAAGAGGTTGGTAGAGTATTTTTACGTTGCGTTCAGGAACAGTTTGGCACAATCTTCCCTACTGTGGTCCACGTGCAAATGACTGTTTAAAAAGAAGTGCAAAGACTGTTGCTATTAATAGCTCACTTACACAAGGAGGAGATAACTGGTACTGGTTATTCCCCCCCCCTTTTTTTTTTTTTGTTTAATTTTGCAAGTTAGCCCTTAAATAGTGCTTGTTTTGTTAAAACGGTTGTCCCCCTGATTAGCCCTAAGGCTTGCTTAATAACTTAAAATAAAAAATAAAATAAAGCAGAAAAAAGGTAGAAAACATCTATCTAAAAGAGGCCACAGAAAAGAAAATGAGGGGAGAATTTATTTTTTTGAAAAAAATCAAATTGAAATACAGGTTTTTTGAGGTAAAAAAACAGATCTTCAAATGGAATGAGAGCAGTCCAATTTTTTTTACTGCATTCCTCTGTTGCAGTTTTTCTTTCCCATTTTTTAAAAATATCTTAAAAGCTGCTTTAAATATCTATATTAGTTTTCTGTACTTCCAACACATAGGAACTAACAGCTGGAATTCTTTTAGGTGTTTGCAAATAAATCCACCTCAGGAATTTATGGATACCGAATGCCGAATAGGATAAGCAGTTCAGATATCTTTGATTCTACTATAAGCAGTAATAAAAAGCCAACACAGCTATTTTCAGCATGGCATACATACTACTATTAACAAATTAAAAAAACAGATTAATACAAATCTTCTTTCCAGCTACAAGGAAGGACAGAAAACAGTACTACCATTTTAAAAATTCATGGAATTGTTGCAGTCACCACGAGAGTAGATGACTTTATTATTTATCGAAACATTTGATTTCCTATAATTATACTGATGTTAAAAAGGGCATTAGGGATTTGCTATAATATAGAAGTAGAACTACTAAGTTCTTTAAACTTCAATATGAAGGCTTCTTTGGCACTATCTGATACCACTATACAGTAATATTTTCCCATTTTTATGCCGTGTGGCAGACTGAAATCTTGGGAAGAAATCCTATTGAATTCAGCAGAACGTTTTTTTCTGGGTAGACCTTTATGACAGATAGTTCTCGACTTACGACCAACATTGAGCCCAAAATTGTTGCTAAGCAAGACAGTTGTTAAGTGAGTTTTGCCCCTTTCTACGACCTTCCTTGCAACCATTGTTAAGCGAATCACTATGGTTGTTAAATTAGTCACACGGTTGTTAAGTAAATCTGGCTTCCCCGTTGACTTTGCTTATCAGAAGGTCGTAAAAGGGGATCACGTGACCTCCGGGGACACTGCGACCATCATAAAACGTGAACCAGTTAACAAGCATCCGAATTTTGATCACATTTTTGACCATAGATTGTAAGGGTGAAAATGGCCATAAGCCATTTTTTTCAGCACTTTTGTAACTTCGAACGGTCACTAGATGGATGGTTGTAAATTGAGGACTACCTGCACACGATAAAATGCTCTAGACTTTTCTTTTTTTTTTTTTCATTGCTATTGCCATGGCAAAACTGTAGATGTTTGTATTAGCAAGTCTTCTGTGTCGTTATAAGCTGCTATATAAAATTGTAACTTATTTCACTGGTGAGTGTATATGTGTGTGTGTGGGTGTGAGCATGTCTTTTCCTAGCTGTCAGTGAAGTCCGTTGTTCCATAAATCTGTATTCGGAAGAGGGCAAGAGGTGAAGAAAATGTAGTGCTTTTTAATATATCTCTATCTCTTGTCTCCATCATATTACTATTTTCATCCTGTCTCTTAGAATTAGAGATAAGAAGACGGGAGGATGAGTACAGATTTACAAGTAAGTGGTCTCTCCTCATGGCCTCCTCTGCAATATCTCTCCCCCCCCCTTTATTTTAACCACGAGTAGCATTTAAACTGTAGCTGTGAAGAAACATTACAACTCCATCATGTGTTCATTTGGCAACCAGACACCTGAGCCCCATTTTCGCTGTGAAGGTGAATTTGTGTCTCAACCTTGCCACTTTTTAACCCGCAGCTGATAAAAGGGCATTGATGTGAAGAATGATTCCTCAGCATTCATATATATACAAAGAGACCAGATTATGTATTTACCTAATTGCTTAATTTCCATGCATAAAGATACACTTATTGGCTAGAAAAGCATTTAATTGCGAACCTTTTTCTGCAGACTGCAGTGGTTCTATTCAGATACAGATACTTCAGTGATGTTCAGAGCTCTGTGTTTTTTGAGAAGGTTCTCAAGTGTAATCAGAATTTGTCCTCTTTACCCCACTGTAGTAAATGTTTACTTGGGGTAAATAAACACAAAGTAAATAACAAGGAGAGATAAAATGAATAATTCCTCAGGTTTATACCAGCTGAAATCTGTTAAGGATTTTATTTTTTTAAATATTTCCATGTAGGCTATGGAACCTATTATCCTGTTGTTGCTGTTTTCTCATTTTACATTAACGATGCCCAAACTAGAATGCGAGGACACTCCAGGGACCTGTGATGAATGAATGGAAAGGCACAAAGTTCTGAATTAATCTTTAAAAAAAGGATGCAATATTACATGTATAGGGTTGCCAGGAATATTTGGACTTCTTAAAATGTTTCCCCTAACTTTATTGTGAAAGATTTACACGATTTGAAGAGAAACCAGAGATGTGTTTTAATTTCTTGCAGAATAAATATTTCAATGTATTTCGTAATGGCATAATGCCTAGCAGTCATTTTTGTGGAAATCTGAATTATTTATTTGGTTTAAATAGAACATCCTTGCGTTGTTAAACCGTTTGTTAGAACTTAAATCCTCCCTTGACCTGAACCAAATGTTTGTTTGTCTGTGAGTTAGCATGTTTTGCAAGCGCAGCTGTTGTGGTTAATGAACCACGGTTAATGGCTTAGCGTTGAATGTGAACTGCACTGTTACCCCCAATTCAAACAGTCAAGGTTAAAGCAATCCATGATGTTTTGAGGTGTCTTAACTAAGCTATTGTGCGGCAAGACTGGCTTCTAATGGTCTTCTCTCTGGTAACTTTCAGGCAAATGGCAGAATGCTTGGAATTGCAAATGTGCACACCGTATGGCCCATCAAGTCACTTCATTTCTCAGTTTGTGGAATGTTTGTGTATTTCAGAACTTCTCCAGATTGCTGGCATTAGTCCGCACGGCAATGCTTTAGGGGCATCCATGCAGCAGCAGGTGAATCAACAGATGCCTCCAGAAAAACGAGGTGGTGAAGTGTTAGATTCTGCCCATGATGACATCAAGCTCGAAAAAAGCAATATTCTGCTGCTTGGACCAACCGGCTCAGGTGTGTAAGCCCTGTCGGACCATAAATCAAATTTAGAAAGTATTGTACAAAGCCAATAGGTTAAAAATATGGGAGTTGCATAAATGTACTAGAGATATGCAGTATTACTTGAATAATAATTGCATTAGTTAACTTTATACAGAATTGTAAATAGTTATTGTTAAAATGATATACTTTTTTCTTTCCCTTTTTTATTTTAAAAACATTGTGTGGTTTTTCTTTTCTTTGACAGTGTATATATTTTTATGTTGTTTTGTTCTGTTTCTTTTTGGTCAACATTTTTAAAGCAGTAAAAGAATGAATAAAAAAAAAGTATGAAGCACATTTAGTTGAAAGCACATAAATAAATGTATATAAAGCACATACAGTAAATGTATATTTATTTATGTACATAAACATTTATTTACATTTAATAAAGTAAATGAAGTTTGAATAAACTGGTAGAAAGGAACAGAAGCTTTCCTGTAGCATGAGTGGGTCAGCTGGCCCTAATACTACTCAGCTGGCCTTATAGATATTTGGCAGCACATTTTTAAAGATTTTTTTCAATTCTGTGCAGCTTCCTGCATCCCTGTCTCTCTGCTGCTGGACAGTCTCCCTCCCCAATAGCAAGAAGCGATTGGAAAGCTTCAGTCCACTATCGCTACAAGGATACCATTAGCCCACACAGACAGTTTTCCACTATGCATTGAGAAAAATAAATACCTTCCAAACTGAACAAAATTCTTCTTTAGCCCAAAATATAGGAAAAAAAAATGTTTATTTCTGCTGCATGAAGAATAGTTCAGCTTAGTTGATGATGTTTTTATGATCGTGCAGTTTGCCTTTTAAATAATAGTCGCCTCTGCTTCCCTGCGTTTCTCTGCCTATAAATCATACCATCTCTTTTGCGGCTTTCTAAACACCTCTTGTTCCAGAAATCCAATTAGGATTTGCTCCTCTAAAAGCTAATTTGGATTTAATACAAAGAGCTCGTAAACCTTGTAATGGGGGCCCTTCGTATTTATCGGCCAGTGATAAACAGGATTGGCATGGCTGGTCAGCATAGGAGAAAGAAGTCCTCTTGAATACCAGAATGGTAGTGATAACTTAAAGTTCAAGAACTTAGATGTGATATTAAGAATATATATATATATATTTAATTTTGATTTATATGCCGCCCTTCTCCGGAGACTCAGGGCGGCTTACAATGCGCTAAGCAATAGCCTTCATTCTTTTGTAAATTTATACAAAGTCAGCTTATTGCCCCCACAAACTGGGTCCTCAATTTACCTACCTTAGAAAGGATGGAAGGCTGAGTCAACCTTGAGCCTTGGCGAGATTCGAACCTGCAGTAATTGCAGGCAGCTGTGTTAATAACAGGGTGCCTTAGACCACTGTACTACCAAGGCTCTTGCTATATCTACTGCTGTATATGTAGATGACAAACGTACATGACAAATCCCTGTAATTTTTTTAAAATCAGTGTGTGCTGTTAACCATGTTAATGCAGTGGTTCTCAACTTTTTCTTCACTATGGATCCCGTTTTAAATACCTTTTGTGGCCACAGACCCCCAAGACTTAACTCAAGATTTAAATCATCACACTTTTTCAAGCCTTTGCAGACCCCCTGTGATGACATCACACACGCACCCCCCCCTCCGGAGTCCATGGACCCCAGGTTTAGAACCACTGTTACAATGTATTGGGGTTTTTTGCAGTTAGAATAATCGCAGCCCCAACTGGTAATTGTTATTTCCATGGCAAAATAAAATGCGTTTGAAACTCCAATTCTGTGATTTGCACTAACAGATTTTTTTTTTTAAATAACAAATAGGTAAAACTCTGCTGGCCCAGACTTTGGCCAAGTGCCTGGATGTCCCTTTTGCAATCTGTGATTGTACCACTTTGACTCAAGCTGGTTACGTCGGAGAAGATATTGAGTCTGTCATTGCAAAGCTGCTGCAGGACGCAAATTACAACGTAGAAAAGGCTCAGCAAGGTAAAACCACTTCCCGTGCTCTTCCCTCAAAGCATAGCTAAGGGCTACTCCTTATGCCTGTGGAGTTTCTCAGTCATCCAGGTCAGGATTGTCCCAAAGGTGCATTTTCAAGCGGCAACCGGACTTCCTTGTTTTTTATTCGAAGATGTTTTGCTTCTCATCCAAGAAGCTTGCTCACTTCTGAAGAGATTTTTGGCTGAGAAGAGAAAGTCTTCAAAGAAAAAAAAACAAGAAAATCCAGTTGCCTCTTGAAAAAGCACCTTTGGATTGCACCTTATAACTCTGCTATTATTGAACCAGAATTTTTTAATGGTTTTTTTTTTCCCGTTATCTTTGACCACCTCTTTTTATTTCAAGCATATGTCCCAGGCAGTAGTGGGTTTCAATTTAGTTTGCTACCAGTACACTCGCACGCATGCGCAATGGTTCTGCGCATGCGCAGAAGCGTCTGGGAGGGCGGAGACTCCCACCACTGCCGCTACCGGTAGCAACCCCCCCACTGGCCCCAGGGAGCATTTTCTCTCCCCCCCCACCCCCAGTCACTACCATCCTGGGGGGAGGGGGAAAAGGGGTTCCCTGTGTGCTAATTGTATTTGTGTAATTCAAAAGCTCCTCACTTCAACTGCCTCTAATTTTCAGGCATTGTTTTCCTGGATGAAGTGGATAAGATTGGCAGCGTTCCAGGCATTCACCAGTTACGGGATGTGGGAGGAGAAGGGGTTCAACAAGTAAGTATGGAGATTTTAGCTTCTCAACAATGAAGTAATTTCAGTTATTATCAAATTCCCGCCCTGATTGAGAGAAGAACCAGTTTTATTTCCCTGGGAGGTGCAAGACTGAAGCAGAAGTTATTTTCTAAGCTACCTATCAGGTTTTTCCCCCCCTTCTTAACACTCTCATGGGAGTGAACACTAAAAGATGGGACACTTGGCACTGATGATGCTTATGGCAGTTCATCACACCCCTTCATGCACCTTTATGTAGGAGAAAACCACACGCCTACCAAAACTGGCAGAGCAAGCTTCTGTACCTTGAGCAAATCCTACACTCACTCCCACTGAAGATATTACCTAGTTGGGTAATAAAACGTCTGAGAACAACTAAGCTCAGAGAGCACAAAAGACTCCACAGTTCCCTGAGCTACACACATTTTCTACTGTTGGAACTCTCTGATTTGCCTCTCAAGGCCTGTTGCAGGAAACGGAAGGACAATTGTGTAATTACATTCATTCAGTGCCTGTTCGACAGGTTCCTATAGGCTCCAATTAGTCACTATTGTAAATTCCCTGAATTTGTAAGGTGTTCAGTGCATGTTTTTAAGAATGAATGTGTTGCTTAGGCCTCTCCTGTCTTTACACAGGGGTTGTTAAAATTACTGGAAGGTACCATTGTGAATGTTCCAGAGAAGAATTCCCGCAAATTACGTGGTGAAACAGTGCAAGTTGATACAACCAACATCCTCTTCGTTGCTTCTGGTGCATTTAATGGTCTGGATAGAATCATCAGCCGGAGGAAAAATGAAAAGGTAAGGAAATTGCATGCTTTAGCTGTATAAAGAATAGAACTCTGCTAATATCTTCCGGAGATCACCATTAAAAGGCAAAGGTATCATTCCGTTCAGCTAACATGGAAAACTAGGTTTGAGGATCATTCAGTAAGGGTTCAAAGCTCTCCTGTTTTAAATGCAGTGGGTGCTGGAGTTCATTTTGGAGACCACTATTAAAAATGGGATATTGAAGCTTAAAAGGCTGTATTTTCACCCACAAATTTATTGTCAAGCATCCAGATTGCTCTAGAGCACTGATGGCTAAGCATTTATTTATTTGTTTGTTTGTTTGTTTGTTTGTTTGATTGATTGATTGATTGATTGATTGATTGATTGATTGATTGATTGATTTATATGGCGCCCTTCTCCGGAGACTCAGGGCAGCTTGCAATGCGTTAAGCAATAGCCTTCACAATTTTGTATATACCTGCTTAGTAGGGCTTTCGGGGGGGGCAGGGGGGGCAAGCGATGTTCTTTTTTTATCCAAAGTCAGCTTATTGCCCCCACAATCCGGGTCCTCATTTTACCTACCTCGAAAGGATGGAAGGCTGAGTCAACCTGGAGCCTGGTGAGATTTGAACTTGCAGTAATTGCAGGCAGCTGGTGCTACTTAACAGCGCTTTAGTCTGCTGCACCACCAAGGCTCTCTTTTTGTTGTCGCGTGCCGAAAGATAATGCAATGCGCACGTGACCCCGCACATGCACATGTGCCCCCCCCCTGCACATGCCCCCCCTCCCTGTGCCCCATTTTGGGCCTGGAAGGCCGCCTGT
Organism: Pantherophis guttatus; assembly: GCF_029531705.1. Next base: position 49,867,421 of record NW_026844064.1, on the reverse strand, counting down.
GCCAACCTGGAAGCCAAAACAGGGCACAGGAGGCCGCGTGAAGCCCCAAAATGCAATGCATGCGCCTCTTGAGCATGCATCTCGCCCCAGAACATGCGCGCGCATCCCACGCATGCACCCCATGCATGAGCGGCAAAGACCTAAAGACCAACTGGCTGGCGGGAGGCGCGCATGCATGCGTGGTGGAGCTGGACTGGAGCGATGGCTGGCGTCCCCACAGAGAGGGCCCTGGGTGCCATCTGTGGCATGGGTGCCATAGGTTTGCCATCATGGCTCTAGAGTAAACAGACTGTACAATGGCCACGTTTTAGAGTATTGCAGTCTGTTTTGCTAAAAGCATAATGCAATGCATTAAATAATTATGTGTAATATCAAAGGTTTTTAAATTTAAAATATATATGTCACTTAGGAGAAAAAATAGATGCGTTATAAGAACAGGTGAATAAAGGAGGTGTTGCGCCCTTCACGAGGAGAATAAAGGTTTACAGAAATAGTCCAACTCAACATTGAAAATGTTATGCCAACTTTTTAATATTGTACATTAATTGAAACCATCAAGCATCTATTTTTTGTTGCCAGGTATTTTTCCCAGACTACCTTAAACCACAAAGAGACACCAGATTGTACACTTTTCATGTGATCAGTAGGCACTGTTTGTACAAAAGTATCTAAATTATAAGCTTCCAGTCAGAAATGTCTTCAAGATGTCATGATGCCTGACAGTTTGCATCCAGCACTCTAAATATTTGTTAATTCAACAGAAGAGAATATTCGTTAATAACCATATCCTTTTTAGGAGAAATGCTGTCATTGTCTGGAAGATGAAAACTATCTTGTACTTTAGTTGCTGTAATGACTTCTTTTGGACATAAGTTGTTTATCTATGGCTTTCAGATGGAAAAATTGGATTTGAATCCTGCTGTGAAGTTTCTGGACAAGCTAATATCCAATTTAGACTGATTTGTTGATTTTGTTGAAAGCTCTCTCTAAACTTCTCATGAAAAAAAAAAGGAATGACAACAATTAAACCTCAGTTTTGCAAACCAAATAGGGGAAAACATTGAATATTACATTTGAATATCTCTGTATGTAAATTTACTAATTATATGAAGTCTGTAAACATACAGTCTAATTTATAAACCGGTGGATTTTATGATTCAGTAAAACAGGCTTGACTTCATGTTCTCTCGGTTGTGTTCAAAATCTACTGAAAGGGGTTACGTACAATAGAGGATTTCCTCTATCCCATCAGTTTTGGAAAAGATCCTTAGCTAAATGCTGATTCCTACCATATTCGCTTCGTATAATTTCCTGCAATGTATTTTCACACACCCCAAAACGAAACATTAGCTTTGGTTTTGTTATTAAAAGCAGAACGTTTTGCCTTGCAGTATCTCGGCTTCGGCGCCTCGTCAAATCTGGGGAAAGGCAGAAGAGCCGCAGCTGCCGCCGATTTAGCTAATCTGAGCAGTGAGTCCAATTCTGAGCAAGAGATGGAAGAGAAAGACCGCTTGCTTCGGCACGTCGAAGCCCGGGATCTGATTGAATTTGGCATGATCCCTGAATTTGTGGGACGCTTACCGGTGGTCGTTCCCCTCCACAGCCTGGATGAGAAAACTCTTGTGCGGATACTTACAGAGCCCCGGAATGCAGTCATTCCCCAATACCAGGCGTTATTCAGCATGGACAAGGTTGACTTCCCTTTTGCCTCCTGGGGTGTCTTCTTATGATAACAAGTTATTTCTTTTGGATCAAGCTTGGGTTGCTCATAGAGTGGATTGATTTTAAGTGAGGTTGAAGGGTAATAGAATAGATTAACAGAGTTGGAAGGGACCTTGGAGGTCTTCTAGTCCCACCCCCTGCTTAGCCTGCTTAGGTAGGAAACCGTACACCACTTCAGACAAATGGTTGTCCAATCTCTTCTTAAAAACTTCCAGTGTTGCAGCATTCACAACCTCTGGAGGCAAGTTGTTCCACTGATTAATTCTTCTAACTGTCAGGAAATTTCTCCTTAGTTCTAAATTGTTTCTCTCCTTGATTAGTTTCCACCCACTGCTTCTTGTCCTACCTTCAGGTGCTTTGGAGAATAGCTTGACTCCCTCTTCTTTGGGGCAGCCCCTGAGATATTGGAACACTGCTATCATGTCTCCCGTAGTCCTTTTTTTCATCAGACTATAATTATAATCCCTTATGATTCATAATCCCCTTTTAAAGTAATATAAAAATGTAAGTATAATTTAGGTTTATCTTTATGTCTATTATTGCTGTTTTCTGTTATTTTTGACTATGCCATGACTGATGGACATCGGTTTTTCAGGGCAGCCAATCAGCATCTCCTTCTTTTGAGTTCTTATGAAGTTGTTCTTGTGTCATTACAGGCGGTCCTTGATTTACAACATTTTGTTTAGTGATGTTTTTCAAAGTTGAAACAGCACTGAAAAAAGTGACTTATGACCGTTTCCCACAGTTTTTAGGACCGTTGAAGCATCCCCCGTGGTCACATGACCAAATCCAGACGCTTGGCAACTGATTCATATTTATGAAGGTTGCAATGTCCCGGGGTCACGGGATCCCCTTTTGCGACCTTTTGACAAGCAAAGTCAGTGGTGAAGCTAGATTCACTTATAACCACCATATAACAACTACAGCGACTCACTTAACAACAGTGGCAAGAAAGGTCATAAAATGGGGCAAAATTCCTTGAACAACTCTGGCTTAGCAACAGAAATGTTGGCCTCAATTGTCATAAGCTTAAGAATGACCTGTAGTGACAGTATCTATTTTGCCTTTATGTCCATTACAATTCTCATGGGAGAGGGGAAAAAAATCAAAGCATTAGAAAATGCAGCATTCTTCAAATGTCTATAATCTTATGTCTTACAGTGTGAATTAAACGTCACGGAGGATGCTTTAAAGGCAATAGCCAGATTGGCTCTGGACCGCAAGACGGGAGCTAGAGGCCTTCGATCTATAATGGTAAGAGTGTGGCTTTTGCCCTATTGCTGCTTAATTACCGGTTATGCAGCCATTAATCCTCCATATAATAATTTTAAGTGGATGACTGCAGAAAGTTTTGCACTCCCTCTCCTGTTCTGTATGTCTGTGTATAAAATCTCTGGAAGTAATTGGTGAGTCAACAAAGGGACCACACTAATACAGAAAAAAACTTCCTTCTTGATAGGAGACAATTCCACGGTCATTGGTTTTTCAATTTCTTCCCTGTGAAATGAAATATATCTATAATATGAAGAGAATCCATATTTGGCTATCGTCTTAGATACAATGATGTAAAAATCTGGTTTAGGGAAAAATACATTGAAGCTTGCATGACTTCAGTAAGCAGGAGGTTTGAAAGGCAAGTGATACCTTTGTGCATTCATCCTCTCCATTTCAGGAGGGGGTGTCTGCCATGGATCAGATAAATGTGTCGTTCAGTCTATGCCTTTTGTCCTCATTTCCAAAACTTCTCCTTCTAAGATCTGTGTCACTTTGCCTTGTGGCTAACAGCACTGCTTTTGGGATTGCAAGGCCAGGATTAGGAGGAAATGGTTTTATTCGTAATCATGGAACCAGGGAGTAGCATTTTGGTATGTCTCCTTGGCAAGTGAACACCTCATGCAGAATCAGAGCTTGAGTGACAAGCTTTTGCACTTTCGTTCAGACCCAGAAACAGCCCAAACAACTGCCTATTGTTCAGGGGTGAAATCCAGCAGATTCTGGAGAACCGGTAGTGGAAATTTTGAGTAGTTCGGAGAACCAGCAAATACCACCTCTGGTTGGCCCCAGAGTGGGGTGGGAATGGGGATTTTGCAGTATCCTTCCGCCAGGAGTGGAGGGAATGGGGATTTTGCAGTATCCTTCCCCTGGAGTGGGGAGGGAATGGGGATTTTGCAGTATCCTTCCCCCGCCACACCCACCAAGCCACGCCCACGGTAGTAAACATTTGGATTTCACCACTGCTATTGTTACATCGTCGTTAAAACAGAAATTGTGTACAGTGATTTAGAGAGGAAAAAAAACCCGAACTCTTCTCTTCATCCCCCAACTTTAGGAAAAGTTACTGCTGGAACCCATGTTCGAAGTACCCAACTCTGACATAGTATGTGTGGAGGTGGACAAGGAAGTTGTGGAAGGGAAGAAAGAACCAGGATATGTCAGGTAAAGTTGAGTTTCAAATTAAGAGTTAGATCGGGTTGGCTGCTGACTTAGACGAAGAACTCTTTCTCGAGAGCCTTTCAGACAATTTTCTAGGTAAGCAGTTATTCTGTAATTAAGTCTAGTTGCTAAGGACAATTTAAAGGAACTATGGCAGCGATGGCGAACCTTTTGGGCACCGAGTGAACTTCCGGGTACTAGCGCACACGTGTGGCCAATGATCAGCTGGCCAGCACACATGCGCAGGCCGGTTTTCAACACTGCCATGCGTGCAAAGGGATTGCGCTCCAGAAAAGCTGAACTTCCAGGTTCTGGCACGTATGTGCACCCAACAATCGGCTGGCGTGCATGTGCACACTGATTTTCGGCACTGCCGTATGCACGAAGGACAGCTGATCGTGGCACGCACATGCGCACCAGAAGCCCAGAAGACAGAAGACAAACAGGAAAGGCTGAACGTGCCGGGCGACATGGCTTCTCGTGCCACTTTGGGCACGCGTGCCATAGGTTTGCCATCACGGAACTATGGAGACTATCGTTAAATGTTCATTTCGGTATTAATAAGAATTCAGCTTGTTTTCTTTTTGTTTTCTGATGAGTTCTCTTGTTTTGATAATTTCAGGCATTTGACATTACTTCCATTTCAATTCTAGGACTCCAACTAAAGATTCCTCGGAGGAAGAGTACGACTCGGGAGTAGAAGAAGAAAGTTGGGCCCGCCAAGCAGATGCCGCAAACCATTAAACAGTCAGAATGTTCTTCAGCAAAAGCACTCGGTGTGTCTGTCTTTGTTTGAGACCATACGTGGCCCTGGCAGCCTGTTGCTAACATTGGATTCCTCCTGACTATAGGACCCATGGTTGAAAACTTTGGCCTCTCTCATGGGAAATCAGATCATGAGTTTCTGTAACATCACACTGGGTCTGTTCAGTGGACACTTGGACTAAAAATGATATAATGTTGAGAAAGTGAATTGTATATTAAGTTTTGTTCAATTAAAAAAAAACCATACAAAAACGTGCTTTTTAAAGTGGCTGAAGAGGGTAACGCAAATACATTTTCCCCTTTAATCCCCATTCCTAAGTCGTTCCCCCCCCCCCCCGTCCCAATTAGAACCCTGTTCACTTCAGGACCTTAACATATACACAAAATATCTTAGGCAGCCTGCAGTCTTCCCTAAAACTAAGATGAAGTGATGTCAGCAATTCCCCTCTGAGGTTAAACAACACGTTCACAAACTATAGCTGCTACAAACAAACAAAACACTGATCTTGTGGTTTATCACTATCATAAAAAAAAGATTTCGGTGGTCATCGGGCAAAGGCAAATTTTCTAAGAGCTGGTTAATTTTGCTCAGTCTTAAGTTGAAATGCAGTGCTGATACCAGCATTATTTAGATAATATTTTTGCAAAGTAACTGAAAAATGGGGAAGGTATTTTATATATGAATACACAATTTTGATTATCTTGGTTTGAGGATCATTCAGTATGGGTTAATAGCTCTCCTATTTTAAATGCAGTGGGAGCTGGAGTTTCTTGTTATGTTTATTTTGGAAACCACCATTAAAAATGGGATATTGAAGCTTAAAAGGCTGTATTTTCACCCACAAATTTGTTGTCAAGCAGCCAGGTTGCTCTAGAGTAAACAGACTGTACAATGCCATATTTTAGAGTATTGCAGTCTGTTTTCCTAACAACATAATGCAATGCATTAAATAATTATGTGTAATACCAAAGGTTTTTAATATTTAAATATATATGTCACTTAGGAAAAAAATAGATGTGTTATAAGAACAGGTGAATAAAGGAGGTGCTGTACTCTTCATAAGGAGAATAATGATTTACAGAAACAGTCCAATACAACATTGAAAATGTTACACCAATTTTTTTTTAATATTGTACATTAATTGAACCTACTGAAACCATCAAGCATCAGTTTTTTGGTGCCAGATATTTTTCCCAGATTACTTTACACCACAAAAAGACACCAGAACATAACAAAATTGTATATTTTTCATGTGATCAGTAGGCACTGTTTGCACAAAATTCTTATTTAAATTATAAGCTCAAATGCCGATACGGCATCCTGTTACTTTTAAATCTCTTGTTTTTCAGTTAACTTGATCCTTTAATATTTGTAAAAACATAGAAAAAGGACCGCTAATGTTCTTGATTCATTTCTGAAAATTAAAGTCTCTACCTACAAATTTGATGTCTTTCCTCTGTGTGAGATGTAAATCTGTTACCAAATTATAACCTCTGTTTTAAGCATATAATTAAACTGGTTATTATTTCAACCAGTTGGTTAAAACAAATGGAAATCTCCATCACAACCGGTAATGACTGATAGTGGATGAGGGACATCTCAATTTCAAGTTCCTCAACCTGTGTCTGGATATCAGTCATCGGGTGGGTATGAGTTTAGAAGAATTGATTTTTGGTGTTCTGTAGATTTGTTGTGCACAGCTCCTCACTTTTTAATGTGACAGTATAAATCCATCAGAATAGAACTGGAAGGGACCTTGGAGGTCTTCTAGTCCAATCCCCTGCTCATGCAGGAGAACCTATACCTGTGATGGTGAACCTATTGAATGAGTGCCAGAGGTGGCACGCAGAGCCTTCTCTGTGGGCACGCGAGCCATTGCCAGCTGCTCTTCCGGTTTCCGGCGTACACATGCACACCGGCCAACTGGTCTTCGCAGGTGCTGAAGTGGCAGAAAACGGCCTGAAAATGGCCAAAAAACAGTCCACTTTGGGGCCTTTTTCAGGCTGTTTTGGGGCCATTTTCAGGGCCGTTTTTCAGTCTGAAAATGGCCAGAAAAATGGCCAAAAAATAGGAATGCGCGCACCGGCCAGCTGGTCTTCGGGTTTCCGATGCTCCTGCATGCACTCATGCGCATGCATGCACACGCGTTACGGTTTGGGCAGTTGGTGTCGAAAAGGTTCGCCATCACTGCCCTATACTATTTCAGATAGGTGGCTGTCCAGTTTTTTCTTAAAAACCTCCAGTGATGAGGTCCATACAACTTCTGAAGGCAAACTGTTCCACTGGTTAATTGTTCTCACTGTTAGGAAGTTTCTCCTTAATTCCAGGTTGTTTCTCTCCTTGATTAGTTTCCATCCATTGTTTCTTGTCTGGCCTTCTGGTGCTTTGGAAAATAAGTTGACCCCCGCCGTCTTTGGGACAACTCCACAAACACTTCATATCACTCCAAGTCCTTCTTTTCTCTAGACTGGCCATACCCAATTCCTGCGACCATTCTTATGTTTTTGGTCCCCAGGCCTTCTAATTAAAAAGACAAAATACTGTTGGCTCGCAGGGCTGCCATCTTCCTAAGTCTATTACTTTTCCATAGATTTCTGACCACCTCTGCCTGATCCAATGCACAATTATATTCCAAAGGCTATTTGTAAAAGATGGTGTCTACTTTTTTAAATGCCCTGTAAGCTTCCAATAGGTGAATATGGCTTTACATTTCAGATAACATGGTGCAGAAATGGCCGTCAGTGCTGTGATCGTGCAGGACGATAATTATCCAAAAGATACTGTATTTGGAAGCAGTCTGGCTGATGCTTGCAGTGTTGCTGTACCTTATCTGCTTTTTAAAGTGGGACAATCCTGCTGTCCTGAAAAGCTGTTACCTGGAGCAGGCATTTATGTAAATGTTCATTGTATACTCTTGTTTCCCCGAAAATAAGATCGGATCTTATATTAATTTTTGCTCCAAGAGACACATTAGGGTGTATTTTCAGGTGATGTCTTATTTTGGGGGAAATACAGTACTAAATGTGTCTGTGTGGCTGACGATCTTAACTGGGGCGTATTTTTGGGATAGGGCTTATATCGGGTCAGCAATCTGCGGCTCTGGAGCCACATGTGGCTCTTTCATCCTTCTGCTGCGGCTCCTTGTCACTCAAAATATGTGTCACAACCGCCAATGTGCAACACCTGCCGGCACGCGATTTATTGAGCTTTTCAACCCCGGGTAGGCCAACCATGGATAAATCCAAGAAAAGTTTCAGAAGAAAACAGAACATTTAATTCAAATACATATGCTAGTTTTGTGGCCGCTCAAGAAATAGTCAGGCACGGGAGGAGTTTTGTGGCTCCCGGTATTTTCTGTGGAAAACGGGTCCAAATGGCTTTTTGAGTGTTTAAGGTTACAGACCCCTGGCTTATATTATGAGCATCCTGAAAAAACATGCTAGGGCTTATTTTCCGGTTGGGTCTTATTTTCAGCGAAACACGGCATACATATCTGTCATGATAGGTCCAGTCATTCCAGCGTTCCATCTGTCCACAACCGGAATTTATACTCAAACTAGTCATCCCTGTTTCAAAGAAATGCAGCAGGTTTTAAAAAGTGCAACAAATCCCTGCAAGGAGAAAAGCATCACATACCCTGCCCTGCTAACTCTGCACCCCTGTCCTGTCCCTCCCCTCTCCGAAGACTGCAACTTGGGAAGGCTTGTGCAGGGTTCAGCTCTTATCAAAAGCTGGGCTCCCTTGCTTTATTATTTTTTTTAAATTTGATTTATATGCCGCCCTTCTCCAGAGACTCAGGGCGGCTTACAATGCGTTAAGCAATAGCCTTCATACTTTTGTATATTTATACAAAGTCAGCTTATTGCCCCCACAAACTGGGTCCTCAATTTACCTACCTTAGAAAGGATGGAAGGCTGAGTCAACCTTGAGCCTGGTGAGATTCGAACTTACAGTAATTGCATGTAACATGTTCACACTGGTGCAATAGGACCAGGCGTTTTGTTAATATGATTTATTGGTTTAGGGATTTTCCGTCTTCACTGTGAGTTTTATTGTGTTGGGTGTGTGTGTGTGTGCGGACGTGCACTGAGGAAGCTCCACCAATCTCATTGTACACATGTTGTGCACCGACAATAAAAAAATTGAAATTTTGAAACTGAAGAGGTTTCGCTTCTTCATCCGAGAAGCTTCCTCCGTTTCTGGCGCAACAGCGGCCCCAGCAGCCACTCCCGGGGCAGAGAAGCTCCTCCCTGCCGATACTCCTCCAAGCCTGCAGGGGGCGCCGCTCGTCCCCACAGCGCAGGACGAGGCCCTTGTAGAGACGAGACGGCGCGGCCTACTCCGACGATGGCTCAACCGCCGCCTCCTCCTCACTTCGCCTCGCGCTTCGCGGGGCCGCCGCAGGCCGCCGGCTTCCCGCCGCCCGCGCTACCTCCCCCGGGGCCTTTCCGGGGACCGCCGCCTCAGCCTTTTCCGAGGGGCCTCTACCCGCCGTTCCCAGGCGGAGGCCTCCCGCCTTTCCTGCCGCCGCCGCCGGCGCCTCCTCCTCCTCCTCCTCCTCAGTGGCCGCCGACCCTGCCAGAGAGGCCGCCGTTGCCATGGAGACCGGAGGGCCCGCCGCGGCCTACTCCTGAGGCCTCAGACGCGCCGGGCGACGAGGCCTGCGACCGCGACGAGGCCTGGCTCAGCCGCTTCGTCAGGCGACGACGACGACCGACCGCCGTCTCCGCGGCTCCGCCTCGGGAGCGGGGACTGACGGCGGACGAGGCGGCGCGGGCGGCGGCAGAGGCGCTGCAGGCGGTGGCGCGCGTGGCCGGGCTGTGCGCGACCTGGCGGCGGCGGGGCGATGAAGCGACGCCGGGAGAGACGGCCGAAGCCGAGGCCGGCTTGGAGGAGCTCCGCGCTGTGGTGAGGCCTCTACGCGAGCCCGGCGCCCTGAAGTTGCTGAGGGCCCGGCTGGATCGGGCCCGTCAGAAGAGGCTGAGGCGGCGAAAGCGGAGGCAAGATGCCCGCGTCGCCCGGCAGGAGGAAGAAGCCCGGCGCGCCGAGCGCGAGGCCCTCATCGATCGCTGGAGGGCCCGGCGAGCCCAGGAGGTGGAGGACCGGCGCCTGGTGGGTCCGGGAATCCACGGGGAAAAAGAAAAAAAACGAATAAGGCGCCCTCGGGTCATTGGGAGAAGAGAAATGGCTGCCCGGGCTTTGGGAAAGCAGAGGGATCCCCATGCTCTGCTCCTTTTTGCTGCCTGGATGGTCCCTGGGTGGAAATGCAGGGGAAATACAGGTAGTCCTCGACTTACAGCGGCTCACTTAGTGACCGTTCAAACGGCAGGGAATGAAGAGACTTGCGACTTGCCACTGGGATTTTAAATTGGAAATGCCGATGATTTAATTTATTTTAGTTTTTTTTTTTAACTTTTGTACTATATGTGTTTTAAGTTTGGCTGTCCGCCGCCCTGATTCCCCCCGGGGAGAAGGGCGGTATATAAGTTGAATTAATAAATAAATAAATAAAATTTGTCACACTTTACGACCGTTTGCAGCATCCCCCCCCCCATGGCCACCCGATTTTACATTCATTCAGTCGCTTGACAGCTGACTCACATTTACGACTGTCGCGGCGTCCTCGGGGATGGGTGGGTGACTGGATCCCCGTTTTGCGACCACCTGACAAGCAACGTCCATGGGGAAACCAGATTCTCTTTATAAACACCTGTGTTACTTAATTTAACAATTGCGGTGATCCGTTTAACAAATGTGGGGAAGGAAGGTCGTAAAATGGGGCAAAGCCCACTTAACAAATGCCTCTCTCAGCTGCAGAAGCTCTGGGCTCAGTTGTGGTCATAAGTCGAGGACTACCTGTAGAGGCAGCCTACTCTGCCGCCATCACTTTGCTGAACACCTAGCTCCCACTGTCCTGTATCTGAAGATATTAAAACCCTGTAGTAGGGCTGTTATTGCTATTATCCTTCTCCTCTTTCTCATCTATCCTACCACTTTCTCCTGTTGGCATCTTATGATTTATCGCTTGTTTGCATGTTATGATTTATTATTGTAACTAGGATTTATGATCTGTGACTTAACCACTTTGTTGTTTGTGGGTAGACTTGAGAGCTTACGCACCGGAGACAAATTCCTTGTGTGCCCAGTCACACTTGGCCAATAAAGAATAGTTTATTCTATTCCTATTCTTATTCCTATTCCTATTCCTATTCTTCCTCAATGCAAGTTTATAGAGTAATGGATTTCACTGACAGCGAGGAACAAGACATGCACACACCCACTCACATATACACTCAACAGGAAATATTTATAATTTTACAATAAAGCTTATGAATAGAATAGAATAGAATAGAATAGAATAGAATAGAATAGAATAGAATTCTTTATTGGCCAAGTGTGATTGGACACACAAGGAATTTGTCTTGGTGCATACGCTCTCAGTGTACATAAAAAGACAAGATACATTTGTCAAGAATCAAAGGGCACAACACTTAATGATAGTCATAGGGAAACAGTCAATATAAATCTTAAGGATACCAGCAACAAGGTTACAGTCATATAGTCATAAGTGGGAGGAGATGGGTAATGGGAACGATGAGAAGATTTATAGTAATGTAGATTTAGTAACTAGTTTGACAGTGTTGAGGGAATTATTTGTTTAGCAGAGTGATGGCGTTTCGGAAAAAACTGTTCTTGTGTCTAGTTGTTCTGGTGTGGAGTGCTCTATAACTTTGTTTTGAGGGTAGGAGTTGAAACAGTTTATGTCCAGGATGCGAGGGGTCTGTAGGTATTTTCACAGCCCTCTTTTTGACTCGTGCAGTATACAGGTCCTCCATGGAAGGCAGGTTGGAAGCGCTTGTTTTTTCTGCAGTTCTAATTATCCTCTGAAGTCTGTGTCTGTCTTGTTGGGTTGCAGAGCCAAACCAGACAGTTATAGAGCTGCAGATGACATTGAAGTCTTGCTAATACAAACCTCTATGGTTTTGCCATGGCAGTAGGAGTAAAAAAAAAGTTTTACTGTGTACAGGTAGTCCTCGATTTATTCATTTAGTGACCGTTTGAAGTTACAGCAGCACTGAGAAGAGTGACTTATGACTGTTTTTCATACTTAGGACTAGGGCTAAAGAAGCTTCTTGGATGAGAAGCGAAGCATCTTCGAAGAAAAACAAGAAAGTCCAGTTGCCTCTTGAAAAAGCACCTTTGGGACATAGTTAGGACAGTTGCAGCATCCCCATGGTCATGCAATCAAAATTCAGAAGCTTGGCAAGTGGCATGTATTTATGACTGTCGCAGTGTCCTGAAGTCATATGATTGCCTTTTGCGACCTTTTGCCAAGCAAAATCAATGGGGAAGCCAGATTAAGTTAACAACCTTGCTACTAACAATAACTGTAGTGATTCACTTAACAATTCGGGCAAGAAAGGTTGTAAAATGAGGGAAAACTAATTTAACAACTGTCTTGCTTAGCAACAGAAATTTTGGGCTCAATTGTCGTCGTAAGTCAAGGACTCCCTGTATTTACTTATTTTACAAGTTATAAGTATGACTGACAGTAGAAACAAACTAAACAACTATGGGGGGAGGGATTATTTCTGTGCCATTGCGCTTTACTTTGGGGATGAAGGCAGTATGTCTCAGAGAGAGAATGTCATTTGTTCATTTTTTTGCTCATATATTAGCTTGAACTTCCCAAGGGGTGCCTTTCATACGGTGTTGCTGAGCAAAAAAAGTTTTCAACAAAGATCTCTCTCTCCTTGCGCCTAACAAACCCACTTTTACCTACTGTTTGCAAGGTTGTTGTGTGTCTTCCTATTCTGTTTTCTAATTGATATTCTTTTAATTTAGGAACAAGAACTTAAAGCTGCCGCCGATAGCGTGTTATCAGAAGTGAGAAAAAAGCAAGCAGACACAAAGCGGATGGCAGAAATTCTGCGTGGCTTAGAAAAGCTTAGGAAACTAAGAAAAGAAGCAGCAGGAAGGAAAGGTAAATTCCTGGACTTTTTTTAATCATTCACAATTGTGACTGTGTGTGTGTTTTACTTTGTGTTTACTCCTTTTTGGTGTACAGTACTCTGTATGGTTGGGAAACTTTGTGCGAAAGTCCTAACATTACTGCCAGTGGATCTCACACTGCTTTTTCTGATTTTCTTGTTAAAATCTGCTTTAGATATTAATGTTCACTATGAACTTAGAAGACTCGCATAGTGAACCAATCCAATCTTGGAGCATAGAGGGTAAGAGACATGCAATAGTCCTTGACTTACAACCACAATTGGGACAGGAATTTTGGTTGCTAATCAGTATAGTCAATAAGAAAGTTGTCATGTGACCAGATCTAATTTTGTTACCCCCCCCCTTTTTTTTTTTTTACTGCAGTTGTTAAATGAATCACTGCAGTTGGTAAATGAATCTGGTTTCCCACATTGACTTTGCTTGTCAGGTAGGTTTCACATTGTATTCATGTAGCTGCAGGATGCTTCAACCATTGTAAATGTCACCTGATTGCCAAGTGCTCAAATTGCAAGCACATGACCACAGAGATGGTGTTACAGTTCCAAGTTTGAGGATGGGTTATGAACTAAGTTTTTCATTGCCATTGTAACTCCAAACCACTGTTAAACAAGTAATCACAATTCGAGGATAGCCTGTTCAGTTATTCTGCTGGAAATAATTGAGAAACTGAGAAGAGGTAGGAAAAAAAACCTAGAGATCACATTAATTTTTTTCTAAGGCATTGATTTAAATCAAACCCAGAAATCTAGGCGAGAAAATATGTTATTGAACTAAAACCTACTGTAAATGAGAAAAAGGGCCCATAATAGCAATAGCATTTATATACTGCTTCACAGTGCTTTTACAGCGTGCTTTAAGCAGTTTACAGAGTCAGCATCTTGCGATCAACAATCCAAGTCCTCATTTTACCCACCTAGGAAGGACGGAAGGCTGAGTCAACCTTCAGCCGATCAGGATCGAACTGCTAGCAGTCAGGAGAGTTAGCCTGCAATACTGCATTCTAACCACTATGCCACCACAGCTCTTATAAACTATATAAATGTCCTTCTTAGAAAGAATTGGGTTTTGTTTTGTTTTTCTTTCTTTCATGCTGAGGCCTAGGTTCTTCGACCGAACGTTTGATGGGATTTTAGCTTTGGAAGGTTGAGAACCACTGGCTAAATGAGCTGGGGGATTCTTCTGAAACAAAAAAAGAAAGAAAACAGCAATAAACACTTGTGTGTGTTCGGTGCAGGTGTTTGTCCGCCGCCAGCTGCAGATGAAGCCTTCGAAAGTGAAGTTCAGAATTTAAAAGCATCAATTAAAAAACGCACAGAACTCTACGAAGCTGAAGAACGAGCTCTCCGAGTCATGCTGGAAGGAGAGCAGGAAGAAGAAAGGAAACGAGAAATGGAGAAGAAGCTGAAGAAGGAAAGGGAAAAGCTCCTGCAGCAGAAGCGTGACATGGACTCCAAACTGTTTGGGGATCCAGGTAACGTTCAGAATGCTGATGCTCTTTGTTTGGGAGAAGCTGATTTGCCCTTGAAATCCAGGAATGTTCTGCTTCATTTATGTAGCGACTTTGGGGTGGGAATAGTTACATTAAAAGTGTTTATTTTTATTTCAGTTGCAAACAAATGAAAAGTAACTGTTCCACAAAATGTTTATTTATGTAGTTCTTCTATGTCAACATAAGAACTGACTTATTGGATTTAAAACAAAGTTTCATCTTAAAAAAAACAACAACCTAGGAGATCTATTCTTACAATTAAGGGAGGCTTTTATTTCTGTGACACAAAAGATTTTCTTATTTATATTTTTAGAAGAATTTCCATTTACCCACGTCTTGGAGCCATTCACACAATACTATTTGCAAGCTGAATATTCCTTGCCAGCTCTCCTCCAGATCAGGTAAGAGTCATTCGTTAGTAAATAAAACAAATTGAGGTGTTGGTGTACGTTGTTTTGCATAAAAACCTGGGAATTCTCAGCTGTCTTGGCTGTCTTGAATTCAGGCTGCCACATGAATTCCTTTTTAATCCATTTGTTACAGATGTTAATGTTCAGTTGCAACTGTTGAGTCTGCACAACTCAGGTTGTATAACTGTCAGTAGTTGTGTAAAGCATGTTTTATTGTCCTATAAACTTTTGCAACAAAGTTGTCGGTTGGGGATGCTGTAATGAGAAACAGCAAAAGAATGATTTATAGTCCTGTTTAATAAAACCTGTTGAGGTTTTAACTAGACCCAGGAACTGGAACAGAGGGGAAAAGACAATTTTTATGTGTCTTCCTTCCCATCTAATTTCCTTATGTGCTTTCTTTATTTCCTTTTATATTAGGAGAGATCATTTGTTTTTGTGATATATAAGCATTGTTCTAATGAAAGATGTAAAACCTGTCTCCAGCATCATTCAGCCCCTCTGGCCATAGTAGAACCAGTATTGGTATCCATCACAGACTATAAACTTGAGATTTTGATTCAGCCCACCACTCAGACTCAGCAGGTCACTCAAAAAACAGTGTTGCTTTTATATCCTGTACTGAACTGAATCATTTATAAACCTAAGGGCTGCATTTGCACAACACGCTAAGTTTGACTAGTACTTTATGACTTGTTATACAAAAGCCAGCCATTTAATTTATTGTGCAAATCCACAAAATAAGTTAATTCAGTAAACCTGTTGTGTGAATGCATCCTATCTCTTAAATTAATCTACCTCACAAGGTAATTGTGAGGATAAAATTGTAGTGGATCTAATCTGTACCATTGGATGCTCCTGAAAGAAAGATGGGACATAAATAGAACAGCTTTTTTAATGGTCCTTTGAGTAGCCACCGTTCATTCAAATTGCCTGTAACCATGTCCCTACAATATTTTGCACCTATTTGTCAACTCCATATTCAGCTGCAGTTGCCTGAGTACATGCTTTGGGTGAAATAATTCAGACAAGGAATAGATACAGTGCTCAGTGTGTTGTCTAACTTTTTCCCTTAAAGGCATGAATGGGATCAATACTTGGTGCCTGCAGGTCATCCAGAAGGAGATTTCATTCCACCAGGATGGGTCCTTCCAAGTCCTCCCTCCAGTGATACCTGGGCCACTGCTGTCAGGTGATGACTTTGAAGCACCATTGAAGACAAGACATGGTGTGATTTGCCAGTTTGGAAAGGCTGCCATAATAATGTGTGATTGACAACTCACATTAGAAGAGTTCTTTGAGTTTAAAATACGTTATAGGTGGCTAAAGGATGCCAGAAAATATTGATTGAGAAGACAAGCATTGTCCTTAAAGATGCTGTTAAAAGTATAGCATTGATACTTACTGTAGTGCTTGTAAGTCCCCTCTAGCATCTGGTTATACTTAAATATCAAAGGATTTTGATCATGAAAGAAGTGTCAATGAATCACTGCTGTGCATGTATTCGAGTTTGTGGGATAGATCCATACTTTAAAACGACTTTCCTCGGAAATTTATCTGAGTTTACCTTAAATGGGATGTAAATCCTACAAAATCAAAAGTGTAATCCCAGCGATAGAAAAATAAGTATGCCATGGATCTGCCGGGTGACATTGGTTAATAGAGGCCAGATATAAAACTCAGCTTATCTATGGAGCTTATATAGTTCAGAGACCATGCAATCAATGCACCAGCTAAACATTATTCTATGTGTTCTTAATGTAAAGTAAACTCTGGGAAGTCAGAAGTTATTGCCCAAGGCAACATCAAAGATAATTTCTTTGGAACAGTATCCAGATGTTTAAATTCAAACTACACCTCTGTAGTTATCTTGGCCTTACATGGCAGGAGTTAAGTGAATTGACAGATGTGGCTGATAGTCATTTCCTTTGAAGTTTGAGTTACAGTACTGCTTTTAAAAACTATGGCGCTAAATTGGAGTTGTATGGAGTGAATTAACTAGCTTTTTTCCATGTTGCCATAAAAAGTGCCTTTCATTTATACACACATATGTGATTCACACACTTAGAGAAGCATTTGTTTTATTTTGTTTTTCTCTTAAACTAGGATAATAGAATAGGGATATAAGCTAACGGGGTTTTGCCTCTTCATATTTTCATTATAACATCAAAGCATGGTTTGGTGTTCAAGAAAGGAGTCTTGAACTTACGTGCTCTCCTGCTCCCCTTTCTGTGTTTTAATAAATGACCTCTTGCCAGTATAGCTTACAACCCTAGCTGAAGAGCACATTTCCAGTTTAAATAAATGACAAACTCTGCAGAAACAAAATTCATTCCTTGAAGGGAAAGAATGTAAAGAGGAAGCAGATAGAGATTTTGTTACCTGTGAATTACCAGCTGCTCAGGAACTCTGTGTGCTCGTACAGATTTCCTATAAAAAGTTCTTGAGAACAGTACTCATTCTGCATGAATTCTGTGATTCATAAATTGCAAAAAACTAGAAATTACTATTGTTGACCAAAAGAAATGTATTCATACCAAACCTTGCTACATTTTTCCACTGCTCAGCGAATACCGTTTTGATACTCGGTTATTTTACATTCACTTGCTCCTTCAGTCTGTTTACTTCTGAAACAAAAGTTCTAAGTATTTAATACCAGTTGGTTTAGTTTAGCATTATTTACACTGGAAAGACTGAATGTTCTCTAATCTCATACTTTTTCCTGCATTTCTTTAAGAAAAAGTTACTATTATTTTAACACATTTTATTTGCATAGTTACGCCCACAAACCCTGTTAAATCATCTTTTTCTCAGATCTCAGAAAAATTGAAACCCCAGGCACGGCTGTTAATGGCATAAAAGAGCAAGTTGTACCCAAATTGCTAGTACAAACCATAGCTTTTGTCTGGTACATACATGTGTGCAATAAATAGACTTGTTAAACGTTTGTTGGAAGATAATTGTCAAATCATCTGCAAAGCTTGCTTTATTGTCTTGTAAAGTTTGCGACAAAGTCTTGAGGATGCTGTAATGGGAAACTGTAAATTGTCGGAGTGACTTATAGCCCTGTTTAATAAAAGTATGTTGCCTTTTGTTTCTACTTAATAAATTATTAGCATTTCAACGTTTGTATCTGGCATTTATTTTGCTTCCTTTGTGGCACAAAACCTCCTTAAGCAAAAAGCCCAAGATGCAGCAGTGGCCACTGTGGGAAACAAAATTGTTGCACATTTTTCTTCATAATATCATTGAAAATACAGACCACCCACCAAAAGCATCTTCTCACTTCCAGGCGTTTTCAGCTGAGACAGTCGTGATTATATGTTTTCACAGGGCACAGTGACCTATATATGGATTTTAGAGCTGATTAGGCTGCTTACCCCATTGGAAAACCTGACGACAAACGCTTATTCAACCAGCTCTAATCATTAGGCTTGGCCAGGGCTCCCTCTGCAACAGCAGAGGTGACTGCCAGCAAGACGTCTTCCACTGGCAAGTGCCTTTCTAATTCCTTGCTAAGGTGAGTTTACCTAAGAAATAAATGTGTGTAACCTGGAGAGTTGAGTGTTAAGCTGAAGAAATAGTTAAGAGGTTCATAGGTGGGTTTCTTGTTTACAGACAGAGATATAAATCTAACATTTCTTTAAAGAATATTTTTTTTAGCTCGGATTCCAGTCCTTACAAAAGAATTTAATGTACTTCTTTTTTTATCAATAGTTCATGTACTGAGCACTAGGTTCACATCCTTAGTAATTCCTTTCTCCATTAAATAGATTTCTTTCTAATTTTTTTGCTCTTTGCTTGTATGTTCCTTGTTTTTTAAAAAAATATTAATATTTTTTTAATTAAAAATAATTGTAGCTGTGATAACACTTAAAGTTGGCATTTTAAATTGCAACCAGAGATAAATATCTCATGCCTAATATTCCAGTTGTGATCAATTCTGGGATCATAAACTTTCTAGACAGTACTGGTACTAGACAATTCATGAACTCTATTATCTTTTTCCATCTAGGAGTTGCTAATTCAGATTTTCATCTTATATCCTTAATTCAAACTGGCAGAACAAAAGGATTGTATTGCCGTCATCATTTTAATTGGCACTTTTAAATTACCCATATTCAGCTGTTAAAATTACTTTGGGGCAGCTTTTTCTTAACTTGATGCCTTCCGCATCGCTCTTGTTAGGTGTTATGGGAACTGTAGTGCTGAATTGGGAGGAAATATGACGAATTCTGTTCTATGTTGCTTTACAGATCAGAGCTGAAAATACTACTTGTTAAATGTTTTACAAAGGAAAGTTGTCAGTTGTAAAACAATTATAATATTTAATAGATACCTGGAAACAGATTTCTGGAAATCGACAGTTTGGTTTCATTGCCTTGAATCTTCTATAACTTCCATCTGAAGTCATTAATTATCTTAACTGATTTTAATGCCTAAAAGATTCCTTAAGATGACTGTCGATTAACTCAAGACAGATCTTGCGCACCATGTGCATCTGAATTAGATCAATATATGGAGTTCTCTGGACTTAAGAAGAACAGGTTTCCTTGTCTTAGTTTCTCTTTGTGTTGCAGAAATGACTGCAGAGTGTGGCACATTAGTGTCTCTACTCTGGAATTGTATGCCAGGAGCCTAGAATTTGGGAATGTCTAATCTTGGCTTGTTAACAAATACAGATAACTTGCAGATGGGAAGGAGCTTGTACACAACTTCCTTTTCCAACTTTTACACAAACCAAATCGAGAAGGCAGAAACGTTAAGTAATAGATGATCTGGAATACAGTTGTGCTTGTACTTTCAGTTCCATATTTCTGATGGGAAGCAGACCCCGATACCATAAAATACGTATTTTTTTAATTTCACGTCTATATTGAAATTTACAATTAAACTCCTGGCGAAAGCAAGCAGATTGATGGTGGCTGTCCTCCCTTAGCTGACTCTTAAGACAGGGCAAAATAAGAACGTGATTCATCACTTCCTGCTTAGTTTGTTCAGTTCCTCACCTTCCCATGACACTCGGGCTTAATAAGCTTTTTGTGTTAGAGCAACACATGGCTAATGTTCTGGGAACGCAACAGTGCCACATACGGAACGAGTTAACAAAAATATACGTGCAGCACATGGTAGCTGGCTATGGTCCCCCTGGCTTTCACGTTAGGACTAAGTGATTTAATCTCTGCATTAGGCATCTGGCAGTAAGTCCTTCGAAATACCCCATAGCAATTAAACAGGGTCTTAAAAAGTCCTGAGAACACCTTTTGGTTTCTTTTTTATTAGAATAACATAAGTCGGGGACGTAATGAGCTACTTGGAAGGTGTACCGTTCAGAGTGACCGTAAGCTTTGTGGACGATCCTGTGGGAGATGCCAACTTAGCCGACCAGCCGGAGATTGAGCTGCCCGAGTGTGCAGAGGTCTTAACGTGCACAATGGTAAACAGATTAATTGCTGTAATACCTTTCAATTACTACACTGATGGGCCATTCACCCTCTTCCTACACCCGAGCAACAAATATTTGCCATTATTACAAACAAATTTTTTTCCCCTATACTAACTAGAAGTGGAAATCTCAGTGGGTGTCTGGATTCTCGCTGTAATTTGCAGAACAAGCTTGAGTCACAGTTTGTGGGGTTGAAAAAGCTAGTTGGTGTTGGCTTGCCTTAAAATCAAGGAAAGAGAACTGAATTACCAGAGGGGGAATTGGACACGAATCTGTGCAAAAATATATTATTCACTTAGCAGAAATATTGTATTTCGGCTAATCCTAAAAATGCAATTGCTAGATCACTATCAACGCAGTACGTTTTCTTGTTTTTTCTCTATTGTACATGCAAGTCCATCTGCAAAGGATTAACTGTCTCCTGAGCCTTTTTGAAGTGTATTTCCATAACAATCCCCATAGCAGTTTCAAAATAAAATGCCTTTATATCTATTTGTCTCTCTCTCCATCCATCCACCCATCCTAGCCTACAGTTATTCTCAAAAGATTTCTGACACAGTACAAATAAACCTCGACTTATGACCATAATTGAGCCCAAAATTCCTGTTGCTAAGGAAGACAGTTGTTCAGTGACTTTTGCCCCATTTTACGACATTTCTTGCTGCAGTTGTTAAGTGAATCACTGCAGTTGTTAGCTTAATAACATGGTTGTTAAGTGAAGCTGGCTTCCCCATTGACTTTGCTTGTCAGAAGGTTGCAAAAGGGGATCACTGACTCCAGGACACTGCAACTATCATAAATATGAGCCAGTTGCCAAGCATCCAAATTTTGATCACAAAACCATGGATTGTAAGTGTGAAAGTAGTCATAAGTCACTTTTTTCAGTGCAGCTCTAAGTTTGAACAGTCACTAAATGATTGTTGTAAGTTGAGGGCTACCTTTAGCAATAGCACTTAGTACGTAGACTTATATATCACTTCCTAGTGTTTTACAGCCCTCTCTAAGCGGTTTACAGAGTCAGCATCTAGCCTCCAAGAATCTGGGTCCTCATTTTACCAACTTTGGAAGGATGGAAGGCTGAGTCAACCTTGAACCGGTCAGAATCGAACTGCTGGCTGTCGGCAGACTTAGCCTGCATTACTGCATCCTAACCACTGCGCCACCATGGCTCCTATATAGAGGCAATCTTCAGTAACTTAGAACTTTGGGTTTGGACATTTCAATATATATATTTATTTATTTATTTATTTCTTTATTTATTTATTTATTTATTTATTTATTTATTTATTTATTTATTTAATTTCTATACCGCCTTTCTCCCGTAGGACTCAAGGCGGTGTACAGTCAAGAAAAATATAGACACACAAACATCATAAAATTGCTAATTAAAATTATTACTTAGTTTGGTCAATTAAATAAAACCCAGAATTAGATCACATTTAAAAAATCATTTTTCTTTCTCCTATTGTGTTGTGCAGGGGTGAAATGCTCCCGGTTCGGACCGGATTGCCCGATCCGGTAGCAATGGCGGCGGGTGATTCAGAGAACCGGTAGCAAAATCCCTGCCCACCCCCATGCCGAGCTGAGCCGCGTGATCATCAGAGGCTTTTTTTTTTTTACTTTTAAAAGCATTTTTTCTAAAACCTCCTCGGCCGAAGAAGTTGTAGAAAAAATGCTTTTAAAAGTAAAAAAAAAAAAGCCTCTGATGATCGCGTGGCTCAGCTGGGATCGTCAGAGCCTTTTTAAAAGCATTTTTTCTACAACCTCTTGGGCCAAAGAGGTTGTAGAAAAAATGCTTTTAAACGTAAAAAAAAAAAAAGTTGGCAACGCCCACCCAGTCACATTAACCCCCACCAAACCATGCCCACAGAACCAGTAGTAACAAATTTTACATTTCACCACTGGTGTTGTGTCTTCAGGACATTCCCACCAGCAGAGAGCATCATTGCATCTTTGGAATATGACTTCTTCAGAAATCATCTAAACATCCTTTTTTGCTGCTATACAGCAGCATACATTTTCAGAACGCCTCTCATTGTCACTTTGTGTGTGCATTTGCTTAGGTTTCTCAGGCTTCCTATTTAAAACACTCAAATCTATAGATGCCCAAACTAGGGAAAGAACTGGCGTTTTGGGGGGCCCAATCTATTTTGTGTGTTGAACGATGCAGGTGAATTTGCAGCTTGACTCAAGTTTCTAAATGAAGCAGATTTATTTATTATCATAAAAATGCAGTGTCAGTATGATGATTTGATCCTGTGTTAGTGTTTTGGTTTTTCATATCTACAGTATTGGTTTTCCGCTAACAGAATTTAATTTAGTCCACCTTAAATTAGATTATGATTTGTTTACAATCATTTGCTTTAAGTTTGTCTTAGGTGGGACATACCCTACAGGTCAACATTCATTTAATTCATTTGATTCCTACCTACTTAAAACATATACATACAGAAAGAATCATTTTCAGATTGATTTTAGATATCTCCTCTACACTGAAGTGGTGGATTATTAGTTTTTGTTTGCTCCACTATTGATTAATTGCATTATATTACTGTTTTTTATTTTTAATGTTTTTAGAAAGTTTTAATATTTTCAGTAACATTCTAATCTGCCAAAAGAATGTAAGATATTGGATGAATTAGAACCATCATCATCTAAAGGCTCGACTTACAACAATTCATTTACTGTAAATTCAGATTTACAACAGTGTGTAATTTATGACCGTTTTTCGCACGAGCGACCCTTGCAAGATCCCCATGGCCACATGATCAAACTTCAGATGCTTGGCAACCGACTCTGATATTTATGACAGCTGCAGTAGCCCAGGATCATGTGATCCTTTTTTGTGACCTTCTGGCAAGCAAAATCCATGGGGAAGCCAGAGTCACTTAACAACCGTGTTACTAATCAACTGCAGTAATTCACTTAACAACTGTGGCAAGAAAGATTGGGGGCAAAATTCACTTAACAAATGTCTCACTAAGAAACATAAATTTTGGGCTCAATTATGGTTGTACGTCGAGGATTACCTGTACTTGTAAGCAGGGGTGGGATACTACCGGTTCGGACTGGTTCTGGTGAACTGGTAGCTCCGATGATCAGCTGGGAGCAAACGGGTTCCCCCTGATGATCAGATGGGCCAGTGATGAAATGTAAAATTTGTTACTACCGGTTTTGTGTGTGTGGCTTGGAGGTGGTGGTGGGGGATTTAATGTGCGTGGGCGTGGCCAACTTTTTTTTAAAAAAAACTTTTAAATCCATTTTTTCTACAACCTCTTCAGCTGAAGATGTTGTTAAAAAATGCTTTTAAAAGCCTCTAACGATCAGGCAACTCAGCTGGGATCGTCAAAGCCTTTTAAAAGCATTTTTTCTACAGCCTCTTTGGCCGAAGAGGTTGCAGAAAAAATGCTTTTAAAAGCCTCTGACGATCCTAGCTGAGTTGCCTGATCATCAAAGGCTTTTTTTTACTTTTAAAAGCGTTTTTTCGGCTGAAGAGGTTGTAGAAAAAAATGCTGTTAATTTTTTTAAAAAAGCCTCTGATGATCGCGTGGATCAGCTGGGCATGGGCGGGGAGGGCAGGGATTTTTGCTACCGGTTCTCCGAACCACCCGCCACCATCGCTACCGAACTGGAAGAATTTCACCCCTGAGATGGGCCTGCCCGCCCACGCTATTTTCCTACCTTTATCTTCTAAGCTGATTCACACGGCAGAGCAGATTGCCGCGCCTCAGCTTTGTTTTTCCTCCGAAGAAATGCGGAAGTGAAGATTTCTTCAAACTGTACATGTGTGTGCGGTGCGTGTCAGGCTTGCACGCGAAGCGCGCGATCACTGAACCGGTTGATAGTAGAATGTAAGGTACATTTTGGTCTCAGCCAAAATGGTTCCTTTAAGGTGGTTTTTTTTTTTTCTTATCAAAGTCATATTTTCAAGATGACCCCAATGGGTTTGATGGACATAGGATAGTTTAGGATTTGGCTCAAGGAAAGAGAAGCTCCAGACGTTGTGACATTGGATATCGGAATGACATCATATATTCTGTCTCATCTTCTCTACGTGCTTAGCTTGGCTGGGAAGATGCTAACATTTCATCTTCTTGCCTTTCAACAGCATGATTTTTCACTCGAGAAAAAGGTCCTTTACTGGATCGACTCGGCCTCACGGCAAGAGATTCCCTGGTTTAACGTGACCGCCAATACGTACCCCACGGCCCCTCCTTGTTGGCTTCTGTTGGTGGACACTAAAGAAAACGTGGCTGGAAGCCACAAGGCCACCAATTGCAAAACCAAAGAAAGAACACGTGTCCGAAGCTGTCTGAATCTGGGCACCAGCTTTGAGAGGCGCCACTTCCCTGGCAGCAGAGAGAAGACGATGAAAAGCGAGGATTTAGACCAGGGTCCTGAGGAGCAGAAAGGTTCAGACGGCAAGGAGTCTTCCTCAGCCACCTCTGAAGAACCTGACAATGAAGAGCCTTTAGCGCCAATGCCCAGCGTTCTACCTCAGCTTTTTGATCTTCCCCAAAACAGGCCAAAGACTTCCCCAGGGCATCTAACTGCCGCGTCGGAAAGCAGCTGCCCGAGGTCCCTTTTGGGCAAGCAGAGGCAATCCACACATTTTTTAAACAACGTGAAGAACGAGTTGGAAGGTGCCAAGAAGAAGCTCTTGGCCGTCATGCATCCCTTAAACCGAACGTCCGTGGACTCTGCCTTGGTTTCGAACGCTTTCTCTCTCCACCAGCACTCCAGAAGCAGCAGGAAGTTCCGATTCGGAGCCGGTTCCCCTCCTCGCTTAGCACAAACTTTAATCCCATCCCCACCACCTACTTCCTGTGGTAAGCCAAGTCGGCTTCATTCCGCAGGGCTTGTCCGTCCCATCCAACACCATAAACCTACCGTGGCAGTAAGTAACAATCTTTCCTTTCTTTTCTCCCCCCCCCCCCCTTCTTCCTGAGTCATGGTGTTATACAATCACAGGATCTGGGAGCCAAACATCAGAACCTGGAAGGTCTTCTAGTCCAACCCCCTGCTCAAACAGGAGAACCTGTACCAGTGATGGCTAAACTTTTTGCTGTCGCGTGCCAAAAGTGGGGGGAGCACGGGGGTCACGTGCATCTGCCCACACCCATAATGCAATTCCCCCCGCGTGCCCTGCTCCATGTGCATGCATGCATCACCTCCCCACTCCCCCTCGCGCATGCATGCATGACCCAGGGGTGGGTTCTAAATTTTTTAATACCGGTTCTGTGGGCATGGCTTGATAGTCATGTGACAATTCTTTAGGATTTAGCAGAGGTACTGGTCTACCAGGCTTTTAACTGCTTGCAGAGCTGTACCGATCTACCCATTTATTTTTGCAGGCACTGATCTACTCATGTATTTTTGCAGGCACCGGTCTACTCTTTTGTTTTCTTTTAACACTGATCAGCTGTAGGGCGGCCCTTTGAAGCCCTGCCGCAAGAGTTTAAACCGTTTTTTTCCCTCTAGCCATCAGCTGGGGCTCAGGAGGCAGCAATAGATTGGGGGCCTGGCAGGCCTCTCTGAAGCCTCCTGGGAACAAAAACAGGCCATGAGGGGGCTGCTCCGCTTCCCCCCACGCTCCCCCACCCCCTGCGCATGCATACGTGCCCCCAAGCACATGTGTCAAGCCCCCACGCCTGAGATCTGAAAATCAGCTGGCCACCAGGAGACGTGTGCACATGCGCGGTGGAGCTGAGCTGGTCGATGGCTCGCATGTCAGCAGAGAGGGCTCCGCGTGTGGCATGCGTGCCATAGGTTTGCCATCACAGACCTATACCATTTCAGACAAGCAGCTGTCCAGTCTCTTCTTAAAAACCTTCAGTGATGGAGCACCCATGATTTCTGGTGGCAAGCTGTTCCACTGGTTAATTGTCCTCCCTGTTAGGAAGTTTCTTCTCAATTCCAGGTTGCTTCTCTCCTTGATTAGTTTCCGACCATTGTTTCTTGTCTTGCCTTCTGGTGCTTTTGAAAAAATCAGTTGATCCCCACCCCCCACCCCCTTCTTTGTGGCAGCCTCTCAAATATTGCAATACTGTTATCATGTCGCCCCAATTCTTCTTTTCTCTAGACTAGCAAAACCCAAATGCATTAACGTTTCAAAACAATGCTTTAAAGCATTGCTTTAAATGCTTGACCCCATCCTTGCAGTTTTAAATTTATAATTGGTTTTAACTGGGTTATTTTAAATTGATGGCCAACATTATTTAATGTTTTTTAAATTGCTTTTAAATTTTATATGTTGTGTTTTTACCGTGGCTGTTCACCGCCCTGAGTCCTGTTGGAGAAGGGCGGTATACAAATTAATTAATTAATTAATTAAATAAATAAATAAATAAATAAATAAATAAATAAATAACATACATACATACATACATACATACATACATACATACATACACATACATACATACATACGATGTGAGAGAAATGTATAGGGCATTCTGGATTACATCCAGTGTTCATAAACACTGTGTGCATGAATGAGCCAGCTCATAATCCAGATACTAGGTTGAGACTGTGGCTAAATCACAGCCTGATTTAGCATCGCTCCTGTTGTGCAAAGACATGGTTAACTAGAATCAAAACATCTGCTTCAGAGGTGGGTTTCATCAGGTTCTGACCAATTCTGGAGAACCGGTAGCGGAAATTTTGAGTAGTTCGGAGAACCAGTAAATACCACCTCTGACTGGCCCCGCCCCCATCTGTTCTCTGCCTCCCAAGTCCCAGCTGATCGGGAGGAAATGGGGATTTTGCCAGTAACCTTCCCCTGGAGTGGGATGGGAATGGAGATTTTACAGTATCCTTCCCCTGCCATGCCCACCAAGCCATGCCACGCCCACCAAGCCACGCCCACAGAACCGGTAGTAAAAAAATTTGAAACCCACCACTGGTTTGTTTGTACTAAAAATGGACCTGCTTAAAACTGAAAGTGCCAATGTGAAAACCAGTGATTCCCAGGCTAGAGAGGATCATTGCTTAAACATCTCAGCTGCCCAAGGGAGACACCAAATGTCCATGAACTTGGCAGCGCAGGAGGAAGAAACTTAAAAGCTGCAGGGGAGACACATGAAAATTCTGCTCTCTTTGCACTGATATGGGCCATCAGCCACTGGGTTATGGCTTCATTCTTCTCTGCGATATAATTTTTTTTTTTTTAAAGTGATGTATGGGAGCTTTCTGAAAAGTCTAGCCAAGAGCTGAGTAAGGATTAAGTGTCTGAAGATCTATAGTTTACTGCCTAGCTTGAATATGGTATCTGTATTGTATTGTACTAAAAAGGGTTCAGTGTTAACTGACTTGGATGTAGCTTAAAGGCAGAGATGGGCAACCTTTGTGGACCAGTGGGCAACTAGAGCATTTCAATCTCACAAAATGACTGTTGGGTGTGACTGATCACAAAATACCCATTTAATAAAAATGAACCAGTCAGTGGTAGGTTTCAAATTTTTTTACTACCGGTTCTGTGGGTGTGGCTTGGTGGGCATGGCTTGGCTTGGTGGGTGTGGCTTGATGGGTGTAGCATGGGAAGGATACTGTAAAATCTCCATTCCCACCCCACTCCAGGGGAAGGATACTGTAAAATCTCCATTCCCTCCCCAATCCACAGGATGGTTACTGCAAAATCCCCATTTCCTCCTGACCAGCTGGGACTCAGGAGGCAGAGAATAGATGGGGGCGGGGCCAGTCAGAATTTTTACTATTGGTTCTCCGAACTACTCAAAATTTCCACTATCGATTCTCCGGAACTGGTCAGAACCTGCTGAAACCCACCTCTGGACTAGATAGGATACATTACAAATTTTTGTCTTTTCCTACTGTGTGATAATCAACCCACAATATGCATATATGATGAAGCATATAAAATGAAGCAGTCTGAATTATATATTGAAGTCATATATAGGCCACCCAAGGCCAGGTGGTGCTCACTTGGGATCTGACTTTAATTTCTTTTCATTTATTTTAAGAAATAATAAAACGAAACAAAGCAAAACAAATCAGGAACTTGGTATGCTGGAAAGCAAGAGACCATTCTCAAGCAACATTTGTACAGATAGTCCTCAACTTATGACCACAATTGAACCCATACAGTATCCTTCCCCTGCCATACCCACCATGCCATGCCATGCCCGCCAAACCACGTTCACAGAACCGGAATTTTGAAACCCACCACTGATCTAGTCCCTATTAATGTCATTCAAGAAGAATCTTCCCCAGGGAAGGAATATCGTTTCTTGGTCTTTTCCTTCCTGTTTTTTAAGCCGTTAATGAAGAGTTGATACTGCTGATGAGTCATCTTTATCCCTGAGCCTTTATCCTTCTCAATTTCCAAAACTCCATAAACAAGATCAGTTCCAAAGCTTCAAAGAGGCTTTGCATTTGGATGACTTTTTCAGCATCTTGAAAAAGAAATGAAGAGCTGATTCGGCAACAGCTTCCTTGTTGACTTATCCTTATCTCCTTGGTTCCTCCAACCCAGATAACAAGGCTTATTCTTAAATTATGCCCGGAAACTATTCATGCAACACATCAAATAGGAATTGGCTTGACAACCTTAAGATGGTCTTGATTTTAGCTCCATCTACCTTAACATCTGTATAACATTTGAGACTTTTACCCAACTCACCCAACCCAACCAACTCACCCAAAAACTCTCTCTATACACTAAACATTATTTTGGAACTTAGAATAATAGGGTTGGAAGGTACTTTGGAGGTCTTAACCTATATTATTCCAGACAAATGGCTGTCCAATCTCTTCTTGAAAGCCTCCAGTGATAAAGCACCCACAACTTCCACTGATTAATTGTTCTCTCTATCAGGAAATTTCTCCTTAGTTCTAGGTTGGATCCAGGGGTGAAATGCTACTGGATCAGACCGGATCAGCCGATCCGGTAGTGATGATGGCCGATAGTTCGGAGAACCGGTAGCAATGGCAGCTGGAGGCTCCGCCTACCCTGGAGCCGCCGCCTGCTCGCCACCTGCCTCAACCAGGTTGGGGAATGCACCATTCCCCGATACCAGCCTTGCCCTGGAGCCGCTGCCTGCTCACCCTTCGCCACGCGGTGTATCCTACTGCTCACCTTTCTCCCGCGGCTGGCTGTCAGGGAAGGCAAGTGCCCAAAAGTTACCGGAGTCGCTCACTCTCCTTGAATGTGCCGCCACCATCGCCACTCTGGTCCATGCGCCGGCTGTGCAAGTGCACACCGTTTATTTAATTCACTCATGAGCGGCAGGTTGGGTGTGTGCTTGCGCAGCCAGCGCGTGGACCAGGGCAGCGATGATGGCGGCACATTCAAGAAGGAGATTGAGTGACTCCGGTAACTTTTGGGCACTTGCCTTCCCTGACAGCCAGCCGCAGGAGAAAGGTAAGGACAAACCGCTTGGCGATGAAAGAGCGGGCAGGGGCTCCGGGGCAAGGCTGGTATCAGGGAATGGTGCATTCCCCGACCTGGTTGAGGCAGGCGGCAAGCAGGTGGCGGCTCCAGGGCCCCAGGGAATGGCGCATCCCTGGGCCCACGACCCAAAGTGAAGAGAGAGCGGGTGGCGAGTGGGTGGCAGAATAGAAATTTAAAAAGTTTTCCTAAGGGGTTCTGTGGGCGTGGCTTGGTGGGAGGGGGTCTTGTGACTGAATGGGCGTGGCTGTGTGACATCGAGTTGGCCATGCCCACTCAGTCACAGGACACCCCACACACACCAAGCCACGCCCACAGAACCGGTAGGGGAAAATTTTAGATTTCACCCCTGGTTGGATCTCTCTTTACTGATCTTCCACTCGTTACTTCTTGTCCTGTCCTCAGATGCTCTGGAGAATAAGTCAACCCCCCACTCTTCTCTGGGACAGCCTCTCAACTATTGGAAGATTGCTACGATATCACCCCTAGTCCTTCTCTTCGTTAGACTGGACATAGCGAGTTTCCTATTTTTCTGCTCATATTATTATGACATTTAATACCCCCAAGGAAAATAGCTTATTTCTCTGTAGGATAGTTGGAAGGAGGCAAGAGTTAAACTAGGGTGATTTAAGGTAATATAAACATCACTTATGTGTGCCAAACTATATGATGAAATTCTTTTGGACTCTTTATCAGTTTAGCATGGAGAATGAACGGAATGGAATGTTTTAATTCTTTATAAGCCTCATCATTCAGAAGTTTTTGTTTTTCGTTTTGTCGAGGTTTTGTTTTGTGTGGTTTTATTTGATGAGGGTTTGGCTGCATTGCTTGTTGTTACTTCGAAACGTGGGGCTGTATAAGATTTACAGAAAAGTCCTGTACATCTTGAAATGCGACAGCTGAAGCCCAGTTAAACCCAACTTATAAATAAACATAAACGAATGAATGTTTCGGTCCTATAATGTAAATAATATATATGAAATGTATTTGAGAGAGAGGGAAGGAGGGAGAGAATCCAAACTCTTGTAGAGTGTTTGCATTTTAAGGTTTGATTTGTGCAAAGGTCCTTGGCCTGCCTTTCTTCGACCAACGCTGTTTTCCAAATAGTCGCTCTCTGTAAAATTCTTCCACTGCTTTATCCCTAGTGAGTGTTAGAAATTTGAAATATGTTATCAAGGAAATCCATTTGGCTGTGTGTGTTTCTGATCATATAGACAGAAAAGGGGAAAAGCTTGGGAATTTATCTCATCCACAAAATTACTCTTAGATGTTGGTTGAATTGCTTATTCCTCTTTCTTGTCCCTTTTTCATATCAAAATCAAAGTACTGTATTTTTCGGAGTATAAGATGTGCCTTTTCCCCCCAAAAAAGAGGGTGAAAATCTGGGTGCATCTTACACTCCGAATGTAGCCCCGCCCAGCTTCCCAAACGGAGGTTTCAGAGGCTGAAAAAAGCATCAGAAACGAAGCTTCAGAAAAGAAGCCCCCAAACAGAGCTTCAGAGGCTTTTTTTCTGAAGCTGTTTCGGAGGCTTTCAGAGACAGGAAAAAAAGTTTTTTCTGAAACTGAGTTTCAGAAGTTTCAGAGGCAGAAAAAAAAGCAAAAAAAGGCAAGGCACAGAGCTCACAACCAAGGAACCTGTTGCTAAAATTCACCTCTGGGAACAGCTGATTGGGGATATTCCGGGGGCCCATCCACCTGCCAATCAGCTTTTTTCTTATTTTCCTCCCCAAAAACTAAGGTGCCTCTTATACTCTGAAAAATACAGTACTCTTAACTCAAATCCACATGTCAGCAACCCATTGCAGCAAATCAGGTACATATTTGTCCTTCCAATATTTTAAAATAATTATTTTTGGCTGTCTCCCATGCGTAAAAGAGCCGTATTTCTCAATGTCTTGACAGATTCCAAATGCTGAGGGGGTACAGCCAAGCAAAACATCGCCATTCTTTAACCAACCCAGATCAATCTAAATTCGTGTTAGCAATCCTATGGATCGAAGTCCAAAATGTAACAATAATCAGACAAATCCGACTATATCAGTTAATGTTCCAGATGTCTCCATTGCAATTCCAGCAACAACTCTTAAACATTTTTAGAGGTATTCATATCAAATGAAATAGAGTTTACTATTATATTACCTGCATGTTTTATAACCGGGGTGAAATCCAGCAGGTTCTGACAGGTTCTGGAGAACCGGTAGTGGAAATTTTGAGCAGTTTGGAGAACTGGCAAATACCACCTCTGGCTGGCCCCAGAGTGGGGTGGGAATGGAGATTTTGCAGTGTCCTTCTCCTGGAGTGGGGTAGGAATGGAGATTTTGCAGTATCTTTCCTTTGCCATGCCCACCAAGCCACGCCCACCAAGCCACGCCCCCAGAACCGGTAGTAAAAAAAATTGGATTTCACCACTGTTTATAACCCTTGCCGTATAAAATTCAGCAACGATGGGGACCCAATTTGTTCTTTGGGCTCGGGTCAAGTCAGTTTGATGGGGTTTAGGAGCATGTGAGAAGGGTTCCTAAAAAGAGCTTGGATGAAATTAGATTAAGAGGTGGAATCAATTAATTAATAATTAGTGGGTGGAAGCTTGTTAAAGAGAGACCCAACCTAGAAGTAAAGAGAAATTTTCTGACAATGAGAATGATTAATCAACAGAACAGCTTGCCTCCAGAAGCATATATATGATAGTCAGGGTATAGTATTCCCAGCAGTTCCCAGCAACAGTAGTTCTGATAGATAGATAGATAGATAGATAGATAGATAGATAGATAGATAGATAGATAGATAGATAGATAGATAGATAGATATTGCTGGGAACTGCTGGGAATAATATGCCTTGACTGTCATAGCCAGAGACAGCCTAAGTGAGGGTTTGAATGATGACTAGGAAAAAAAAAACAGTTATGGAAGGACTTCACCCCCGTCTGAAAACTGCACCAAGGGAAAACTTTTCCAAAACCACATCAACCATATCTTTGAATGATATGAAGATGTTGTTTTAAGTTAAAAGCGTCAGTGTTTTATTTCCCAAGACTCAGATTCCCTGTCTTCATTATTGTTTTACCAGCCTTTGTCATCTCCATGGAAACAAAATAATCTTTATTCCAAATCAGGATAGTTCTGAATCAGCTTCAGAAAAACAGAAATGAAAACAGGATGTTAATAGGTGTGGGGGTGGGGGGAAGATCGTTCTAACTGTGGGAATTTTCCTGGCTCGCTTTATGGCTGGGGCTACATTAATTTTAATATGACAAAAAGACTTGAAGCGTTTTCTTGGCGTCCCTACAATGGCTGCACATATTCCAGAGGGGAACAACATCCTTCTGAAAAGTCTCGTGAAAGAGCAGATGGCTCATAAAGATTTCTCCAAGTTAACTGATGTTAAACGCTCTGTTTTGTTTTATTTTTCAGTCTCTCAGCCCGTATTCCTGCCTCCCACCCCCACCAGAGACCCAGCAACCTCTTAGTCCCCACAGAGCTCACCGGGACTCCAACGCCGACCTGCTCTCGGTGCTGAGCCAAGAGGAACGCGAACTGATTGAACCGATGGTCGCCTTGGGTTATCCGATCCGCCGAGCGATCCTCGCTCTCCAGAAGACCGGGAGGCAAAGCTTAGGACAGGTCAGGCAGAGCTAGGAACTGGTTCTCTTCCCAAACAGGGGACATCTTTGTTGGTGCCAGAGAAGAGGTGTCCTCTCCAGGTGATACAACACGATTTCCAGAGCTCTGTCCTGGGTGCACCTGATTGCCAAACGTGGAAAGAACCATGAAGATCAGAGGATTTGGGGTTCAGTTTCCCCTCTCCAAATAAGATGGGGCCAAATTCTGCTCCCCCCCAAAAGCTGAAGGTGTTTCCAACTCTCTAGGTCTAGGTAAAGAACTTCCTCAGAAAGTATTGAAGCGGGAAAACCCACTTTCCCAAATGCAGGAGACAAGACCACAAAAGTTGGAGAACACAGGTTTATTTGCTAGCAAAGGTTCGGAGCTTTCACATGTCAGATTCCGAACCCCGGGCTATGCCCAAGGTGTACCTTTTATACATTTTGCAATTCTAACCACGCCAGAGGCGTTACGCTTCTGGCTCTATTTCCATATATATGGATACTATCTTACACAGTCTGTTACTTTCCGTGAACACTTCTGCTAATATGTTTCTTAATATAAGTTCGTTACAGGGATGATATAGAACAGAGGTCATTAAGCTCATCGGTACATTTAACAAGTTCCTTATTTCTGTTCCTTGTACTTTCCTGAGGTTTGCAACATAACTTCTGCTCCAACATCAGTATCTCAGAAAACAATATAATACTGTGCATGATACAATACTTAGATTAATATAGGTATAATATAAGACTCTTCTGTCTCAGTATGACTATACCAGGGGTCGGCAACCTTAAATACTCAAAGAGCCACAAAGGTCCTAACTGGAAGCCCCCATTCAATTCTGGAGCCGACCAGAAGTCCGGTTCCCCCATCATAGAGTCTCCTCCTAGCACAGCGTCCTTTTTTCCTCTGCTGACCGGAACTCCGATTCCCCCACCATAGAGTCTCCTCCTAGCGTGGCGTCCTTTTTCCTCTACCTGTCCTAACCGAAAGCCCTATCAGTTGTGGAGCCGACCAGTGACAGGGAGCTGCAGCAGAGGGATGAAAGAGCCACATGCGGCTCCAGAGCCACGGGTTGCTGACCTCTGAACTATACATTATGTGCTAGTACGGTGGGCCCATCGGTTTCATGTATTTTCTCTCTCTGGTACCTCCTTCCTTGCCAACTCAAATTCTGGAGAGACAGATGGCTCTCTTTTTTTTTTACAAACTGGAGTTTTACTGCAGACTCTTGAAATTGAGCTGAGGTTTGCGCATGGCTTTAGGGCAGAGGGGAGAATGTTGTTTTTTTCCCCCTATGGTGCCATAATTTGGGGGGGGGGTGAGGGCTTTGAGGTCCCAAGGGAGTATGGCTTCTGTTGTGATAACCCTAAAGACTCCAGGAACAACAGTCGCTGGGTCCTTGTTGAAAGATTTGATGGAGCAGTTCTTAGCCACGGAAGCGTAACTTGGGTTAGTC
Source organism: Pantherophis guttatus (assembly GCF_029531705.1). The sequence goes on along the minus strand of NW_026844064.1, from coordinate 49,832,672 downwards.
AAGTTTTCTTCAGCCTTGTGCTAAAATACAACCTGAGCTGCTTCGAAATAACAGCAGCACCCCATGCATGGTAGAGATGTAACGCAACTGGGAGTAGGGAAGATAGTCAACAAAGTTAAGATGGCAACCACACAATTCAAGCTCTGCCCCCTTTTACATCCCCTCCGTGTAAAGAAAAAAACAAAGAGTGGGGTTTTGATTGTGTGATCATGGCCAACATCTTGACTTTTTTGACACCTTCCCACAACCGTTTCTGGTTTGCCACTCAAAGCATAGCAAACCAGAGTCTTTAGCTGGGACGGGTGGCTATAGAAATTGAATGAATGAATGAATGAATGAATGAATGAATGCCTCGAGATCGAAAAAAATCAATAGGTCATTACATTCTGGTAGTGCAGCTTTATGTACGTCTGTATTTGCCAGGCATGCGTACTGCACAACCCCCAGTCAGGGGTGAAATGCTCCCGGTTCGGATCGGATCACCCGATCCGGTAGTGATTGTGGCGGGTGGTTTGGAGAACCGGTAGTGATTGCGGCACGAGGCTCCGCCCACCTGCCCCGTTGTCGTTACTTCCTGGTTTTAACCAGAAAGTAATGTGTTTTGTACCCTCTGCGCAGAAGGCTTTGCTTTTTTTTTTGCTTTTAAAAGGTAAAAAAAAAAAAGGCTCTGACGATCACAGCTGAGCTGCGCGATCGTCAGAGCCTTTTTTTTTACCTTTTAAAGGCATTTTTTTACAACCTATTCGCCCGAATAGGTGGTAAAAAAAATGCTTTAAAAGTAAAAAAAAAAAGATTGTGCACCACAGCTGATCACAACCACCACCACCCCCGCACGCTGTTCTGCTTACCCCATGCCTCCTTTTGGTGTGCACCGCCTGCGCCCGCACACCTCGCATTTGGTGCATGGTGCACACCGCACACATGCAGTGCGTGTTTGGCGCAAAGCAAGTGTGCGTAGCCAGCGAACCGGTAGTAAACCGGTTCAGATTTCACCACTGCAGTGGTGGGTTCCTCCCGGTTCGGCAGAGCCAGTAGCAGTGACGATATGATGTCACCGAACCGGTTCTCTTTGTCCGGGAGCTGCCCGCCCCGTGTTACCTTTTATTTGGCCCCGCCCCCAATCTATTCGCTGCCTCCCGAGTCCCAGCTGATTGGCTAGAAGGAAAAAAAAACTGTTTAAACTCTTGTCGCGGGGCTTCAAAGGGCTGCCCTACAGCTGATCAGTGTTAAAAGGCAGTGTGGTGGTAGACCGGTGCCTCCAAAAACAAATCGGTAGACCGGTGCCTCCAAGAACAAATGAGTAGACCGGTACAGCTCTGCAAGCAGTTAAAAGCCTGGTAGACCAGTAGCTCTGCTAAATCCTAAAGAATTGTCACATGACCATCAAACCACGCCCACAAAATAAGCCACGCCCACAGAACCAGTAGTAAAAAAAATTAGAACCCACCCCTGCATCACTGGTTAGGGTAGTTTGCAACAATCAATATATGACCAACAATAAAATAAGCAACATTAGACAAATAACATAGTCAGAAGCATAACCATTAAACGTTTTGAAAGGCTCTGGGTCTGGGAATTGAGAGTAGGTGAAGACTATCAATGATCTTTCATTCAAGGGAGCAGCTTTTATTTACAAATAAATACTTACTTACAAATACTAACTTGTAAATAAACCTGCATCTAAAAGTCAGCTTCCCCAAATCTTGCCTTCACCAGGGTCATCGTTGCGATTGCATGATTTACGTTTATGCTTATTGTTCGTGTTAACAACTTCTAATTTTTCGTGTAGAAATTTCACCCAGCATGTCATTATAGAACTGAAAGTTTCATTTTTCCTTCTGCTGCCACTGCAACAAAAGGAAAATGATTCAAGGTTAAAACATTTTGACCCTCTCACCATTTGCACGCCCCTCAAAAGGATACCCATCCCTCTTAATGAAAAACAAATATGAAAGCAAGGTTGCGATTAAACGGAGAAAAGCCAAGCTAACTGAATAGTTGTATGCGTTAGCTGTATTAAAATTTCTTCTTAGCCTTCGAATAATTATTCCTCTCCAACATCAACATCATTTATTTTCCACGGTTCATAACTGGAAACTCTTTATTTTTATTAGCTTCCATTTGAACTCCATGTTTATCCCTCTCGACAGCCATTGAGTTTAAGGCTGATTTTTAATCCCCAATTCCCAAAATGAGACCCTTGTGCACTTGCTCCCAATTTGGGACTGAGGGCAGAGTTGTGATCTCGGGGCCTATTGCTGGGTCCCTTCACTAGCTGTACCCATTTCAGACCTGGAAGAACGTACTGTTTCCACGAAAATGGGTTTTTAAAAATAGGACGGAGGCTTTCGCTGGCCAATCACGGATTCCCAAGGGATCAAAGGCTGCTGTGGTATTTAAAATGCTTTGGAGAACTATGCAGTCAGTTCTCCAAGAATAAAGTCAAAAATAATTCTAGGCTTTTCCATGACAGAGTCCATTTCTCAGACTCGTAAGAAGGAGACTTTTGTCTCTCCCGAGATGCTGAGTTAAGCTATCTTAGATCTGGAGAGTCATCTAATCAGCCAAGCAGTCTTAGTCCCAAAGGTGCTTTTTCAAGAGGCAACTGCACTTTCTGGTTTTTCCTTGAAGACGTTTCACTTCTCATCCAAGAAGCTTCTTCAGCTCTGACTGGACGGTGGGAAACGGAAGGGTTTATACTCCTTGCAGACAGCTGGTCATTTGCATCCTTTTTAGAAAGTCATTGAGGACACTTGAAGATTTGACCAGCTGTCTGTAAGGAGTATAAACCCTTCTGTTCCCCATCATCCAGTCAGAGCTGAAGAAGCTTCTTGGATGAGAAGCGAAACGTCTTCAAGGAAAAACCAGAAAGTCCAGTTGCCTCTTGAAAAAGCACCTTTGGGACAACCATGACCTGGATGACTGAGAATCTCCATAGACAAACAGCCTTAGCTTTCTCCAAGATCTTCGCCCTGAAAAACTGGACAAAATCTGTAAAGATTTTGCATGTGCATTACAGGAAGCAGTGATTAGATTTATATCTGCAAATATGCCAGTCTTCAGATTCCCCACACTTCAGTAGACATATTTTAGACCTTAGTCCATGTGGGTGAACCTTGCCAAACATGGCTTATTCAACAACTGAAGATTAATTTGACAGATGAGCACAGCCTGTAATGTATGAATAGCCAAGCTCTTTCAGCTATTGTGATACAACTGGACCACTAAAAGTTGTATTAGAAAGCTTCTGCATGCATCTTCCTATGGTTGCTTTAGTTTTCCCCCACCCCCACCTGTTAAAATTTTACACAAAGGCCAAATGTTTACTTTACATGACCCCCGATGGTGAAATCCTGGAGCTTTGCTTCAGAAATTCAAGGCTTAGAAATTTTTTCTCCCATTGCCAGCCGTGAATTGTATAACCCTGATTCTGCCTGTTCGGATATTCTGCATTCAAGATATATAATACCCTGTTTTCCCCCCAAAATAAGACATCCCCTGATAATAAGCCCAATCGGGTTTTTGAGAGCATGGCAATAAAGCCAAGCGCTTATTTCAGGGTTCAAAAAAATATAAGACAGGGTCTTATTTTCGGGGAAACACAGGAATTTCAAAGATATAATGCACTTCATGGTTTTTTTTTTCCTGCTAAAACAAGATGAAAGAGACTGATAACACCTTAAAGTCTAGAAAGAAATTTATTAGTTGACCGTTGCAATGGTATGCATGAACTCTTGCTCTAAATCTTGTTTCAAGTTATTCTCTTAATCCGAGGAAGAAGCCAAGGGCAACTCACTCCCAAAATGATTGCCAACAAAACCGTAGGGCATAGCCAAGCAGTCCACACAGTCTTGAAGGCCAAAAAAAAAAGAGGAAAGACGTGTTTTATATACATAATATACATTCTATATACCGTATTTTTCAGAGTATAAGACGCACCGGAGTATAGGACGCGCCTACCTTTTTTGGTGATGAAAAGAAGAAAAAGAAATCTCCCTCTGCCTCTGAGCAATTTTGCCTCGTTGCAGCAAACAGCAAACAGCCTGCTTTACTTTCATTTTCATTTTCAGCATAGCTTGATTAGCACAAGGAAAAAAAAAATCTGCTCCAGCAATTTACCTCCTTGCAGCAAGCAGCCGAGCCCTGCGCAAAACAGCTGAGAACAAATCAGCTGAGAGTGGGGAGGCCGATCCAATCAACTTGTGCTAATTAGGCTGTGCTGAAGCTGAAAGGAGCTGTTTCTACTTGCTGTTTGCTTGCAAGGAGGTAACTGCTACGAGGCAGAGGCCAAAGGGTGGGGGCCAGTGGGTGAGCGGGGCTATATTCGGTGTATAAGATGCACCTAAATTTTCATCCCCTTTTAAGGGGGGGAAAGGTGCATCTTATACTCCGAAAAATACGGTACATTCTATATACAATAGAAGCATGGGTGAAATCCACTTACCTTCGCTACCGTTTCACAAATGTGAGCGCGCCTCCTCCGCGCATGCGCAGAGGGTCAAAAACAGGACTTGATGATGACATGGGGGTGGGTGAGTAGAGCCTCCCACCGCCGGCGCTACCAGTTCACTCGAACCAGATAGAACCAGCTGAATTTCACCACTGAATAGAAGAGAAGATTTGTAGCACGAGGTTGAATTGTGGGGTCCTTGGTGCTCTCTGAACCTTTTTTTTTTTTGCAGACATTTAATTACCAAACTAGGTAATATCATCAGTGCTAAAATAGACAGCAAACCTCAATCCCCTTCTAGTAGTGATGATATTATCTAGTTTGGTAATAAAATATCTGCAAGGGAAGACACCAAGCTTATAGAGCACCAAGGATCCTACAATACATATAGACTCCAGCACTGTTGCATAGGAACTAATCAGAAATATTTTTAAAATGTGAAAGTGATCACTAGTGACACTAGAAAAGAGCTGTTGAGTGTGACATAGGGGGTTCTGCATCTGTGCTCCCCAAATTCTTGATTGCCACATGATGGACTCTTCTTTCTCCACAGTGGTGGCTTTGAATGCAGTCTCACCTTTTCAGAGTTAGTCTTAAAAAGACAATTCCCTTTTTTTTAAAAGAAAAAACCTTCTATGTGCACCAGTGGAAGAGAATTTATTTTGCAGAGAAAGTGGTTACCCCACATTTTCTTGAGAAGAGCTCAGCGCAGCCCATCTAGTTCTCCCTTTCTCATTTTGTATTCATAAAAAATATCCCAAGGGAAGTGACGCTGCCATGAAGCAGATTTCTGGAAAGTGAGGAATTTTGATGACATTGTAATTGAAACGAAACTATAATGGAGGAGAATTCTGCTTATTGGAAGAATCGGAATTCAAATAATCTTAAAAAGATACGCAGGCAGAAAAGGGGACCTTACCATTCCCCCAGGTCAATGCTTCAACTGCTTTTAGACTCGGGAAGTTTGTTCTTAATTCAACTGGAATCTGCTTTCCTATGGCTGCAATCGTGGTCACCTTTTACCTACTTCCTAAGCTTGGTCAACCGGTCAGCTTGGAATTCTCCAAATATGTTGGGCTGTGATTCCCATTATTTTCATCATGCAACCGATATAATTACTTGGGTTGGGAAGTGTCAATCACAAGGAATCGGGACCATAGTTAAGTTGCATTTCAGAAGATAAGGGGTCAACAGAATTCAAGAGGGGTTGGATGTAGATCATTTCTAGGAACGTAAGGACTCTAAGCTAATGACTCATTTAACTTCATCTCCCTCCTGTTCTGCCCCAGCTACGGACCCCAAAGAACGCAGCACACACAGAGTCCATTCAAACTTTAGTTTACTAAATAAACCAGTTTTTTTACAACAACGGCTGTTAATTAACTGCATTAACAGCCCCCAAGAATTCAAAGAATAATACTGAAAGCTTACTGTGGTTGGCAGAATGCCCAGAAGCAATTTGCAGGAAGCTGATAAGCAAGACAAGACTGGAAGGTATGTGAACTAAGTTGTTCCCTGCAAATTGCTTCAGTCGGCGTTCCTCCTTAAATAGGCTAAGGGAGTAGCCAATTAGCCCCAAGCCTTACTCTCGGGGAGACCTCCTCCTGAGGAGCCACTCCTGCCTTTTGGCAGCTCTGCGTGCCCGTGCATCGAGAAGAGGCGCCTCCTCTTCATCCTCTTCACTTATGGGAGCTTCTGGAGGTTCTGAAGGCCCTGGCTGAATCCCCACTTCTGGCACCAACTCTTCTCCAGACTCCTCATTGTCCGTCTTGAGTGCCAGCTGCACAGGCTGCTGGCGCAGCACCACACCAGCCTCCTCGCTGTCCGAATCAGCTACTAGCTGCACAGGCCACGTACGGGCCACAACACCTCCAGCTCTGTCTGCTATTCTGTAGGAAGGCTGCCATCACTAGTTTGCTTGCATGCATCTGGTTGCCCTTTGCAAGTAATGATCCCAGGGTTCCAGATCATATTACTGGTTCTACAAAGTAAGGGAGGGGTTGTGTTGGGAAAGGTCCTGGTTTAGGAAGTTGGATTGGTGCCTTTTTGCTGAAATCGTGCTCGGTTAATTAACAGCACTTCAATGTCTTCTGCTTTCCCGTAACAGTTTCTCAGTTATCTCAGTGCCTGCGACAGACTTCTGAAACAGGGTTACGACGAGGCCCAGGTTATAGAAGCCATGGAAATGTTCCAGAACTCAGAGAAAAAGGTGAGAGCCCAACTTCTGTTGAAAAGTTAACCAAATGAATGAGGGGAAAAAATAGCTGTCTCCACCTGCGTTGGGTTTTTTTTTTTGTATGTGTGTGAATGTTATTAGCAGTTGATAGAGAGCATTAAAAACTAATATGAAGAGGAAACAGAGAGCGAGAGAAATAAAGACAGGAGGGAGGAAGGGAAGGGAAGGGAAGGGAAGGGAAGGAAGGAAGGAAGATCAGAAGAACTGAAGAAGCTTCTCAGATGAGAAGTGAAATGTTTTCAACATTTCAACCTAAGAAAATCCACTTAGCTTTTGGCTCAAAACACCTTTGAGAACAACCCTGACCTGGATGATTGAGTATCTACAGGACAACTACCATATTTTTCAGACTATAAGGCACACCTAAATTTAGAAGAGGAAAACCACAACAAAAAAAATTTTGGCCTCTGCGCACCCCATTTTTGGGTCATTTTTTGGCCCTTTTGCAGCCTTTTTTCAGCCTCCTTTCAAGGCTTTTTTCGGCCTGTTTTCGGCCCATTTTTTAGACTTTTTTGGCCTGTTTTTGAGGCTTTTTCAGCCCATTTTCAAGGCTTTTTTCGGCCCATTTTTAAGGCTTTTTGGCCCATTTTCGAGGCTTTTTTTTGGCTCTTTTTTTTTTTTTTAGAAAAATCTGGTCAAAAAAGCCTCAAAACGGGCTGAAAAAAGCCTCAAAAATGGCCCCAAAAGCCTCAAAAACGACCCCAAAAAAGCCTCGAATACAGCCTGGAAAAAGCCTCAAAAACAGCCTGAAAAAAAGCCTCAAAATGGGCTGAAAAAAGGCTCGAAAATGGCCCGGAAAAAGCCTCAAAAATGGCCCGAAAAAAGCCCCAAAAACGGCCCAAAAACAGGCCTGAAAAAGGCTGAAAAAAGGTCTGAAAACAGGGCATGCGGAGGCCAAAAAACAGCTAGCGGGTGAGCGCGGCTTTGGCAATATTCGGTCTATGAAAAATACGGTACTTCCAAATGTAATGAAGCCAAGGAGGCTGCAGGTGGTTGGAGAAATAACAGTCTGGAGATGTCCCCGCGTTTAAAGCAGGTTCTTTTTTTAAGGGAATGCTAGAAACATAATGCAGGAATTTGGAAGTAGGGGAAGGGAAACACAACACAACTTGCTGAAAGCCAATTGCCAGCATCTCTTCCTTTTAGCCATGATGTGGCTTATGCTTTTCCATGTTTGCTTATTGATGGTTCACTGATGTTAGAGATCAGTTCCCTGCTCAAAAAAAAAAATATGGTTGTCATTTAGCAACTGGTCTTTCAATACAGATTGGTATTCTGGGAGAGATACAGTCTCCTGTGTAATATTCGATTTTTGTGTTGTTGTTTTTTATAAGAAAAAGCTCCTTTTTATTGAACCATTCCTGGATAAGCATGGGGACATACAAGCCAGCATGAATGACTTGTTTAGAATCCTGAAGGCTCTAGTCCTCATGATTTTATAAAACTGGGTTTCTCTCTTATGGGGGTTTCACAGCACTCGTGGAAATGCACACTTCATTCCCACAGTGGTTTCACCAGTAGTGAAATACATTTTTTTTTAACTACCGGTTCTGTGGGCGTGGCTTGGTGGGCGTGGCGTGGCTTGGTGGGGGTGGCAGGGGAAGGATATTGCAAAATCTCCATTCCCACCCCACTCTGGTGCCAGACAGAGGTGGTATTTGCCGGTTCTCCGAACTACTCAAAATTTCTGCTACCGGTTCTCCAGAACCTGTCAGAACCTGCTGGATTTCATCCCTGGGTCTCACACTTCCTGTGCTTCCTTCCCATCGCAGGCATCAGAATTCCTTCGCCTCTTAGCCCAATTCAACGACATGGGTTTCCAACAAGCTGACATCAAAGAAGTCCTCCTGTTGTGTGAAAACCACCGAGATAGGGCCCTGGAGGAGCTCATGACACAAAACCAATGAAAACGGCCCAGCATCCTCCCCTTCCCTCCCTGCCTCTCTCCTCCCCTTCCCAAACAAGCCTTTAAATATTGTACTCTCTCAAACCTTTATCTTATGATTCTCTTTAATCACCATTTGGAAAGCTCACCTTTGTGATTTGTTCTAATCTTTTTTTTTTTTTAAAGCTCCTTGTTATCCCTGGATAAACATGGGGATGTACAAGCCAGCATGAACGACTTGATTCTAGTTGGTTCATATGGTGCCTGAAAGGCTTTGTTTATTATTATTATTATTTACTTTATTCATTAAACATGAAACTCGGTCAAATGAACATTAAAAAATGCATCACAAATACCAAATACAATGACTGGTGCTAATGGTTGATACAGGTTGCTGCCAGCATCCTAGGTATCAACCAAGTACCTTCTTAAGATGTACGATGTTCCAAGTAGCGCAGTTTTTTGCAGTTCCGCTGGTGTTATTGCAGGAAGCTGCAATTTCTTGATGTGTTTTGTAAAATTCTTGGACATCAGTGCCCCGATGACAATGGGTATCACTGTGACATGTTTCACCCATAGCCGTGTAGTTTCGATGGCCAGGTCACGATATTTCATTATTTTTTTCCAGTTCTTTTTCTTCGACTCTGGCATCTCCTGGTACCGCGATGTCAGTAAATTGTACGTTTCGGTTTTCGACAACTGTGATATCTGGCGTGTTGTGTTCCAAGTGACGATCTGTCTGTATTCGAAAGTCCCACAAGATCTTCACCTTCTCATTTTCTATAACTTTTTCCACTTTATGTTCCCATGACTTTTTGGATATGACTTCATCATCATCATCATCATCATCATCATTACAATAGCAATAGCAGTAGCACTTAGACTTATATACCACTTTACAGTGCTTTACAGCCTTCTCTAAGCAGTTTACAGAGTCAGCCTATTACCCCCAACAATTTTGGGTCCTCATTTTACCCACCTCGGAAGGAGGGAAGGCTGAGTCAATCTTGAGCCTTTATCAAACATTTTATCAAACATTTCAAGCTGACACTTTAACATTTTAAAAAAATTTTTAAAAAAAGCAAGTAAGGAATAAATTCAGGTAAGTACAGTAGTAGTAATCTTTCCTGAAACGACCAATTAAAATAGAGCTGGAAGGGACCCTGGAGATCTTCTAGACCAACCTCCTGCTCAAGCAGGAGATCTATGCAATTTCAGACAAGGGACTGCCCAGTGATGAAGCACCAGATGTGGTTCTTACAAGTGCAGCCTTCTCCCTGTGATATTAATTATTCCACCAATGTAGGTGAAATGGGATGCTTTGATCGATTTTTATTTATTTATTAAATTTATATGCCACTTATCTCACCAATAAGGAGACTCTAGTCATTTAACAACACTGCGATATTTTTCCAGTTTCTTGGGCAGTGCTCACGCTGGGCACTTAATTTTGGTATTTAGAATCACAGGGTTAGAAGAGACCTCAGAGGTCTTCTAGATCAACCCCCTGCTCAAAGCAGGAAACCTTACACCATCCTGGTCAAATGGTTGCCCAGTCTATTCTTGAAAACCTCCAGTGATGGAGCACACACAGCTCCAGGAGGCAAGCTGTTCCATTGTTCTCACCGTCAGAAAGGCTAGACCAGCCTCTTCGATAGGGTAGACCAGGGGTCAGCAACCTGCAGCTCTGGAGCCGCATGTGGCTCTTTCACTCCTCTGCTGCGGCTCCCTGTCTCTCAAAATATGCGTCACAACCACCAATGTGTGACACCCGCCGGCACGCAATTTATTGAGTTTTTCAACCCCCGGTAGGCCAACCATGGATAAACCCAAGAAAAGAAAAGTTTCAGAAGAAAACAGAACTTTTAATTCAACTACATATGCTAGTTTTGTGGCCGCTCAAGAAATAGTCAGGCACGGGAAGGGTTTTGTGGCTCCCGGTGTTTTCTTTTCTGTGGGAAACGGAGTCCAAATGGCTCTTTGAGTGTTTAAGGTTGCAGACCCCTAGGCTAGAAACCTATTTCTACTGCAAGTCTGCCTTAAAAGGTTCCCATGGAAGCGTCACATGCCATGATTAGATCCCTCTTATCTCTGATTAGCCTACGATTCCAGCTTTTGCCCTCGCATTAGACGCTGATTAGAATTAGAGCCACGTTCTTTTAAACCAGGCCGTCCGGATCGAAACAAAATCATTTAGTGCAAAAGAAGAAACCCTGTTAAAAACCCATCTCCAAATTGGCTCAACCTGCACTTATTTTGAAGCCATTAGTCCCCTACCAAGGATCTATTTATAGCCTGTCTCAGCTTTAATTGCTGAGAATATAAATTCTATAAACACATACACAGGACTTGTTTATATCACCACAGGAAACGGGTTGCTAGCTGAAGGAACAAATCTGGCAAGAGGTCCTCAGCACCATGGAAGGACAAGTCTTGTTCCTCTCTAAAGCAATGGGACTTAAATACTTCACGTTGAACTGAAGTCCGACGCTGCATTCAAACGGAATAAAAACCAGCCAAACTTCCCTTAAAGTTTAGCCGGTTTCTTCCCGGTACACTTTTAATTTTTTATTATTATTTTTTAAATTAACCTTTTACATTTCCTGTTGAAATGCCTGAGCTCTCAAAGCAGGATGTTAATGTTGGTGCAATTCAGTAATGAGATAACCCAGGGCAGTTCATCCATCTCACTTTTCAGCAGATGCAGAAGGTCATGGAGAAGGTCAGAGGTTCAATCCCACAGGTAGAGTCGGGAAAGTTTCCTGCCCGTGCCTGAAAAACAGCTGTTTCCTCTACTGAGACAGAGAGATCTGTGGTCTGCAGAAGGCACTTTCTCCCCGACTTTAAAGACTTTCATCCTTCCGTTTGGAGAACATATCAAGAGAAGTTTAGCCTGTCTAGGAAGAAAGAGTTCTGACTTGGGCTTCCCCAGCAGCACGAAGCCGAGTCCTCGTCCCGATAAACCTCTTTTATTTAATTTATAGTGAATTCCCCTCCAACAAAGTCTTTCAAGATAGTTCACAATTACCGACCTTTATCAGACTTGGAGAGTGGCCAGGCCGATATCTTTCAGACGCTCGTAATACTTCGCAAGAATGCAGGAATGAACTAATCGTCTCCTGCAAACTCCACTCCCCTTTCGCTCCTCTTTTATTCCCTCTGGGAGGGGCTGTTCATCATCCACCTGTGGCCTTACTCCCAAGTCGACCCTTGTTCTTTAGCTGTCCCCTTCGTGTGGCAACTCTGTGCATGCGCACACTGGGAACAGGCTCCAGATGTTCTTCTGCCCCACTGATGCCTGACTCTGAAGGCAGCTGACAACTGGCATATGGCCCTGGTCCCCTCTCTGCCTCCGACGCAGAGCCCTCCCCAGACTCCAGGACTGGCCCATGTTCCTCCCCAACCTCCTCACTGTCCGAATCTGCTGCCAGATCCGCTGGCCATTGGCGGGCCACAACAGAAAGGTCTCTTCTCTGTAAAACCTATTTAGCAAGGTGGAGGCCTCACTCGCAGTGCCCTTCAGGGGTGGAATGTATTTTGGGCAGGCAAAATTCTCAGGATCAACCCCCTAGCATCGTCGTCAGCATCTGGAAATGTTCCTTCTTGAAGCCCAAGAAACATTCAGGGAGAGGGAGTGGCACCGTGAGTATGATGTATCCTAAGGTATTTCCTATGCAACATCTCCCCTAGGTTTGGCACTATGTGGTAGATGGAGATGGAGTAGTTACCAGTTCAGAGCGTTCTCAGTACCCTACCGTAATGTTGTAATGAACCTGGCTATCGCCTTGAGCCAAAAAAAATACTTAAAATTCAGATAGACCAGGAAAAGAGAACTTTGCATCTCCCCAAATATTAAACGGTTAATTTTTGCTTCATTTTTTTTTTTATGATTTAGAGAGATGTGCAAATCCAGCCTATTTGTTTAATTTCTCATTCATTATTATGCCTACCTAGAAAATGGATGAATTTAACAAGCAAATTAAATGTATTGCCTGAACCCAGCCAGTGTTAGCCAGCTTCTGTTTACCAGGTGATGGGACTAAACAAACCTGGGCAAAATTTCAGGAAACATTATCCCAAACATATTACCCCCCCCCCCCCCTCTCCCCCACACACACCCTTGCATCTTTTCCTTCAAACCCTCCCTTCCTTCCTTCCTCCATTCTTTCTCTCTCTCTCTCTCTCTCTCTCTCTATCTGTCTCTCTCTCTCTCCATATTTTTTTCCTGGGCATCCCTGGACTTCTGATGGATTATTAGCCTTTTCTGCTTATAGGTCAGAACCATCTACTACCTCTACTGAGACCTGACCTATCAGAATAATCTTGTTGCCACAAACGGGTAGATGAAAAGTTCATTGCTCACCATTCATAAAGCCTCAAAGCCATCTACAGTACCAAGAAGATAAGACGGTGGTTCATGCAATGGCTGAAGCTTGCCCCAAGCACCTTCTTGAGACGTTCTTCACTTTGCATGAACCATCATGATCTCATAACGGTTAGATCACAGGAAGTCTGGAACAATTAAAAAGTGGACTATCCAGGTAAAGTCCAGATGTGATGTCAGACGGCCACCACCCAATAATCCATGGAGTTGCCACCTTTACGTTGCGATACTGTGATCTGTTCTCGGAAACCTGAGAAGAAAGGTCTGCAGAGATCCACTTCTTGGGAAGCCAGCTTTCTCCTTTTTGAACTTCCACGTGCTGTCCTCTATGGTGTACAGTAAGGTCAGCATCTTGTTGACCGTATAAATCGTGTCCCCCTTGACGATGGCGGTGAAGAGCGCTCCTTTGCTGTTCATGTACTGGCCAGGTAAAGAAGTCCATTGCATCGTGGTGAGATTGAAGCGGTCTATCATACATCGCAGGAAGTCATCAAAAGGCCCATTGCGCATGATGTAGAGATTGTCTCTGTGAGACACCATACAGTGGCCGTAACTCTGAGGCCGAGTCAGAGTCGAGATGGGAAGCCATTCATCCTTCTGGGGCAGATACTCATAGACAATGGTGGTGTCCAGAGGCTTCCACAGACAAACAAAGATCCGCCCCATGGCTTGGGCACAGGGTACGGCCGCTGCTGGCTGAGGCAAATCTGACAGGAAGTCCCACTTGTTGGTGGACAGGTTGAATTTCTCTACTGACTTCAGCGGTATCTTCTCAAATTCACCACCAATAGCATAAAGAGTATCTTCCAGGGCTGTCAAGGTGATATCGTACCGAAGTTGCTGAGGGCTAGGAAATTCACTCCAGACGTTGGTTACTGGATCGTAGCAAAAGCTTTGGTCCACAATCTGCTTGTTGTACCCGTAGACCCCGCCCACGATGTAAATTTTGTTATCCAGGGTCGTCATGCCAGCTAGAAAGGTGCTGGCGGTGAGCGGCAAGTAAGAAAGAGTCCTCCAGGTATTGGTTTCCTCATCCAGGTAGCAAACGGAGCGCGAGACGTCCTCCAGGAACTCAAAGGTGGGTGTATGAGCTCCCACAGCCACAAAGCTACTAGGGAGAAGAGACTCGACATAATCCAAAAGATCTGGAGAAAGGCAGTCCAGATATTCTTCCAGATCGGAATAACTATCTCTGATGTAGAGGGCAGCTTTGTGAAAAAGGTCCAGAAGGCCAAACATTGCTGCAGCTTGGTACAGGATGATGCAGTTGTCAGAATCGATGGACGCAATCAGATACTTGGCCAGGGCTGTCACCTGCAGGAAGGAGGCGCATTCCACCGCCTTGAGGTTCTCCTCACAGCTCAGCAGAGGATGGTCCCCTTCCAGAACTTTTAACAGGACGCAAAATCCAACGGCGCTCAGATTCCTGATCTGGATCTCCTTTTGAGTGCTTTCCTTCATGCCAGACTGGAAGAGAGCACGGAAATATTCACTGTGTTCCACCAGGAGTTCCTTGTCCACCGAGAAAAAGGTGTCTTCCACCTGGATCCGGACGCGATCCACGAGCTGGGACTGCATGGCCCCGTCTTCTTTGACAGGATCGTTTTTCTCCCTAAGTCCATCCACCCCAGCGTGTGTGGCTGGGGGCAAAGCAGCAGTCCCTGTTAAACTTCTAACCTCCTGTGTTGGCTTCGAACGGCTAAGGTATGCTTGCATGCTCTATATATAAATACTTCCCTTCTAAAGATAACCGGCCTCCATGTGACCAGAGGAGACAGCAACACGAGCAGGATCAGATCCTTCCAATGCCATTTGCAAGTTGATAGCAGTAGCATTTTTTCGGTTCCGTGCGAAAGAAGAGCAGCTAAAACAAAACAAAGCAATACCCTCTTCGGATCAAACAGATCTTCAGAGGCCACTTTCAACCTAGGTGATGGCAGCACTGAGCACGATGGCCCTCACTGCCCTCTAGAATGGGGGTGCCCCATTTTCTATGGGGGTACAAGGGCCCTTGGCTTGTGGATGGAATGCCAGAGGTCACACTCTGAAAATGCAGGCAGTGTTTGAGGGGGGGTGGGGGTGGGACAGGACAAATACTACATTTGATTCCAGTTGGTTTATGTCCTAGCTAAGGTTGACTTAAATTTCTTTTCATATCCAGCCACCTATTTAATGATCTCTTCTCCCTTTCAGGTCAAAACTTGCCGATTTGATACAGCTTTTGAAGATCAGTGGGGGCTGCACCTTGAGGGGAAGGAATTTCCAAATGACACAAGACCTTCTCTTGTACGCTTTTGCCATTGGAGGGGGGCCTTCAAGAATTGTGTAGCAGGGGTGAAATCCAGCAGGTTCTGACAGGTTCTGGAGAACCGGTAGCGGACATTTTGAGCAGTTCGGATAACCGGCAAATACCACCTCTGGCTGGCCCCAGAGAGGGGTGGGAATGGAGATTTTGCAGTATCCTTCCTCTGGAGTGGGGTGGGAATGGGGATTTTGCAGTATCCTTCCCCTGGAGTGGGGAGGGAATGGGAATTTTGCAATATCTTTCCCCTGTAGTGGGGAGGGAATGGGGATTTTGCAGTATCCTTCCCCCAGGAGTGGGGAGGGAATGGGAATTTTGCAATATCTTTCCCCTGGAGTGGGGTGGGAATGGAGATTTTGCAGTATCCTTCCCCTGGAGTGGGGTGGGAATGGAGATTTTGCAGTATCCTTCCCCTGGAGTGGGAGGGAATGGAGATTTTGCAGTATCCTTCCCCTGGAGTGGGGAGGGAATGGGGATTTTGCAGTATCCTTCCCCTGGAGTGGGGAGAGAATGGGGATTTTGCAGTATCCTTCCCCTACCACGCCCACCAAGCCACGCCCACAGAACCAGTAGTAAAAAAAATTTGGATTTCACCACTGTTGTGTAGGGCCGTGTTTCCCAACTTGGCAACCAAGACCGATGGACTTCGATTCCCAGAATTCCCCAGTCAGCCATTAAGAGGAGTCGAAGTCCATCCATCTTAAAGTTGCCACGGCAAAGAAATGTTTAGCCAGAGGAATCTAAGATTACATCAAGGGCTGAGTGAATCTGCCTTCCTGCTGATAACAGAAGATTCAGGAGCACCAAGGATTGCAAGGACTTTGCAATCAGTTCCACGGAGGCTTATTCTCCAGAACTGATTTTGTTTTTTTAAAAAATATTAGCTATTTTAGCAGTTGAGCAAGACCAGGGTAGGGCCGAAACAAAGTCAAGTTGAGAGCCACAGTCGCTCAGTCAAAGCTCTTCTTTTTTTATGTATTTCATACCCAACTTGGTTGCACCATCATGGCCCATCCTGACCTTCCCTCCCAACATCCTGTAGAGGCCCCGGTAGAAGACAAGGGAATGACTTTGTCTTCTACAGGGTCAGGAGGAAGAGCTGCTACCAAGGCAGCGGTCAGATAAACAATGCTGAGCGAAGCCTGGGCCAAGAAAATAATATAATTTGGGGAAACTCGTCTCAGGCAGTTCACAGTTCGTACAATGATAAAGGGAAGGAGGGAGGAAGCCCATTCAGACTTGGAAGGTTCTGTTATTGTGATGATGATTGTTAAGGATATTGTTGTTGTGTTACCAACCAGCAGAGTAAATGCACAAGGAAAGGTTGTTGAGAGCAATGAATAAGAGATATGCAAACTGGTTTATCAAAAGCTTACTTTATAGTAGAAAAACAGTCTCATAGTCATTAAACAAATTCCAAGTCTTTTGTCAGTTAAATCAGACCAGTAGTTACAGAATCTTCTTACCAAACAAACATTAGTTGGTTAGAATAACAAACTCACTCTGGTTCACAAACCACGATGGTAGCAGATCCATCAAACGATGATTACAGATAGCAACTCCTCTCAATGGTAGCATATCATACTCTGGTAGCATATCATATCAGCTTCATCATCAATGGCAGCATATCATAGCAGCTTCATCATCAAACTGAATACGTCACAATACCTTGCTTAAATACTCTCACAACCAATGATTACCTAATTACAGCATGACTCAGCATTACAATGAATCAGCAAGAAAACTTTAAAGTAACATAATACATTTACAGATTAAAGTTACAGAACGTATATATTACCTGGACAACTTGTTAGGCTCAAACCATATCCTAACAATGATGATGATGATGATGATGATGATGATGATGATGATGATGATGATATCCATTCAGTCGTGTCTGACTTTTGGCAATTGTGTGGGGCAGGTCTCTCCACATCTTCCAATCTTGCACTACTTCTTTGAGTCTGTAGAAATTCTCAGTCATCCGGAAACAAGGAAGTCTAGTCGCCTCCTGAAAAAATGGGACATACTGTGTTTCCCCCCAAGTAAGACCAGGTCTTATATTAATTTTTGCTCTAAAAGACGCATTATGGCTTATTTTTCGTTTAGGTTTTATTTTGGGGGAAATACAGTACTAAACGCCTCCATCCAGGGGTGAAATCCAGCAGGTTCTGACAGGTTCTGGCGAACCAGTAGCAGAAATTTTGAGCAGTTCAGAGAACCAGCAAATACCACCTCTGGCTGGCCCCAGAATGGGGTGGGAATGGAGATTTTGCAATATCCTTCCCCCAGGAGTGGGGAGGGAATGGAGATTTTGCATTATCCTTCCCCTGCCACACCCACCAAGCCATGTCCACCAAGCCACACCATGTCCACCAAGCCATGCCCACAGAACCATCAGGAAAAAAAAAATTGGATTTCACCACTGCCTCCATCTGGTTGACGATCTTAACTGGGACTTATTTTTGGGATAGGGCTTATATTACAAGCATCCTAAAAAATCATGCTAGGGCTTATTTTCCGGTTGGGCCTTATTTTCAGGGAAACAGGGTACTTCTTTGAGTTGTTCTATGCTCTGGCAGGTGCCCACTTTGATGGTCTCCAGTCATCGTTTTCTTTGGTGGCCTGTTTTCCTTTTACCGCTAACCAGTGGTGGGTTGCCCCCAGTTCAGACCGGTTCACAAGAACCGGTAGTAAAACCGGCGGGAGGTCCTGCCCACTGCCCCAGATGTCGTCATCAGTGATCTGCACATGTGCAGAAGTGCTCAATCCCGTTGCGAACCGGTGGTAAAGTTTAAGTAGAACCCACCCCTGCAGCTAACGTTTCCAAACATAACTCCTTCCTCTGTTACTGTGGTTCCTGCCTAAAAGTAGACCTGGAAAAAATCTTTCCAATGTACAAGAGCAGAGATTTCTAGACCAAAATTCTCTCCTGCAAACCCTTGTTTCTCGACCCTTAGAAAGTAGAAGATAGCACAAAGCAGACACCTAAATGCTAGGGTTGACCTGGCTGAACCAGCTGTCTTTCAGCCTCTTGTGCCGTGATCCATTTCGCTAGTGAAGAATCTTGGCTTAAAGAAAAAAGAAAAAATCAAGAAATCAGAACTTGCAAACTTTTCTGCCCATTCGCTCGATCCAGATTTTGCTGAGGGTGCAAATGAACCAACTGTGCTCCGTTTCCCCCCCCCACACACACACACACACACCCAACACTGTTTCCCCCGTCTTTCCCCAAACTCGCATTGCATGGAAAAGATAAAGTGTTCCTGATTCACCTCTTTCATACGAGAAAGTTTGATGGTTGCAACCTGACCACAGGCCTGTGTAAATCTCCCGATGTTTGGCCTCCTGTCTAGAAGGATGGACGTTTGCCAAAACCCAAGTTTACAAAAATTAAAGTGCAGTATAAAGTGAAGATCTGTAATTTTCTCATTTCCCATTTGGATCGGCTTCCACGTATGTTGTTTCCTTTGAAACCCATCGAATTTCCTTGCTCCTTTATTACAGGTGTGTGTGCGTGTGTGTTTGTGCACGCAGTAGCTGATGTGCATGGAGCCGGAGTCAGATGATCCAAAGAAGCCACTACCCACGTCAAAAGCTGTCCTTTAAAGAGGTAAGTGAAGAATGCTCAGGATGCTGCTGAACGCATGAAGTTGGGTGTTCAGAGGTGAAAGAATTCTAGCAAGAATTCTTTTCGCATTGGATCCGCAGTTTTTGCCCCAAGGCAGAATGAACACATAAAGTCCAAATAGAAACTTCCTTCCCTCCTCCCTCCCTCCCTCCTCTCTTTCTCCCTGTCTTCCTCCCTCCCTCTCTCCCCCTCCCTCCCCTCCTCCCTCTCTCCTTTCTTTCTCCCTGTCTTCCTCCCTTCCTCCCCCTCCCTCCCCTCCTCCCTCTCTCCTTTCTCCCTCTCTCTTCCTCCCTCCTTTCTTTCTCCCTCTCTCTTCCTACCTCCCTCCCACTTCCTTCCCTCCTCCCTCCCTCCTCTATTTCTCCCTGTCTTCCTCCCTTCCTCCCCCTCCTTCCCCTCCTCTCTCTCTCCTTTCTTTCTCCCTCTCTCTTCCTCCCTCCTCCTCCCTCCCGTCCCTCCTTTCTTTCTCCCTCTCTCTTCCTCTCTCCCTCCCCCTTCCCTCCTCCCTCCCTCCCTCCTCTTATTTCTCCCTCTCTTCCTCTCTTCCTCCCCCTCCCTCCCCTCCTCCCTCTCTCCTTTCTTTCTCCTTCTCTCTTCCTCCCCCTCCCTTCCCTCCCTCCCTCCTTTCTTTCTCCATCTCTCTTCCTCTCTCACTCCCACTTCCTTCCCTCCTCCATCCCTCCTCTATTTCTCCCTGTCTTCCTCCCTTCCTCCCCCTCCCTCCCCTCTTCTCTCTCTCCTTTCTTTCTCCCTCTCTCTTCCTCCCTCCCCCTCCCTCCTTTCTTTCTCCCTCTCTCTTCCTCCCTCCCTCCCTGTCTCCCTCCCTCCCTTCTTCCTCTCTCTTCCTCCCTCCCTCCCTCCCCCTTCCTTCCTCCCTCCCTCCTTTCTTTTTAACTTTTAAAAAGTCTACCCTACAAATTTGGCTGCAATATTTCTTTTTTGGCTCATGTGCCTCCTGGAACGATCACGAGCGGAATTTTGGAGGGCCCTTGCATCTGTATCATAGATTTGTGTTGAAAACAAGAAAAGCATAATCCAGAATCCAGTATTATTATGCACACACACACACAAAAAAAACCTTCCTGCCAACCTGATTTGAACTTCTAACGTTTCATGTCTTTGTGTGCATCGGCATGCGTGCAGAAAGCTGCCAGGCTACAAAGCAATGCAAGAGTCTTCAACATGTTTTTTTATTTAGAAGAAAGTTTGGAGTTTCACACGCCCAGTCCTTTTCTGCAACATTTCTCCTCTCCCTACCCATCGCAAATATAACAAATGCCATTAGAGAACCAGCATCATTACTGGAAAGGCATGCCATAAATCCTACAGTAATAATTATAGTTAGTAAACTTACTCGAAGTCTTGTCATAAGTCTACTATCCTTAGCCTGGGAATTATGGCAGTTCACACACATCTCGTTTTAATCATTCTCAGCAGAAAGACTTCTCTAATTGATCAACAGGACTGCCTGTCATTTTTAAACAGGCCAAGGGCAGAAGGGAAAAAAAATATACAAGTTGGTCTGAAGCACACTGGATTGGATTCCCCTTTAAACATCTGCCCTTTCCATGGAAAAGCTCCGCGTGCTTGCCATGGCTTCTACCAAGGGATTATCGCAAAGGACCATTCAGCCTAGCTAGGTTCATACAAACAGCCAAGCAAAAGAACAAGGAAAAGGCATAGTGGGTGTCCCACGAGTGCTTTTTTCAAGAGGCAACTGGACTTTTTTTGTTTTTTTTCCTTGAAGACATTTCTCTTCTCATCCAAGAAGCTTCTTCAGTTCTGACTGAACTGAAGTCAGAACTGAAGAAGCTTCTTGGATGAGAAGTGAAACCTTTTCAAGCAAAAAAAAAAAACCAAGAAAAATCCAGTTGCCTTTTGAAAAAAAAACAACAACGATGGGACAACCATGACTTGAATGACTGGGAATCTCCACAGGCACAATGGATGGATTCATGCAATTTCTGAGCAATCATGTCATTTGCTAGGGTGTGGATTAACGGGTTAATTAATCCACTATAGTGGTTTCTCCACCGTGATTTATGTTTCAGTGTCTAAGGCAGGGGTGAAATCCAGCAGGTTCTGACAGGTTCTGGAGAATCGGTAGCGGAAATTTTGAGCAGTTCGGAGAACCGGCAAATACCACCTCTGGCTGGCCCCAGAGTGGGGTGGGAATGGAGATTTTGCAATATCCTTTTCCCAGAAGTGGGGTGGGAATGGAGATTTTGCAGTATCCTTCTCCTGCCATGCCCACCAAGCCACACCTACCAAGCCACACCACGCCCACCAAGCCACGCCCACAGAACCGGTAGTAAAAAAAATTTGGATTTCCGCACTGGTCTAAGGTGAATCCAGTCTGTTATGGTTCATTCAATACAAGACAATTAAACAAACAGCAACTTGATGTGTTGTTGGCTGAATCCTACCTCTTACCCAGAATGGCGAGAAATTAATCTGGGTTCTTCTATCAGAGACGGTGGTCAAATGTTTTAGACAAGACCTTCCATTGTTGCAGGATTGAGGTCATCTCAAGACCTTTAGGGGAACCTCTTGGACGCCACGTTTCTTCCTTTGACTGTCGAAGTTTGGAGGGGTTCTGGGTTATATGCAAGACTTCAGGATCCTGCATCCATCCCTGGTATCACAAATCAAAGATCCAGGCTGGGGTGGACGCTGAAACTAGAAAGATGCCAAGTTAGGGGGTCAGTCCAGGTCACTAGCGATTGTCTGACGATGCCAAATATGGTGCCAGCAGTGCCTCTTGAAAGAGATGCTTCTGGATGCCTATATTTATCCCAAGAGCAGGATTATACTAGCGTTCGCCCAAAGTCTCTTTCCCACAGAGAAACCCGCAGCCCTTGCCCATAGGGGGGGCAGTTTTTAAACTGGTGGCTATTTACAGACCCCTCACATCCTGGACATAAATTGTTTCAACTCCTACCCTCAAAACGACGCTATGTAGCACTGCACACCAAAACAACTAGACACAAGGACAATTTTTTCCCGAACGCCATCACTCTGCTAAACAAATAATTCCCTCAACACTGTCAAACTATTCACTAAGTCTGCATTACTATTACTATTAGTCTTCCCATCGTTCCTATCACCCATCTCCTCCCACTTATGACTGTATGACTGTAACGTTGTAGCTTGTATCCTTATGATTTATATTGACTGTTTCCTAATATGATTTGATTGTTCATTTGTACCCTATGACTATCATTAAGTGTTGTATCTTATGATTTTTGATGAACGTATCTTTTCTTTTATGTACACTGAGAGCCTATGCACCAAGACAAATTCCTTGTGTGTCCAATCACACTTTGCCAATAAAGAATTCTATTCTATTCTATTCTATTCTATTCTATTCTATTCTATTCTATTCTATTCTATTCTACTCTACTCTACTCTACTCTACTCTACTCTACTCTACTCTACTCTAGACCCTCAGCTAAAGGAGACCCAGGACAAATTTGCAACTCATTCCCCCCCCCCCAGTTGAAGAGTAAAGCCAGGAAGCATCCTTGCATATTGGCTTTTTCTGCTTTCTCCCCCCTTGTCTCTGGGCATCCTTGACGTTCCCCTCACCCCCTCCAGCGGGAAAGGCCTTCGCTCTTGCCCTGCCCTCTTGTTGATGGGAAAACGTGTCCATCCCAGGCCAAAAACACCGCAGCAGCTTTCCTTACAAGGAATTTGGCTGGAGCTCAGCTGGCAAATACTGCCAGGGGAAGGGACTTCTCCCTCTCTCAGCCTCATTCATTCAAGTCAGATCCAGGCGACCGGCAGCTGTCCAGAGTGAGCGGTTGTCTCTTGGTTGTCCGCTGCAGAGACCTGGCTTCAGGCTTGCTTCTTTCCACCACCACCCCTCCACGTCGGTCCCCAGAGTTTTAGAGAGAGCTTTTCTGCCAGCTGGACACCGATTTAGCCCGGATGGATGAATGGATGGATGTCTAACCTGGGCTGAATTTCTCCAGCGTTCTTTGATGGGGCTCCTGTTGTAAACTGAAGGTGAGTTAGTTCATGGCAGTTAAAGCTGAGGAGGAAATATTTCCCTTTTGAAGGTAGCAGTGGGCATGTTACTCACATCCTGGACATAAATTGTTTCAACGTCTACCCTCAAAAAGACGCTATAGGGCACTGCACACCAGAACAACAAGACACAAGGACAGTTTTTTCCCCGAATGCCATCACTCTGCTTAACAATTAATTTCCACAACACTGTCAAATAATTTACTAAGCCTGTATTACTATTATTCTTCTCTTCCTTATTAGTATCTATCTTTTTCCACTTAGTACTATAACCATGTCGCTTGTATCTTTCAATTTATATTGTTTTTACTTGTTTCCTAGTACGATTTGATACCTTGTTAGTAACCTTGACTATCACTAAGTGTTGTATCTTTTTATTCATGAGGAATGTATTTTATTCTTCGTATGTACACAGAGAGTATATACACCAAAGACAAATTCCTTGTGTGTCTAATCACACTTGAACAATAAAGAATTCTATTCTATTCTATTCTATTCTATTCTATTCTATTCTATTCTATTCTATTCTATTCTATTCTATTCTATTCTATTTCTCCTCCTCTTCCTGCTCTGATTCTATTCTATTCTATTCTATTCTATTCTATTCTATTCTATTCGATTCGATTCGATTCGATTCGATTCGATTCTATTCTATTCTATTCTATTCTATTCTATTCTATTCTATTCTATGTTTCCCCTGACTCTGAAATGTGGAAAGCCAACCCTGGTTGCTTGGGGTTCTTCTGACTCATTCTGCTCACTCGAGCCATGGGCATCAGCTCCATCCTTGTAGCTGGTGCAGCATCCCAACCAAAGGAACCAAAAAGGGTGGGGTGGGGGATTCTTTTTGGCTCTGTCTTGAATGATACCTCACTCCCTCCCCCAGGGTTGACTAAGCTTACTCAATTAACATTGCCTCCTAGGTTTTGCACAACACGCTCAGCTACAAACTAACAAGGAATCTGGATTCTTCTAATATACAAGAGCTGGGCTGAGGTCAACCCAGAAAATATAGGGGCATATCCTACAGTAGTAAATCTTTACAGGCTGCGTTTTTGCCCAGCAGGCTTGCCCATGTTTACATTGGCTCAATAAATCCTTTTTTCCGGATGTGCATGACATCCCTAAACCATCAACAGACTAAGTTTGCACAAGATGCCAGCCTCAATGAGATTGGCTAGTTTGTGGTTCAACATGTTGTGAGAATTCAGCCAAACTTTATTTGATGGGAAGGAGTAAGACTCTACTTTCGACCCAAGAAGCAAAGAAAAATATGTTATAATATCGAGATAATATTAGAGATACAACTGGTCTTTTTTTTTTTTTTTTTTTTTTTTTTTGTATCTATATCACGTTTCTGGTCTCAATATTACCTCCATTGAATTCCAATTTACAGGCCTGTGGGAAATCCATGCTGGATTCACATTTTATTCTAAAGTCCTTATCTTACTTTGGGTACTGTGCAAACTCAGCTGTGATGGTTTGTGAATTTGTGTGAGCCTGACCAGCTTTTTAAAAGAGGAAAGGAGCCAAGGTCCCTGTCCTGAGACTTGCAGAAGATCCATCTCCAACATTTGAGAGGTTCACATGGATCAGTTTAATCAAGACAAGAAACAATTCTAGGAATGTTCAACCCAGAGTCATTCTGGGTTTTGTCCATCTTTTCTTCATTGGGCCACTGACTGCAATAGACCCAAAATAGACATCCAATTAAATGTTCTTTTTCTGATCTAAATTTAGATTTTAATCTAAAAAGAAGCTTTGTTTCAAGTTTTTCTGATGGGGGGATCTGCTCCCAATCTACCTTTGAATTTCTTGTGTGTGGTTCTTGTAGGTATTAAATGAGAGAATGAAACAGAGGTGGTTTAGTGGGAAAGATGCTTGACTGGGAGAGGGGAGACCCAGATGCTAGTTCCTTCTTAGTCATGAGTTGACTTTGGACCAGTCAATCCCTAAGCCTATGCAGTCCAGTGGAGAAGGTGCTGGACTAAGAATAGAACAGAATAACAGAGTTGGAGGCCTTCTAGTTCAACCCCCTGCTTAGGCAGGAAACCCTACACCACTTCAGACAAATGATTATCCAACAGCTTCTTAAAAACCTCCAGTGTTGGAGCTTTCACAACTTCTGAAAGCAAGTTGTTCCACTGGTTAATTGCTCTAACTGTCAGGAAATTTCTCCTTAGTTCTAAGTTGCTTCTCTCCTTGATTGGTTTCCACCCATTGCTTCTTGTCCTGCCTTCAGGTGCTTTGGAGAATAGCTTGACTCCCTCTTCTTTGGGGCAGCCCCTGAGATAGTGGAAGACTGCTATCATGTCACCCATAGTCCTTTTCATCAAAGTAGATACACCCAGTTCCTGCAACCGTTCTTCATATGTTTTAGCCTCCAGTCCCCTAATCATCTTTGTTGCTCTTCTCTGCACTCTTTCTAGAGTCTCCAGAATTTTTTTACATCATGGCGACCAAAACTGAATCCAGTATTCCAAGTGTTGGCCTTACCAAGTGGTATTAACCCTTCACGTGATCTTGAATCTATCCCTCTGTTTATGCAGCCTAGAACTGTGTTGGCTTTTTTGGCAGCTGCTGCACACTACTGGCTCATATCTAAATAGTTGTCCATGAGGACTCCAAGATCCCTTTCACAGTTACTACTATTGAGCAAGGTACCACATATACTGTACCTGTGCATTTTGTTTTTCTTGCCTAAATGTAGAACCTTACTTTTTTCACCCTTGAATTTCATTTTGTTAGATAGAGCAGGTAGATTCAGCTTCTAGCTCCTCTTCACCTACAGAAGCTCCTCCTCAGAGGAGTTGAAACCAGATGTTCTTTTAACTCAGCTTACCTGGATGGATGTTGTTTGTGGAACGAAAACATGCTCTATTGTGCTTAGGCTGGAGAACCGGTAGCGGAAATTTTGAGTAGTTCGGAGAACCGATAAATACCATCTCTGACTGGCCCCATCTGTTCTCTGCCTCCCGAGTCCCAGTTGATCGGGAGGAAATGCAGTAACCTTCCCCTGGATTGGAGAGGGAATGGATATTTTACAGTATTCTTCCCCTGCCACAGCCATCAAGCCATGCCCACCAAGCCACGCCCACAGAACCGGTAGTAAAAAAAATTGAAACCCACCATTGCTTGGCTTCCCCAACTACAGTCAAATTAACCCAACTGGTAAAAAGATAACACAACTCACCAAACTATCAGCTCACTCAGATCTGCATTACACACTAAGACAAGGGTGTCCAACCTTGCCAACTTTAAGAATTCTGGGAGTTGAAGTCCACAGGTCTTAATAGCTGCCAAGGTTGGATACTCCTGCACTAAGCCATAGTTAACCCATCTAGATTTTAGACTAGCATGCTGTACAAACTAGCTTTTATTTAATGCTGCAGGACTCTTATCTTTGATCTTCAGTAGCACATTACTTGAGTTACACGAAGCCCAGCTGTCTCTTGCTACTTGGGGGGACCTTCCCCCTCTTCTCCTCTCTTCTGGCCTATCTTGCTTACAGTTCAAAAGCCGTTTTGACTTTTCTCCTGTGAACAAAATTGTGTTTATCCTAACTCAGGGCTCTCTGAATCAAAAGCAGATGTGCTAAAAGGCTTAAAGCAGAAAAGATGCACATCAGTAGCTCAGCTCCAAACAGACCCCTCCACCCCATTCCAGACCTGGATTAACAGACCCTGGAAGTTAAGTTTGACCCCAGAGCTCAGCAATGCATAGAGCTCTATTTTGTGTTTTTATTTTAAATATGCCTACACTGTCTTTTAGGGGACACAGTGGCTCAGTGGCTAAGGCACTGAGCTTGTCGATCGAAAGGTTGGCAGTTCAGCGGTTCGAATCCCTAGTGCCGTGTAATGGGGTAAGCTCCCATTTACTTGTCCCAGCTTCTACCAACGTCGCAGTCCAAAAGCACATTAAAAAAATGCAAGTAGAAAAATAGGGACCACCTTTGGTGGGAAGGAAACAGTGTTCCGTGCACCTTTGGCGTTTAGTCAGGCTGGCCACATGACCACGGAGACGTCTTCGGACAGCGCTGGCTCTTCGGCTTTGAAACGGAGATGAGCACCGCCCCCTAGAGTCGGGAACGACTAGCACATATGTACGAGGGGAACCTTTACCTTTACCTTACGCTGTCTTTAAAAGAAGCAGCTCATGCCTTGTCCTACTTGTTTACAGCAATAGAATTCCATACAATCAAACCATAACATTACAAAAGAGCAAACAATGATACAGTTTACAAGTCCTAGTGATTAAAACAAGCAGCCTCACTGTTCTGAAATAAAAAATTGGATTGCTGCGGAATTCCACCGAGAGATGATGAAGCAAACCATGCATCTGGGCATGTCCTGATCACCTTCTACCTGGTGAAAATGCTCTGATTCGCAAGAATGATGGATTCATTCTGTTCTCTTCTGCCCAGAGGCAGATGGAGTTGATGGGGAGAAGCACCATTTTTCTCAGAATAACACAGTCAGGAGGGACCTTGGAGGTCTTCTAGTCCAACCTGCTGCAGGAAACCATATACCAACTCAGACAAATGGCTGTCCGCTCTCTTCTTAAAAGCTTCCAGTGATGGAGCACCACAACTTCTGAAGCCAAGCTGTTCCACAGCTTAATTGTTCTTACTGTCAGGAAATTTGTCCTTAGTTCTAGGTTGCTTCTTCCTCGATTAGTTTCCCTCCATTACTCCTTGTGTTGCTTTCTAGTACTTTGGGGAATGCAGGATGTGTGTGGACGCCCGGGGAGGGCGAAAAACAGGCTTACCGGAAGTTCGGGAAGGTCTGAAACAAAAAACAGGCCTACTGGAAGTTCGGGAAGGCCTGAAACAGGCCCGTTTCCAGCGTCCAGAGGGCCTCTGGAGCCTGGGGAGGTCGTTTTCGCCCTCCTGGAGGCTCAAAGAAAGCCTCCAAAGCCTGGGGAGGGCAAAAATGCCCCTCCGTGGTACAGACCAGGCCACGCCCACCATGGTCACACCCACCCTCACACCCACCCAGCAACCGTGCAGAGAACCCCTTGCTAAAAGTTTTGAAGCCTGATGGTTTCTTCAGCTTCAAGAGGACAAAGTGAAAGTAGCTTGAGAGATGCAGGTTTTCCAAAGCCAGACAACCGCTTCCTTTCAGCTGAGCTGGCAGCATGCCCCGTGTCATCCTGTCATTTGCAGAGTTTGGCTTACTGTATCGGGTGGTCTATAAACCAAGACTGATAGCTCGGTGTACTGCTTTATTTGAAGGCACAACTAGAGAAATTGTCCTCAGTGTTGTGTGAATTACCTTTGTTCTAGGCTGCATTAACAGAAGGGTAGAATCAAGATCACGTGAAATGTTAATGCCACTTTATAACGCCTTTGTAAAGCCACACTTGGAATATTGCATCCAGTTTTGGTTGCCACGATGTAAAAAAGATGTTGAGAATCTAGTCTAGAAAGAGTGCAGAGAAGAGCAACAAATATGATTAGGGGACTGGTGGGATTCAAATAATTTAACAACCAGTTCTCTGCTCTAATGACCAGCTGGGCAGGTGTGGCTCAGTGGTCATGTGACTGTGTGGGCGTGGCCAACTCAACATCATTCACGTTGATGGGTTCTTCGCCTTAGCTGTTACAATGTAATAAGGATTAACCGGAGAGGCAGTTTCTGTAAGCAGGGCAAAAAAAGATTAGGCTACAAACAACACCAGAATGTTTCCTTCCTGCCTTCCTTACAGGATTAGCCCTGTAAAGTGGAAAAACAAAAACAAAATAAGATTTCTTCCAACAACCGGTTCTCCCGAATAGGTGTGAACTGGCTGAATCCCACCACTGGACTGGAGGCTAAAACATATGAAGAACGGTTGCAGGAACTGGGTATGTCTAGTTTAATGAAGAGAAGGAGTAGGGGAGACATGATAGCAGTCTTCCAATATCTCAGGGGCTGCCACAAAGAAGAGGGAGTCAAGCTATTCTCCAAAGCACCTGAGGGCAGGACAAGAAGCAATGGGTGGAAACTCATCAAGGAGAGAAGCAACCAAGAACTAAGGAGAAATTTCCTGACAGTGAGAACAATTTATCAGTGGAACAACTTTCCTCCAGAAGTTGTGAATGCTCCAACACTGGAAGTTTTTAAGAAATTAGACAACCATTTGCCTGAAATGGTAGAAGGTTTCCTATCTGAGCAGGATGTTGGACTAGAAGACCTCCAAGGTCCCATCCAATGCTGTTATTCCATTCCATTCTAATTTATATTGCTAAGTCTTTCTATTGCTGTGCTTAGTTGTTTTTTTTAAAAAAAATCCTCTATAATTTTGTCTTCAAGTCATTGGTTATGTTCAGGAATTCTGACTCATTTCTGGCTAGGGAGGGGCAAACTCTAACCCAAATTGCTGAGACTTTAGTTAACACTAAATTCCATCAATCATGTATTTGGTGGCTGAATTCCTGCATCATGTTAAGCCAATTTTGTTCAACTCTTAAGATGTTTTTTTTAATAAGTGAATCCAGCAGTAAGCGCAACTTGCTCGCCAGGACTGTCTGGGGGCAGTGCCACTCCATCCAAAACCAGACATGGAAGAATTTTTGCTAAAATCAGAATTCTCTCTGAATTAGAAGTGCTAATGCGCTGTTTTAATCTGTGCAGTGGATACTGACAACAAAAGAAAAAAATATATCAGAATAACAAAGTTGGAAGGGGCCTTGGAGGTCTTCTAGTCCAACCCCCTGCTCAAGCAGGAGGCCCTATACCATTCCAGACAAGTGGCTATCTAGTGGCTATCTGAAAGCCTCTGGTGATGGGGCACCCACAACTTTTGAAGACAAGTCTTTCCACTGATTAATTGTTCTCACTGTTCAGAAATTTCTCCTTAGTTCCAGGTTGCTTCTCTCCTTGATTAGTTTCCACCCATTGCTTCTTGTCCTACCTTCAGGTGCTTTGGAGAATAGCTTGACCCATCTTCTCTAAAACAGCCTCAAATATTGGAAGACTGCTATCATGTCTTATAATGCAATCCTAAATTGCATTAACAGAGGGATACAATCAAGATCAAGTGAGGTACTAATACCACTCTATAAAGCCCTAGTAAGACCACATCTAGAGTACTGCATCAAGTTTTGGGTACCACACTATAGAAAAATTGTTGAGACTCTAGAAAGAGTGCAGAAAAGAGCAACCAGGATGATTAGGGGACTGGAGGCTAAAACATACGAAGAACAGTTGCAGGAACTGGGCATGGCTAGTTTAGTGAAGAGAAGGACCAGGGGAGGCATGATAGCAGTCTTCCAATATTTGAGGGGCTGCCACAGAGATGAGGGGGTCAAGCCATTCTCCAAAGCACCTGAAGGCCAGACAAGGAATAACGGATGGAAACTGATCAAGGAGAGATTCAACCTGGAAATGTGGAGGAACTTTCTGACAGTGAGAACAATCAACCCATGGAACAGAAGTTGCCTTCGGAAGTTGTGGGAGCTTCATCACTTGAGACTTTCAAGAAGAGATTGGACTGCCATTTGTCCCTTCCAACTTTGTTAATCTGTAATCTGTCATCCCTAGTCCTTCTCTTCGTTAAACTAGATATACCGAGTTCCTGCAACTATATATTTTATCCTCCAGTCCCCTAATGAGCTTTGTTCTTCTTCTCTGCACTCTTTCTATAGCCTCAACATCTCATTTGTATCATGGTGACCAAAACTGAACACAATACTCCTAGTCTCATCTGACTAAATATAAAGTGGTACTAACACTTCACATGAACTTGATACTATTTTCCTTCAATGCAGAATTATTCATTGTTGGGTTTTATTTGTAGAGTTGAAAGATGTCTTCCATGTTTGGCAAACCTCGAACTGTCCCCTGGGCGAATGAACGCCACCTCCCACACCTTCTGCAGGAGTGCAACGTGGCCATCCTGGGCTGCCAAGGATCTGGGAAATCAGGTTAGGAGACAACTCCATTCCTTCTGCGGCAGCATCGCAGTTCTCATGGGCTATTCTGAAGATGGTTCTTTGTAGCTGTGACTATCCTTATCCACTATTTTGCAATTTTCGACATTTGGAAGGAAATGCAATATGTCTTGAGAAAACCAGGTTGAGGGGGAGTCCAGGAGTCCAGGAGAAGACACTGCTTCATCATCTACTCTTAAGTAGACTTGGTATCTGCTTACCAATTATTTACTTAATCATGGTTTGCTCAATTAACTTGATTGTTTGGGCTGATAAAACACACTGGTAAATGTGTCTGTGGAGATTCTCAGTCATCCTGGTCGTAATTATCTGTAAGGTGCTTTTTCCAAAAGCACTTTTTCTTTTTCCAAAAGGAGGAGAGAGGAGGAGGAGGAGGAGGAGGAGGAGGAGGAGGAGGAGGAGGAGAGAAGAAGAAGGAGAAGAAGGAGGAGGAGGAGGAGAAGAAGAAGAAGAAGGAGGAGGGAGAGGAGGAGGAGGAGGAGGAGGAGGAGGAGGAGAAGGAGAAGGAAAAGAAGAAGAAGAAGAAGGGGAAGGGGAAAGGGGAAGGAGGAGGAGAAGGAGAAGAGAAAGAGGAAGGGGAAGGGGAAGGAGCAGGAAGAGGAGGAGGAGAAGGAGAAGGAAAAGAAGAAGAAGAAGGGGAAGGGGAAAGGGGAAGGGGAAGGGGAAGGAGGAGGAGGAGGAGAAGAAGAAGAAAAAGAAGAAGAAGAAGAAGAAGGGGAAGGGGAAGGGGAAGGGGAAAGAGCAGGAAGAGGAGGAGAAGCAGGAGAAGGAGGGGGAGGGGGAGGAGAAGGAGAAGGAGAAGAAGTAGTTTTGCTTCTCAACCAAGAAGCTTCATCAGTTGCGATGGTTAGGGGATGAAAGGATAAGTACTCTTCTTCTTCCTCAAGGAAAAACATCCCAGTTGCTTTTTGAAAAAGCACCTTTGACACACTGGTTAAGGTTAAAAACCAACATCCTTAATTAAACCCAGAAGGAAACTGGCAACCAGTACAGCTTGCAGAGCAGAGGTGTAATTTCTGCAGTTCTAGGAATTAGAGAATAACAGCGTTGGAAGGGACCTTGGAGGTCTTCTAATCCAACTCCCCTGCTCATAACTGCCCATACAGTCACATTTTTGCACCACCTGAAGCTTCTGGATATTCTTTTAAGGGGCTTTGCCAAGAAAGAATCTCAAATTAGTTGAAGGAGAAACTGATTTAGCAAAAAGTCCTACAATTGGAGATGACCCTTGCAGAAGAAATATGATAACCTTCTCTCTTTCCTTGCAGCGCTAACGGTGAAGTTTCTTACCAAGAGGTTTATAAGCGAATACGACCCTAATCTGGGTAAGTCTGAATGTGTCTCCTTCATGTTTCCAATGTTGCCCTTTTGCAATCTCAACTCGGTCAGGATTCCCTGATGAGTTTTCCATGCCGACTAAACAGCTTTAGACCAGCTTAGCTTCTGATCCCAGATCAAGTCAACCAGAGCCCGCCACCTGTTTGGGAAAACCACTTGCAATCCAGGTTTAATCCAGATAACACACGCTTCAAAGGTTCGTGCATCCCCATGAACAGATACTGGAAGTTGGGATACCAAAGAGAGATTTTTCAGGTCGATTATCGGTCAGCTAGGATAATCCTGCTTTGGGTTGCAAGAAATGGCTCAGATCCCAGAGGCCACCAGCAACCACCCACCTACCTGACACAAAGCAAAACGCAGGGAGGGTGGAAGGAAAAGGGATCTCCCAGCAAGCAGACAAATGGATCCCCTTTTTTGGGTCCCTGGAAAATGTCAGCCCTCTTCAGGAGGGTTTTTTTTTTCTTTTTTTTTTAATTCCAAACATGCTGCAAGGGTATTTTAAGTTCTTCCAAGTTCTGCTTGCAAATATGCTTCATGGCTGTTTCAAAACAAGCTGCCAAATTTAGAGCACATACCAAGGAAAATCGAGATGGAAAACAATGATTGCCTAGGAGGGCAAGCAGAGGCTTCTGGACTTAAACAAAAAAAAAAAAAAAAAACCTTCCAGAAAGTTAATGAGCTGTGATGCAGATCCCTTGTCAACCCACAAATCCCCCTTGAAATGGCAAGGAGCCAAGACCTTAAAAGATTTTTTTTTTTTTGCTGTCCTTCTCTTCAGCCTGGATTTGCTTCCTGGATTTCTCAATCAGAATAGAGCTGGAAGGGACCTTGAAGGTCTTCTAGTCCAGCTCCCTGCTCAAGCAGGAGACTCTATACCCATGATGGCAAACCTATGGAGAGCCATATCTGTGGGCACGCAACAGTTGCCCTAGCTCAGCTGCAGCGTGCCGGCCAGCTGATTTTTGGGTCTTCCACGCCCACTGGAGGGGCCTCCAGAGGGCCTCCGGGGAGGGAAGAGACCGTTTTCACCCTCCCCAGGCTCCAAGAAATCCTCTGGAGCCTGGGGAGGGCGAAAAACAGGCCTACCGGGACCACCGGTAACCTTTTTGACATCACATACCAAAAGCAGGAGGAGTGGGGGGGGTCACGCACGCATGCGTGAGTGGGTGGGGCGCAGGAGAGGCATTGAGTTATAGGTGTGGGCACGCGCACGTGCAACACCCCCCCCCGTGAGACCCCCGCTTTTGGCACGTAATGGCAAACAGGTTAGCCCTCACTGCCCTATACCAAAGGTCTTCAAACTTGACAGCTTTAAGACTTGTGGGCTTCAACTCCCAGAATTCCTGAGCTAAAATGACTGGAGGAGGAATTCTGGGAGTTGAAGTCCACAAGTCTTAAAGCTGTCAAGTTTGAAGACCCCTGCCCTATACCATTTCAGACAGCTAGCTGTCCAGTCTCTTCTTCCAGCCCAACCCCCTGCTGAAGCAGATTTCAGAAGAGGGGCTTTCCAGGCTCTTCTTCAAAACCTCCAGAGACGGAGCAACCACAACTTCTGAAGGCAACTTCTGTTCCGCTGGTTAATTGTCCTCACTGTTAGGAAGTTTCTCCTTACTTCCAGGTTGCTTCTCTTCCTGATTAGTTTCCATCCATTGTTTCTTGTCCTGCCTTCTGGTGCTTTGGAAAATAAGTTGACCCCCTCTTCTTCTTTGTGGCAGCCCCTTAAATACTGGAATACTGCTATCATGTCACCCTTGGTCCTTCTTTTCTCCAGATTAGCCAAACCCAAAATCTTGCAACCGTTCTTCATATGTTTTAGACTCCTTCGTTGTTCTTCTCTGCACATTTTTTTTCCCAAAGTCTCAACATCTTTTTTTGTAATGTGGTGATCAAAGCTGGATGCAGTCTTCCAGCTGTGGTCTTACTCAGGGTTTTTAATGGATGGAAAACCAGAGATTTAAGTGGTAGCATTTTTAGTCTTAGCTAAACGGACACTGGAACCACAATGCTTTGCCTGGAATTCTAAAACTCTGGAAAAATGTTTGTATTGGGTTATACTTCATGGGTTTTATCACTTGCATCTCTCTCTGTTAAACATTCTGAAATGAAGGTTTGATTTAAAGAAGACACTAAGTATGAGATGTCAGAATTTGCTTTTTGGAGGCGGACTGGGTGTGTGAACCAGTGGTGAAATCCAATTTTTTTTATTACCAGTTCTGTGGGCGTGGCTTGGTGGGTGTAGTGTGGCTTGGTGGGCATGGCTTGCTGGGTGTGGCAGGGGAAGGATACTGCAAAATCTACATTCCCTCCCCACTCCAGGGGAAGGATATTGCAAAATCAGGAGCCTGGTGGTGCAGTGGACTAAACTACTGTTAAAGTAGTATTTAGTTGCCAGCTGCCTGCAATTACTGCGAGTTCAAATCTCACCAGGCTCAAGGTTGACTCAGCCTTCCATCCTTTCGAGGTAGGTAAAATGAGGACCGGGATTGTGGGGGCAATAAGCTGACTTTGTATAAAATAGAACACCGCTTGGGGGGGGGCCAAAAGCCCTACTAAGCAGGTATATACAAAAGTATGAAGGCTATTGCTTAAAAAGCATTGTAAGCCGCCCTGAGTCTCCGGAGAAGGGCGGCATATAAATCTAACTAATAAATAATAAATAAATAATAAATAAAATCTCCATTCCCACCCCACTCTGGAGCCAGCCAGAGGTGGTATTTGCCAGTTCTCCAAACTGCTCAAAATTTCTGCTACTGGTTCTCCAGAACCTGTCAGAACCTGCTGGATTTCATCCCTGGTGTGAACTGAGCCAAAGTGTTGTTTTAAAATCCAGTCCCGCTTAATGGGATCTCAGATTTATGGTCCAATTTTATTGGACCATTGTGAAATGGGGACTGGTGGGTTGAGTCGCTCAGAAAGTTTAGAAAAGAATTAGTAGCACCGCCCCCTAGAGTCGGGAACAACTAGCACATATGTGCGAAGGGAACCTTTACCTTTACCTTTTATAACTAACATTATTGGGACTATCTTTGCTTTCTTTTGCCACGGTTGTTTCCATTGTCCTTGTATTTTCTGATTTTCTCCAGTTCCTACCCCCAGCCTAAACAAAGAGAAAATGAGAGACTGGTTGGATTCGCATCACAGATTTCACTTCTTCCCTGAATTTATGTATTTTCTTCTTTAGCAAAATAAACCGAGCCAACCAGCCAAAGTGGATTTGTCCCAAAGGCTAAGCCACAAGCAACCCAACCATGGTTACAATTAATCAAGTTTAGCTGGTTGGGAAAAATTACCTCATTGTCTTTAATATGATCGAGGAGATCCATGATCCATGAAGAGAAGGTGACATAGATCATGGGAATTGTGGCCACCAACCTGATTTATTTTATTTTTTTTACTCCTCTCTGTGTGTATGTGAGTTGTGCAAACCCATCCCTTGAAAGAAAGAGAACTTTGATTGAGTAATCTTGGCAACTTGTCTTGGAACCTTGTTGTTCTTTTAGAACTCCGTGAGGTTCAGTGTCACTATTTTTTTTTCTGTAGGTTATAAGTTTAGCCCCTGGCCTCTCAAAATAGGGTTTAAAAGACCCTGGTCTGAAACCTTAGAACAATAGAATAACAGAGTTGGAAGGAACCTTGGAGGTCTTCTAGTCCAACCCCCTGCTTAGGCAGGAAACCCTACACCATTTCAGACAAATGGTTATCCAACATGTTAAAAAGATGTGGAGACTCTAGAAAGAGTGCAGAGAAGAGCAACAAAGATGAAGAGGGGGCTGGAGGCTAAAACATATGAAGAACGGTTGCAGGAACTGGGTATGTCTAGTTTGATGAAGAGACGGACTAGGGGAGACATGATAGCAGTCTTCCAATATCTCAGGGGCTGCCCCAAAGAAGAATGGATCAATCTATTCTTCAAAGCATTTGAGGATAGAACAAGAAACAATGAGTGGAAACTAATCAAGGAGAGAAGCAACTTAGAACTAAGGAGAAATTTCCTGACAGTGAGAACAATTAATCAGTGGAACAACTTGCCTGCAGAAGTTGTGGATGCTTCAACACTGGAAGTTTTTAAGAAGATGTTGGATAACCATTTATCTGAAGTGGTGTAGGATTTCCTGTCTGGGCAGGGGGTTGGACTAGAAGACCTCCAAGGTCCCTTCCAACTCTGTTATTCTATTCTAAATCTTCTTTAAAACTTCCAGTGTTGGAGCATTCACAACTTCTGCAGGCAAGTTGTTCTTGAGAACCTCCTTCTATTAATGTGAACAACACTAAGTCAGGTGGTTGTGATGTTCAGATGGACCATTTCCTGAGTCCCCCAAAGAGACTGTAGAACAGTAGCAACCATCATACCACCTTGCAGTCTTTCCATCCTCAGACAAACCACAGTTTGAAATCCTGGAGGGCTCCACCAACAAGTTAGACCAAGGTTATGACTTGATCTACAGCCTCTCTTTCCGTTTGTTTTCTGTTTATCGGTGCATCCAGGGAGAGCTATGAGCAAGGAGTCAGACTGAAGCTAGGAACTTCATCAATCAGCGACAAAGAAGCTGGGGTATAATTGTTTTGGAAATTCTTGGCAGGTAGCTCTTTTGAGTCATATCCAGAAGTTGAAGAACGACAGAGGAGGCTTTCAGGGAAGGCACGGAAGAATAAATTCTGGATCTTTTTTTTTTTTTCCCAAGGATGTTTTCCATTCATTTTGCCTACTGAGATTTCTTCTCAAAAGCTGTGGCTTTCATTGAAAAGGCTTCAGTGATCGCAATACAGTAGTGGATAAAATTGTGGAAACCTTTTGGGAAAAGTGTATTTTCTAAAGCTAGCTAATAACACCACTTTTTTGGGAGGGGAGTAGTACCCTAAAATTATATATCAATGGAAAGATAATTTAATTGAGAATGTAATGCAATAAATTTTATGAAGGATTTGCTGTTAGAATAGCAGTTACAGTATAAAGAAAAAAAGTGAAACACGTAGAAAAAATGAGATATACAAAAATTATCACCATAAAAAATCGATATATACAAAAATGATCCCCATGTCAGTTAATACTTAGTTGGGTAACCTTTAGCATGAATTACAGCCTTACAACGTCTTCCCATGGAGTGAACCAAGTCTTTGAGTTCTGCAGCTCTTATAATGTGAAATCAGGATTGAAGGATTGCTTGTATTAACTGGGTTTTATTGCTAGGTTGCTTCTGACTAACAAGTTTCTTTAGTCGGCTCCATAGATTTTTCAATTGGGTGAAGGTCTGGGCTATTCCCAGGCCATTCCAGCAGTGGAATAGGATTATCTTGAACCCCCCCCCAAAAAAGTGATGTTATTAGCCATCAAACCTCAAAAATAAATGTTTCCCAAAAGGTTTCCACAATTTTGGCCACTACTGTAATTACTGCATACAAAATAAACTATGCAGGCAATATCTAAACAAGCGGTATTCAGTGAGAAGTAGCAATCTAATTCCCATGTTCCTTTTTTTCCCCCCCTTTGAACAATCAGTGCAAAAGTGACCGGATGAGGGACAAGCATGTGATAGTCGGTTTAACATTGCCTTTTTATTATTTTAACGTTTAAAAATAGGTTGCAGGATAAGGTCTCTTGCTGTCTGCCTCCTTTGCATAGATATGAGCTGAGTATAATTTCCAAGGAATTTGCTTGAATAGTTGGAGAGATATCTCAAGGGCTTCTGGATTCAACAGAACGTGTATGAAATTTGTTCGTTTCAGTCCAGTGGCAATCTAGCAGAATGGTGCAGTGACCTAGAGGTAGAGCTCTCATCTCACAGTCGGGAGCCTGTGAGTTCGATGTTACCTAGGTAAAGGTAAAAGGTAAAGGTTCCCCTCGCACATATGTGGTAGTCATTCCTGACTCTAGGGGGTGGTGCTCATCTCTGTTACAAAGCCGAAGAGCCAGCGCTGTCCAAAGACGTCTCCGTGGTCATGTGGCCGGCATGACTCAATGCCAAAGGTGCATGGAACACTGTTCCCTTCCCACCAAAAGTGGTCCCTATTTTCCTACTTGCATTTTTTACGTGCTTTCGAACTGCTAGGTTGGCAGAAGCTGGGACAAGTAACGGGAGCTCACCCCTTTACTAGGGATTCGAACTGCTGAACTGCCGACCTTTCGATTGACAAGCTCAGCATCTTAGCCACTGAGCCACCGCGTCCCTCCTAGCTAGCAGAGTGTTTAATGTCCGGATGCCCTTCCTGTCGCCAATGCGGAGCTTTGTTGAGCAGATATATTCTCATTGTGCCCAGAGAGAGAAATACTTACCTAGGTAGAGCAGATATTTCTCTCTCTGGGCACAATGAGAATATATCTGCAGAACAAAGCTCCGCATTGGTGACAGGAAGGGCATCCGGACATTAAAATGCTCCGCTAGCTCCATTTGGTTACCCAGACTCCACCCTGCAAGGGATTATGGGTCATTAAATGATAATGATGATGAGTCCAGTAGCAATCTAAAAGGCCTGTTGCTCTACATGAGGAAGGTGAGACACAATCAGCACCTCCTTTGAGGGTCCCAGCTTAATTTAGGGCAGGGGTCAGCAACCCGCAGCTCTGGAGCCACATGTGGCTCTTTCATCCCTCTGCTGCGGCTCCCTGTCACTCAAAATATGCGTCACAACCGCCAATGTGCGACACCCACCGACACGCAATTGATTGAGCTTTTCAACCCCGGGTAGGCCAACCATGGATAAATCCAAGAAAAGAAAAGTTTCGGAAGAAAACAGAACGTTTAATTCAACTACATATGCTACTTTTGTGGCTGCTCAGGAAATAGTCAGTCATGGGAGGAGTTTTGTGGCTCCCGGTGTTTTCTTTTCTGTGGGAAACGGGTCCAAATGGCTCTTTGAGTGTTTAAGGTTTCAGACCCCTGGTTTAGGGTTACAAAAATACTGGCTTCTCCCCAAACGATCTACCAACTTTCAAAACATTTGCTTTGCAGAAGACACTTACGCTTCGGAAGAGATAGTAGACCAACATCCTGTCTTGCTCAAGGTGATGGATACAGCCGATCAGGTATGTCAATGACAGCTCAACCACCCAGTCCAAAAGTATCTTTAAAGGGTTAAAATCATGGCAAGCGGACCAAAATTTGTGATTCTGAGATGTTTCATTACTCATCCAAGTAACTTCATCAGTCAAATTTATTTTTTAAAAAAGAAGTTACTTGGATGAGAAACAAAACATCTCTGACTCACAAACTTTAGTCCACTTGCCATGATTTTAAGCTGATCAGATAACGGCACTAAGAACAAAATACCGTTGAACAAGTTGCAATGAAATCTCAGCATTTCCAAATACGGTCTTCATACCACAGGTGGAAGGATCAGGTAACATTTTACCAGCTACAAATGAGAAGAGACCCATCAGCAAGAGCCCCTTCTATCAGTAGAGGATCATTTCTAGGCAAATCCAATCAATTCTCCTGATGTTTGATTTTGGTTAGATCCTCACTTCTTTGGGAAAATAAGATTTAATTGCAAGAGCAATAGCACTTAGATTTATAAAGCACTTCACAGTGCTTTATAGCAGTGGTGGGTTTCAAATTTTTTACTACCGGTTCTGTGGGTGTGGCTTGGTGAGCGTGGCATGGCTTGGTAGGCATGGTTTGGTGGGCATGGCAGGGGAAGGATACTGTAAAATCTCCATTCCCACCCCACTCCAGGGGAAGGTTACTGCAAAATCCCCATTTCCTCCCAATCAGCTGGGACCTGGGAGACAGAGAATAGACGGGGGCAGGGCCAGTCAGAATTTTTACTACCGGGCCTCCGAACTACTCAAAATTTCTGCTACTGGTTCTCCAGAACTGATCAGAACCTGCTGAAACCCACCTCTGGTTCACGTAAAATACAGCTACCCTGTTTCCCCCAAAATAAGACATCCCCTGATAATAAGCCCAATCAGGCTTTTGAGTGCATGGCAATAAGGCCAAGTGCTTATTTCAGGGTTCAAAAAAATATAAGACAGGGTCTTTTTTTCAGGGAAACACGATAGTTGTGATTCAGTAATCTGTATCTACCTTACCTCCTTTGCCAATCGCCTGAGTGATTTGCAAACTTGAATGTATATAAGGTTAAAAAATGTGGAGTTTTGTAGAAAGGGACCAGGATCCATGAAGTTTTGCCCCAAAATTGCAAGTAGTGACGGGATCCAAATGGTGTCTTCTTTCTCATTTGACTTTGACAAGGCAAGGAGCAAGACTCACCTTTTTTAAATTTTTTATATTATTTGCTTTTTTTCCCCCTCTCCAGATCAGTTTAAATAGAAATAAGCCCTGCATTCCTCTTTGGAGTTTGGTAGTTTCATGTTGTCTTCTGCCAGAGTCTAGAATATTTCTCAGGATATTTTTAAAAGAACATCACCAGGACAGAGTCAAATAGACGGAGTCGTGTTTCGTTTAACATTGAAAACAAAGTTTCTTTTAATGAAAACTAAAGCAGAGTTGCAGCTTGAAAGGTTAAAGGCCAGAGAAGGCATGTGACTCTCCTCCCCTCTTATTGGAAGATCAAAATACACTGATCTGAGATAAGATCGAAAGTTATGCTTGGCCCGAAGCAACCGGCTTCACTCCTTTCATCAAAACTCACAATGGCTTTTTAATATACTGCCAAAGGCAGCGTCCAACTGTTTTGGATCCAAAGGGGCTTTGAAATAATAGATGCCTGGAGATAGGGCTTCCTTCAGTCTTGTTATATTTCTCTCCCCGGTTCTATTTTACCTTTATTCCTGCCAAGATGGATGTGTTGTTTGCTGTTAGATAAGAGAGATAGAATGGAATGGAATGGAATGGAATGGAATGGAATGGAATGGAATGGAATGGAATGGAATGGAATAGAATAGAATAGAATAGAATAGAATAGAATAGAATAGAATAGAATAGAATAGAATAGAATAGAATAGAATAGAAATGAAGGGAAGGGAAATAGAACAGAACAGAACAGAACAGAACAGA
This sequence comes from Pantherophis guttatus, assembly GCF_029531705.1. The sequence goes on along the minus strand of NW_026844064.1, from coordinate 49,791,524 downwards.
ACAGAATAGAATTCTTTATTGGCCAAGTGTGATTGGACACAAGGAATTTGTCTTGGTGCATAGGCTCTCAGTGTACATAAAAGAAAAGATACATTTGTCAAGAATCATAAGGTACAATGCTTAATGATAGTCATAGGGAACAAATAAGCAATCAAATCACATTAGAAACAGTTAATATGTATTGTAAGGATACCAGCAACAAGGTTACAGTCATAAGTGGTGGGTTGTTCTCGGTTCGGTCCGGTTCTATCGAACTGGTAGTAAAACCAGGGTGATATGCGCATGCACAGAAGCTTCTGCGCATGTGCAGAAGCACAAGCGCGCGCACGAGTGAAGCAAGCTCGCACGCACTGTCCCATTGCAAACCGGTAGTAAAGATAAGTAGAACCCACCCCTGGAGGAGATGGGTGAAAGGAATGATGAGAAGATTAATAGTAATGCAGACTTAGTAAATAGTTTGACAGTGTTGACGGTGTTGATTATTTCTTCAGCAGAGAGATGGCGTTCGGGAAAAAAACTGTTCTGATGCTGGGCTTTCTAACCGATTCCCACATGTTTCTCTTTCAGGACATACCAGTGGGCTGTGAGAGGTATCTGAACTGGGCCCATGCCTTTCTGGTAGTCTACAGCATTGAAAACCGAAAGAGCTTTGAAGGATGTCAGCAGTACCTGGATCTCATTGCTCTCCACTTGAAGACCACGTTCCATGAATCTCCAGTTCTCCTGATAGGGAACAAGCTGGATATGGAACAGTACAGGTAAGAAAAGGCTAAGAGCTCAGTCAAAGGAGGGGATGGATTGATTCATATCATTGGGGAAAGGGAGCATCCTGTAGGAGAAGAGCAAGGGATGGAGTTAAGCACATCATCAGCTTAGAATCATTACATTGCCACAAACGGCCCAAGTCCAATCCCTCTTGAATTCCATTGACCCTTAGCTGGCATTAATTTAGTACTAGAGTTGACTAGATTATTGTTAGGTGCAAAGGATCAGGCCCATATGTTAAGTTGCAATTCAGACATTTAATCACTCAAGACTGCATATAAGAATCTAGTCAACTAAAGTTCTGTTCTAAATTGGCACCAGATAATGGTCAACAGTTGAGTTGAGTTGAGTTGAGTTGAGTTGACTTGACTTGACTTGACTTGACTTGACTTTATTGTCATTGCACATGGTACAACGAAATTAAATGCTGTCTTCAGTGTACATTATAACTATAAAAATAAAAACATAAACATACATCCTTTACATATAATTTTATATAATTGAAATTGAAAACCCGATATTGCACTATACTGTAGAATTCTTTGACCAGAGATATCCCCAACCTGGCTCCTTCCAAACTCTATGGGGGACTTCAATTCCCATAATTCTCAGCCAGCATGGAGAGGAAGGGAGAGCGAGAGATGGCTGTAACAAGTACAGCAACTCTTCTTCACTAGAATTAGATTATTTCTTGAGACCAGACTTTACTTTGGTGCGTCAGATGAACTGAAAAATAAAATGGTAGAAATAGGGAATGCAACCCAGGATTTTGCTACCATGTACATTTAATCTCTTTTGGAATCTTCTGTGATGGTTCGTGCTATAGCAGCTCTCTTATTTTCGTATCCTGTTTCATTATTTTAATCTTCTTACCACTAGATTGGAACGTAAGCCTCTCAAAGTCGTGCTGGATTGGAATGTCCTCTAAGCCCCAGTAAATACATACGCACAACAGTGGTGAAATGTAAAATTTGTTACTACTGGTTCTGTGGGCGTGGCCTGGTGGGGGGTAATGTGACTGAGTGGGCGTGGCCAACTTTTTTTTTTAAAAGCATTTTTTCTACAACCTCTTTGGCTGAAGAGGTTGTAAAAAAATGCTTTTAAAAGGCTCTGACAATCAGGCAACTCAGCTGGGATCGCCAGAGGCTTTTAAAAGCATTTTTTCTACAACCTCTTCAGCTGAAGAGGTTGTTAAAAAAATGCTTTTAAAAGCTTCTGACGATCCCAGCTGAGCCGCGCGATCAACAGAAGCTTTTTTTTTTTTTTTTACTTTAAAAAGCATTTTTTCGGCCAAAGAGATTGTAGAAAAAAATGCTTTTAAAAATAAAAATAAAAAGCCTCTGATGATTGCATGGGTCAGTTGAGCATAGGGAGGGGGAGCAGGGATTTTTGCTACCGATTCTCCGAACCACCCACCGCCATCGCTACCGGATCAGGCGATCCGGTCCAAATCGGGAGCATTTCACCCCTGACGCACAGGCTACAAGGCAATCCCGGTGTGTCTTGGGCTCACCAGACCCAAATTGGCTGAGCAAATGCATGGCTAACAGCTGTAGAGGAACATGTCCCTTTAGATGTCCTGTATTGGCTTGGATTGCTTGCTTGGGAAGAGCAAATGTTAGCAATAGCACTTAGATTTATACAGGTAGTCCTTGACTTACAACAGTTCCTTTAGTGACTCTTCAGAGTTATAAGGGCACTGAAAAAAGTGACTTATGACCGTTTTTCATACTTACAACGGTTGCAGCGTCTCTTTGGTCACGTGACTTATATTTGGATGCTTGACAACTGATTCGTATTTATGACGGTTGCAGTGTGTTGTGGCCCACCAGCGGCCAGCAGGGCTGGCAGCAGATTCGGACAGTGAGGAGGTTGGGGAGGAACATGGGCCAGTCCTGGAGTCTGGGGAAACCTCTGATGAGGGCTCTGCATCAGAGGCAGAGAGGGGGCCAGGGCATCCAATAGTTATCAGCTACCTTCGGAGTCGGAGATAAGTGGGGCTGAAGAACAGCTGGAGCCTGTTCCCAATGTGCGCATGTGCAGAGCTGCCAGGAGAAGGGAACAGTTAAGGAACAAGGGCTGACTCAGGAGTTGTTCTGATCTAGGCTTCCTAATATAGTAAAAAAGCACACAATTAGACCCAACCCCCCCCCCTTTTTATTTTATTAACTGCTGTGAATTCCTTTCATTCACAGCACGTGCTGAATCACCAAGAGTTTATAAATAACCCAACAGAAGTCTGCCACAGTCCTTCGGAGAAGGCTGCTAAACACCCACCTTTATCTTCTTTGACACGCTGCCAAAGACCTAATTGGCAATTATCTTGGCAAGGTCACATGGAAACACATAGTCAAAAACGGAGCTTCAAAGTACAAACCAACATCATCCACAATGTTGCTTTCCTGCAAAGGCTCACGTGCCTTTGCTCCTCCTTTATGTCTTATGGGAGGGACCAATCATCTCCAAGCCTTACTCCCAAGTCGTCCCTTTTGTTTTAACTGTTCTTGCCTTCTGGCAGCTCTGCGCACAAGCCTTCTGGCAGCTCTGGGAACAAGCTCCCCCTATTCCTCTGCCTCTCTGATGTCTGACTCTGGAGGCTCCGGAGTCCGCACACAACTCCCAGATGGCTCTGGCCCCGTCTCTGCCTCCGACGCAGAGCCCTCATCCGAGCCTTCCCCAGACTCCAGGACTGGCCCATGTTCCTCCCCAGCCTCCTCACTGTCCGACTCTGCTGCCAGCTCTGCAGGCTGCTGGCGGACCACAGCAGGAATAAAGGCACAGGTGGATGGTGAATGGCCTCTCCCATAGGGAATAAAGAGGAGCGAAAGAGGAGTGGAGTTTGCAGGAGACAATTAGTTCATTTCATTAGTGTGAAGATCTGTTCGTGACTCTCAGACACTCCTTGCCAAGTCTTTTCTTGTACAGCATTCCGGTTGGAAGATATCGGCCTGGCAGCTCTCCAAGCCTGATAAGGTCCGTGGTTGTAAATTCACCCATAAAGACTTTTTGCCGGGACTTTGCTGGATGTGAATGAGAGGAATTCACATTAGCTTAATAAAAAGGGGTTTTGTCGGGACAAGGAGTCTGCTGCGTGCTTTTGCGAAGCCTAGGTCAGAACACAGTGTCCCGGGATCACTTGATCCCTTTTGCGACCTTCTGACAAGCAAAGTCCACGGAGAAGCCCAATTCACTTAACAGCCATATTACTAAGATAACATTTTGAAGTGGGATCGTGCTCTTTCCTTTCACATCAGTCATAGAAACTCAAGGATTTTGCATAGGTAGGTGAACCCCAAAACACAGTCTTCTTATCAACTAAAGAAAGAATAAGCCAGGCATTGCTAAACTATAACTTCATTTTCTAGTGCTTTGCATCTGGCAACTAATACAGGGGTGGGCTGCTGGGGGTTCACAGGGGTTCGGGAGAACCTCTAGCTAAGATTCTGTGCAGTTCGGAGAACCCCCAAATCCCACTCCTGGCTGGCTCCACCCCACCTGCCCCACCCTGCCCCTCCCAACATGGCCTGTTTTGGATGCAGATAAGTGCAGGGCATGCGCGGAGGCTCGGGGAGGGCGAAAAACGGGTCTACCAGAAATTCAGGAAGGCTGGAAACGGGCCTGCTTCCAGCCTCCAGAGGGCCTCCGGAGCCTGGGGAGGCCGTTTTCACCCTCCTGGAGGCTCGAGGAAAGCCTCCGGAGCCCAGGGAGGGCAAAAAGCCCTCCCCCATCATGGTGCAGGAGGCCAACTAGGCCACGCCCACCATGGCCACACCCACCCAGCAACTGGGCAGAGAACCCCTTGCTAAAATTTTTGAAACCCACCCCTGAACTAATAATAGACATGGCCTATCAGTTCTTTGTGTTGCCTCTTTTCATATGGGATATTCTCTCCTGGTTTCTTCTCCCAGACAGGTCACCAAAGCCGAAGGGATGTCTCTTGCCACCAAGTACGGTTCCTCCTTCCATGAAGTCTCAGCATGCCTGGAGTTCGAGTCTGTGCAGCACATTTTCCACGAGGCAGTACGGGAAGTGAGGAGAGAGTCGGACAGACCTCTGGCAGTCCGGCCCTTGTTCATCATTGAAGAGAAGCCCTCGGCTCACTTGGTCCCAACCGCCACCATTGCCTCCACCTACAATTCCCTCTCCACTGTCAACTACAAAGAGGTCCCTTCAGTTGCCCGGGCCAAGCTGGTCACGGTCAAATCCTCAAGAGCTCAAAGCAAGAGGAAGGCTCCAGCGTTGACTTTGCTGAAGGGGTTTAAGATATTCTAAGCAAGGATTCTGCACGGCAGTTCCAAGGTAGAACAAGGAACGCAGCTGTGGCTGGGATGGGTTCTTGAATCCCCATGCAAGGATGGGGCCATCTTGAATAGCCATCTCCTGGCCTTTCCTGCAGCCCTAGTGGCCCGGCTAAGAATGCAGCAAAGCATTTTGGAAAAAGACCATGAATTGACGGTGGACAAACTACGGATGAAACCACCAGGTGGGGAAGGTGGTTCTAAAACCCTTTTTCTTGGTCATAAACATGTGGAGGACTCTGCCATGTGTTGCTTGAGCAATCGATGGAAGAATCCCATGGAAAGAGTTTGCTCTTGAGGTCTTTTCTTGGGACTGAATAGAGTATTTGGGAAGCCAGAGGAGCTACAACCAGCCAAAGAAGGATTCTACCATGAAAGAGAAGACATCATAGAATATCAGAATTGGAAGGGTCCTTTGAGGACTTCTAGTCCAGCCCCCTGCTCAAGCAGAAGACCCTATACCATCCCAGACAGGTGGTTGTCTCTTCTTAAAAGCCCCCAGTGATGGAGCACCCACAACTTCTGGAGACAAGCTGTTCCACTGATTAACTTTTCTAATTGTCAGGAAATTTCTCCTTAGTTCTAGGTTGCTTCTCTCTTCGATTAGCTTCCATCTGTTGTTTCTTGCCTTGCCTTTGAGTGCTTTGGAATTCTGGACGTTTGAAAATTTGGACATTCATACCCACTCCATGTTTTCCATGTCCCTAAGTGGTTAAGATCAACCACACTCCGCGTCACGATTTCACCAAGGGTCTTTTCTTAATTCCTACTTTAAGTTCTCTTCCATCAATAACAGGAAGATGGTTGGAAAAACAAAAACCGTAGAATTGTTCAACCAGAGGAAGAAATAATAATATACGACCCTTCTCTTTTCCCCCTCTATGTTTGGAGGAGCACTTTGTAGAAAGAAAATAAAGGGGAAAGCACAACATGGACAAATTCACACAGAAGCACAAGCAAAGGGAATATGACTGCGAGCACCAATAATGGGTTTTATGATGATCCCCCTTGGATTGACAAAACGTAGATTGTGTAGATGCACATCGCCCTCTAGCGTTCCTGGACAGATAATGAAACATTTAAAGTCCTTTGTGCTAATTTTTCCTAATCAATTCGAATTGATTAGTCAGATAAATCAGATTAACAGAATTGGAAATGACCTTGTAGGCCATTCAGTCCAACCCCCCACCCACCCACCCAAGCAGGAAACCCTACACCATTTCTGACAAATGGCAATCCAATCCAGTCTCTTCTTGAAAGCTTCCAGTCATGAAGCTCCCACAACTTCCGAAGGCAACTTCTGTTCCATGGGTTGATTGTTCTCAACTGTTAGAAAATTTCTCCTTGTTTCTAGGTTGAATCTCTCCTTGATCAGTTTCCATCCATTATTCCTTGTCTGGCCTTCAGGTGCTTTGCAAAATAGCTTGTCCCCCTCCTCTCTGTGGCAGCCCCTCAAATATTGGAAGACTGCTATTACATCTCCCCTGGTCCTTCTCTTCACTAGACTAGCCATGCCCAGTTCCTGCAACCGTTCATCGTATGTTTTAGCCTCCAGTCCCCTCATCATCCTGGTTGCTCTTCTCTGCACTCTTTCTAGAGTCTCAACATCTTGTTTATAGTGTGGTGACCAAAACTGGATGCAGTACTCTAGATGTGGTCTTACTAAGGCTTTATAGAGTGGTATTAGTATTTCACTTGATCTTGATGATATCCCTCTGTTAATGCAATTTAGGATTGCTTTGGCTTTTTTGGATGCCACCACATACTGCTGGCCCATATTTAACTGGTTGTCCACTAAGACTCCAAGATCCCTCTCACAGTTACTGCAATTAAGCCTGGTTTCACCCAGTCTATAGAGTCCTAATCATTTCTCTAATCAATGCGAAAAAACTGCCTGCATTGAATCATGATCCATGGTTAGGCATTGGGTTCACTATTGTAGCATCCATGATTTGCACAAATCCTGTCTTGGGCACAGCAGGCTCAGTCCCTCCTGCCAATCTAAAATGTCTCCTCCGAACCCCAAACCTGCCTGCCGCACCCCAACTGCCAAGCCTCCTTACTTTTGTGGTAAATGTCAACTAGACCCCAGCTAATTAAACAAAGGCTAGCTAAACCGATGGCTCATGGACAGATTCCATCAGAGTCAGAAAGATAAAAGGACACCTTATTAAAACATGCAAGGAAGGGAGAAGCAAGACAGCTGCCACAAATTGGGAGGATCACAGGTGTGGCATGGCAATAAAGCCCACCTCTTCTGGTGGTGGTCGGGGTGATGCAGAGGAACCCTGGCACGATCAAGGGCTGTGTGTGGCATCCTTCAGATTTTGAAATACTGTATCCCTAGCAATAGCAATAGCACTTAGATTTAAAGACTGCTTCACGGTGCTTTTACAGCCCTCTCTAAGCAGTTTACAGAGTCAGCCTCTTGCCCCCGACCATCTGGGTCCTCATTTTACCCACCTCGGAAGGACGGAAGGCTGAGTCAACCTTGAGCCCAGTGGGATTTGAACTGCCAAATTTCAGGCAGTCAGCAGAAGGAGCCTGCAGTACTGCATTCTAACCACTGCACCAACGCAGCTACAGACACATTACTTACCGTATTTTTCGGAGTATAAAACGCACCTACCTTTTTTGTTGAGGAAAAGGAGAAAAAGAAATCTCCCTCTGCCTCTGCCTAATTTTGCCTCATTGCAGCAAACAGCCTACTTTACTTTCATTTTCGTTTTTAGCATAGCTTGATTAGCACAAGGGAAAAAAAATCTGCTCCAGCAATTTACCTCCTTGCAGCAAGCAGCAGAGCCCTGCGCAAAACAGCTGAGAGCAAATCAGCTGAGAGTGGGGTGGCCGATCCAATCAACTTGTGCTAATTAGGCTGTGCTGAAGCTGAAAGGAGCTGTTTTTTCTTGCTGTTTGCTTGCAAGGAGGTAACTGCTGCGAGGCAGAGGCCAAAGGGTGGGGGCCAGTGGGTGGGCGGGACTCTATTCGGTGTATAAGATGCACCTAATTTTTCACGTCCTTTTAGGGGGGGAAAAGGTGCGTCTTACATTCCAAAAAATACAGTATTTTCCACTGAATGTATTGGTGGGTATTGCAGAAAAGACAAAGGCATGGTTTTCGTTGGAAAGAATGGCATTCGACCACCTACAGATAGATCTAGAGATCTAGGGGTCTTGAAAAAGCCTTTTTAATGGACTTTGGCTTGGACTGGTGGTAAAAATATTCCTTTGGTTTCCTTGGAAGTCGCCGCGATGCTCACATAACTGCTTGAGTTCTCCTTAGTGGACCAGAGAAAAAACAAACCCTAAAACTTGTTTGATCTGATCTACTTCAGCCCTAAAATTAGGAGTAGGGGAGTTTCTATGGAGATTGTCAGTCATCCAGATCATGGTTGTCCCAAAGGTGTTTTTTTCAAGAGGCAAATGGGCTTTCTTTGTTTTTCCTTGAAGACATTTTGCTTCTCATCCAAGAAGCTTCTCCAGCTCTGAAGAAGCTTCTTGGATGAGAAGCAAAATACCTTCAAAGAAAAACCAGAACGTCCAGCTGCCTCTTGAAAAAAACACCTTTAGGAACAGGGGAGATTACAATCAACCAATATAAATTTAGTCATGGGGCAGATACGATCTCAGAAAACATGAGACATCCCTCTTCTTTTCTTTTCTTTCCTTTCCTTTTGTTGTTTTACACATATGAAACAGCCTATAGCAGCCAGGTTAATTGTTCCAAAAAGAATTCGGAGGGTTGACGTTGAGACATCTGGAGAATATCTGGATTATTGCTTAGCGCATTGTAAACCGCCCTGAGTCTCCGGAGAAGGGCGGCATATAAATCAAATTTAAAAAAAAATTAGGCTGAAGTGCATCACAGAAAAGACAAAGGAATCTCTCTGGTTTTCATCGGAAAGATTGGCATTGTATTACATAAAGATAGATGTAGAGAAGTAGCAGCCTTTAAAAGCCTTTTAATGGACTTTGGCTTGAACTGATGGTGAAAATATTAACTTGGTTTCCTTGGAAGTCCCAGTGCTGCTCAAATATCATCCAAAGTTCTCATCATAGCCTAGCCTCCCCCCCTCCTCCTCCCCATCCCTTTTCCTTGTTTCAAATTTTGGAGGCTTCCAACTGTCTCAAATTATTATCTTCTATAAGGCAGCTAATATTGGCATAACAGAACCACCAAGGGCGTCCACAGAAAAGGTCCAAATCAGTGGTGAAATTCAATTTTTTTTTACTACCAGTTCTGTGGGTGTGGCTTGGTGGATGTGGCAGGGGAAGGATACTGCAAAATCCTCATTCCCTTCCCACTCCTGGAGGAAGGATATTGCAAAATCTCCATTCCCACCCCATTGCTGGGGGAAGGATATTGCAAAATCCCCATTCCCTCCCCACTCCTGGGGGAAGGATATTGCAAAATCCCCATTCCCTCCCCACTCCTGGGGGAAGGATATTGCAAAATCTCCATTCCCACCCCACTTTGGGGGAAGGATATTGCAAAATCTTCATTCCTACTCCACTCTGGGGCCAGTCAGAGATGGTATTTGCCAGTTCTCCGAACTACTCAAAATTTCTGCTACCGGTTCTCCAGAATCTGTCAGAACCTGCTGGATTTCACCCCTGGTCCAAATACATCCAGATGATCAATTGATCAAATCCCACCCTTTTTTTAACATGCAATCACAAATGATCCAGGGCAAAATCAAAATCAGGAGACCTTGAACATCTTTCCAGATAATCTGACAGATTTTTTTTTTTGTAGGTCAACGCAACATAGCAAGGCAACAACCTTCACACAATATCCTTAATTGGTTCTTGAATTAGCCCTTTTTCTGGTTCACCCACTACTCAACTCATCGAGGTAGGTTGGCATCGGGGGTCTCCCCACGGATGGTCAAGCCAAGATGGCAACCCCAACTGTGTGACTGAAGTTCTGGCTGTTTTGAGGGGCCTGTCACAGCTTTGTGTGACCCCCGTGAATGCTCCAGTGACACTACACTAGGACACAAAACAAAACCGATCAAAGTTAACGCTAACAGGAACCAACTGACCAGGCTTAGCATGTTGTGTGAAGGAAGCCACTAGGCCAACCTAGTTCAACATATCACAGATGAATTGGTAGATGAATTGGTGGATGAATTGATGAATTGTTGAATTGATGAATTGTTGAATTGACGAATTGACGAATTGATGAATTGATCTTGTACAACTCAAAGGCAGTCAGTATGTGTTTGCTTTTTGCTGGCTTTTCGATTCCGCTTATTGAATTTGGCTTTGAGACCTGCAGTCCAAAAATAGTCAATAGTCCAGAAATCCTCCCAGGTTTCAAAAAAGCCAAAATATGGATATTAGGTGCTATGCTTCTGCTTCGTTGGCATCAGCATAGAGGGGTGAGGTTTTCCCATCTTTCCAGCGTACCATCACGTCTCCCGTGACTGGTGTTTTGGGAAGCAAATTGTCTCCAGCTTGATCCGGATTCTCTTTGTTTAGCAACACAAATGCTTGCTTCGCTTCTGCCTCATCCAGCGGGGTGACTTCGTAGCCTTCTTTGCGTAGGAGAAGGACCTTCTGGTTTCTGTGGAGTGGAGAAAAAAATAATGTTTTTTTCGACCAACTATTTCCAAGTGTTGCCCTCCAGATATGATAGCAGGCAGTTAGAGGAACCTAAAAGTCGCTCAAAATAAGTGTGCAAAGACATGAACCCTGCTTGGAGAAAACAAGATGGAATTAACCAGGGCTCACCTAAGCCTAATCATACCACAAATGTAATATTGTCTTGCTCTTTGTGTCCATGGAGATTCTCAGTTCTCCAGGTCACAGTTGTCCCAAAAGTGCTTTTTCAAAAGGCACCTGAACTTTGTTTTGTTTTGTTTTGTTTTCCCTTGAAGACATTTCGCTTCTCATCCAAGAAGCTTCAGAGCTGAAGAAGCTTCTTGGATGAGAAACGAAACATCTTCAAAGTAAAAGTAAAAAACAACGTCCAGTTGCCTATTGAAAAAAAACATTTTTGGGGCATGCCCTTTATGTATGTTGTGTGCCTTGGAGTTAGTTTTTGATTCCTGGCAACTGCCTGGGCTAATCCCTGCAATATTTCAGAAATGGCTTGCCATTGCTTCCTTCCTAGGGCTGAGAGAAAGTGACTGGCCCAAGGTCACCCAGCTGGCTTTGTGTCCAAGGCAGGACTAGAACTCCCATTGAATTTCATTTTGTTAGATAGCGCCCAATGTTCAAGTCTGTCAAGATCCTTCTGTATCTTGAGCCTATCTTCTGGAGTGTTGGCTATTCCTGCCAGCTTGGTGTCATCTGCAAATCTGATGAGTTCCCCATCGATCTTGGATAGATAGGACTTGGAACTTTATTTGCACAATGGACAAATTTTGCTAAATTTAACCGTGGTGGGTTTTGAGCCTTTGTTTGTTCCACCATTCTAATGGCTTTGAATAGTTTAATACACTGAGCAAACTCAGAATTGGATTCGTTTGGCCACTAAGGAGTCCTGTATTTAGAGGTAGAGAGACACACTGGGTGCCAAACCAAGGCCTGATATTACCACTCCGAAATATGACTTCTTCATACCTGTTGGCCCTAATATTTGCTCCCAAGAGCACAACACCAATCAGCAGAACGAGAATTGAAAGGCCCAGGATAGAATAATTCCATGCAGATGCTGAAAGAGAAAATAAGAAGGAATTGGTGTTGATGGGTTAAATGTCCTTGCTTATTGTCCAGGTGCTCAAGGGGACTTATATAATCTTCTCATCTCCAGTTTTGTCCCACCTTTTTAGAGCATCTGTGGAAGGCAAGGTAAAGGTAAGGGTTCCCCTGAACATGTGTGCTAGTTGCTCCTGACTCTAGGGGGCAGTGCTCATCTCTGTTTCAAAGCCGAAGAACCAGCGCTGTCCGAAGACGTCTCCGTGGTCATGTGGCTGGCATGACTCAACGCCAAAGGCACACAGAACGCTGTTAGCTTCCCACTAAAGGTGGTCCCTATTTTTCTACTTGCATTTTTTACGTGCTTTCGAACTGTTGGGCTGGCAGAAGCTGGGACAAGTAATGGGAGCTCACCCCGTTACACAGCACTAGGGATTCGAACCGCTGAACTGCCGACCTTTTGATCAACAAGCTCACCATCTTAGCCACTGAGCCATTGAGTCCCTGTGGAATCAAGGAATGAATCACAAAAGTCAAGATGGCAGCTGCAATGACAACCTTCTGGGGTGAACCTTCAATTACACATCTGCAGCTACCGTGTTGACTATTTGACTTGCTCCTTATAAAGGAACACATAGTTAAAGTCGGTAAAGGAATAACAGAGTAACATAGTTGGAAGGGACCTTGGAGGTCTTCAAGTCCAGCCCCCTGTCATCCTATACCATTCCTGACAAATGGCTGTCTAATCTCTTCTTAAAAACCTCCAGTGATGGAGCACTCACAGCTTCTGGAGACAAATCATTCCACTGGTTACTTGTTCTTTATTCACTGGTTAATTGTTAGCAGATAAGAGACACCCAATGACATTTCAGTCCTGGGAAAGGAGGGAGTGCGTGAAGAAGATTCAAAAGAACAGCACCCTGATTCCACTTAGTGTAAGAGGGGGCAGAGGGAAACTCTATTAGGCTTTCAAGGTTGTGTTATTATACCCTACAACAATAACATAGAATTCTTGTATTCCTTCTGCTGGCTCTTTCCTGACTTGTCCTGATGAAGGCATGGATTTCTCCTTGGTAGTTCCTTGATTAAGGAAGTAGCAATAGCAATAGCACTTAGACTTATATTTATTTTATTTTATAAAATTTGTATGCCGCCCTATCTCCAAGGACTCAGGGCGGCTCACAACGACAATCGACCAAGCGAAGATATCAGCCTGACAGCTCTCCAAGTCTGATAAAGGTCTGTAGTTGTGAAATCTCTTGAAAGACTGTTGGCCAGGACTTTGCTGGAGAGGAATTTCCCTTTAAACTAAATAAAAGGGGTTTTATCGGGACGAGGATTCGGCTTCGTGCTTTTGGGAAGCCTAGGTCAGAACAAGCTCAGAGGGCACCAAGGACTCCACATTTCAACCCTGAGCTACAGAGATTCTTTTCTAGGAAAGTTCCTTCATTTTCATGCCTTTTTAAAGGCATGAAGGCATAAAGGAGACTTATGGGAGACACCATGCCCCCCGTAAGTCTCCCACTCCAGTTCCAAAGCCTGAAGTAAGAGGACTCGGCCTAATCCAAGCAAATTCTGAGGTTAAAGCCTTGGTAGAACTTACGGTCTTCTCTTCGGAAAAGCCACAGCATCTCCTGCAGCATCTCTGGAGAGATGGTGTCTTCGGAAGGTTTGTCAAGGCCTTCTGAGTCCTTCTGGGGCAGGGAGCTCATGATAGCCAGGACGCCCAGGTCCGTGTTCAACGCTAGGTTAGAAATCAGGAGACAGTGAGTATTGATGGCACTACTATGAACACACATAACATGCCAGCCTAGGCTAAAACATGACAGGGTAGGACGGGGAAATCCAGCTGTTACCTTTGCAGATTGTTCCAAACAGGCTAATCTCTTTAAGACATCACTGCTTTTATTTAATTGAATATTGCCAGTGGTGGGATTCAAAATTTTTTACTAGTGGTTCTGTGAACGTGGCTTGATGGGCGTGGCATGGCTTGATGGGCGTGGCAGGGGAAAGTTACTGCAAAATCCCCATTCCCTCCCCACTCTAGGGGAAGGATATTGCAAAATGTCCATTCCCTCCCCAGGGGAAGATTGACTGCAAAATCCCCATTTCCTCCCGATCAGCTGGGATTTGGGAGGCAGAGAATAGATGGGGGCGGGGTCAATCAGAGGTGGTATTTACTGGTTCTCCGAACTACTCAAAATTTCCACTACCGGTTCTCCAGAACTGGTCAGAACCTGCTGAATACTGCTTCTGAATGAGGCTACTGAAACCTGGCAGGCTAAAGTAAGAGTGATCTGCTTTTGAGCTCTGAATTATCATCTTAATAAAACTTTTGTCAGTATATTCATGAACTGGAATAGGACATAGCAACAGGTCAGCCAGTGAGGGCTGTTTGGTAACTGAAACATAATATTTGTTGTATGGGGCCATAAGAGACAGTTTGGAGCCTGGGCGTGGCTTAACTGTCCTGTATAAGCTTGAGGGCACTAGTTTCTCTCTTCTCCATTTTGCCTTCTCCGTTTTGTACTTCCATATTGTGCTGTGTTTGTACTTGCTATTTCTCTTCTCTACAACGTGGGAAAACCTACAAGGGTGTATTGTATGCCTTATGTGTTGTTATGTATATATTCTTTATGTATATAAAGAAGTTTTGAATCTTGCTTTATAGTCTGCTTATGCGTGCTGCAACAAACTCTGACAAACTCTCTCCTTTGATAAGGAGCCTTGTGAATCTATCTAGGATTTATGAATTTGCACATTTTCATCTTTTTTTCTCCCTGTGGGTCTTAGAAAGCATGGATTCCATAAAGGCTGTATGATTCTCTTAATTGAGATTTGGGTGGGGATCCATTTGCTCTTGGAAAGTATTCCTACTTAATCATCCCATGAAATGTGCATTCCAGACTAAACGATAAAGCCATTTACTAGAAGACGAGAGGGCGAGCTGACCTTCTTTTCAAAGAAAAGCGGAAAACATGAGTTTAGAAGAGAAAAGACAGAAAAGAAAACTTGGCAGAGAAATGTGCATTTAGACCAATTGTAGTTAATATTAGAACCAATTTTGTCTTTGACTCCTTGACCACTGAGAGAATGACAACAACAACAACAAAAATGAATTCTGGACTTCTGCCTTTACATAACGCATTTCACTCATTTCCTAAACTAATCCATTCACTGGATTTGCAAATAGAGTAAATCGTTAAGTTGGCTGGGTTGGTACAACAGAATAAGACCCCAAGAAGCTAAGCAAGATGTCTTCAAACCAGAGGTCTTCAAACTTGGCAATGTTAAGACTTGTGGACTTCAACACTGTCAAACTATTTACTAAGTCTGCACTACTATTAATCTTCTCATCGTTCCCATCACCCATCTCCTCCCACTTATGACTGTATGACTGTAACCTCGTTGCTGGTATCCTTACGATTTATATTGATATTGTTTCCTGATTGCTTATTTGTAACCTATGACTATCATTAAGTGTTGTACCTTATGATTCTTGATGAATGTATCTTTTCTTTTATGTCCACTGAGAGCGTATGCACCAAAGACAAATTCCTTGTGTGTCCAATCACACTTGGCCAATAAAGAATTCTATTCTATTCTATTCTATTCTATTCTATTCTATTCTATTCTATTCCGGGGGAAGGATATTGCAAAATCTCCATTCCCACCCCGCTCTGGGACCAGCCAGAGGTGGTATTTGCTGGTTCTCCGAACTACTCAAAATTTCCGCTACCGGTTCTCCAGAACCTGTCAGAACCTGCTGGATTTCACCCCTGCAAGATACGGTTACTGTAGCCTATCTCAGTAGGCAGGGGGCTGGTTTCCTGATCTGGTCTACTTCGTAGGGCTGACACTAATTCAAAACAGTGAACTCACCATATACCAGGAAGCATAAAGTTGTCCAAAATATCCCCATGATGGTTGGAAACACCCTTCAAAGGGGAAACTCTTCTTTCAAAGGATCCTTCGGTGGAAGCTAGGAAACAAGAAACCAAGATATTTAGTCCTGAGATCGGTCTGCCTTGCGCCATAGGTTAGTGGTTCTTGACTTAATTATTCCTTTTCCAGGTATCAAATAATGCAATCATCCCAACAACAACAGCAACAACAAATGAAACACACACAGACACAGGCACACAGGTTTTAGGCAAGCATCTCAGCAGTGGGTAATCCAAATTGGATGCTCAAAATAAGGAATTAAAATTGGTCCATTGCCTCCACGATATACCGGAAGCAGAAGGAGAAGGAGATGGAGGAGGAGGAGGAGAAGGAGAGGTGGAGGAGGAGGAGGAGGAGGAGAGGAGGAGGAGAAGAGGTGGTGGAGGAGAAGGAGAGGAGGAGGAGGAGGAGGAGAGGAGGAGGAGGAGAGGAGGAGGAGGAGGAGAGGAGGAGGAGAAGAGGTGGTGGAGGAGGAGAAGAGGTGGTGGAGAAGAGGGGAGGAGGAGAGGTGGAGGAGGAGAAGAGGTGGTGGAGGAGGAGAAGAGGAGGAGGAGAGGAGGAGGAGGAGAAGAGGGGGAGGAGGAAAGGAGGAGAAGAGGTGGTGGAGGAGGAAGAGAAGAGGTGGTGGAGGAGAGGAGGAGGTAGAGAAAGAGGAGGAGGATCCAAGAGAGGCAGTAAATACAGATTCCCTTGTAAAAATTACAATTTTAATAGCATGAATTTTTAAATTTTTAAATCATATGAAATACCCAATAAAATAAAGCGATATGAAAGAGACCAGTAGCCTTCCTCTGAGGAGTCAAACAGATCAGTCTGGGGCAAACAGCATTGTACTGACACAACACAACCCCACCCACCCTTTCTACCCATGTATTACACAATGTCATAAGCAATCCTCTTAATTATTCTCTTATTTGGGGGATGGAGCTCCATTTGTTTTTGCAGTCCAATGCTGCATTCGTTGTGTTGTTGTTGTTGCTGTTGTGTTGAAAGCCTGCAGGCCGCCATGCCGGAGTCAAATTTAAACTTAGAGCTAACTGTTGAAATAGGCTGCAATTAAAGCTACTTTTTATTTACTTTTCCTTTTTTTTTAACAGTGTTATAAATCTTGCTAGATTGTATTGGTTCAATACAGTGATGTTTATACAATATGATTAGCGATGATCCACATTCCGTTAGATAGCTTAAAGCATTGAAAAAAGAAAGAAAAGGAAAAAATATCAATATTATGTAGGAAGTTAGCACCCACCCCTTTCCTAGAAGAATGAAATATTTTAGGAAATATTAAAAAGGCAGAATATTATGTTTCCCTGGATGAGAAATGGAGAAGCATGTTTTAAAGATGAAGCAGCTCCCCCCCCACCTTTGTCAATGGACCATCATCTGCAACACAATAGGACCCATCTAGCAACAGAAACTCACCACATGGCACCTGGGAAGATTACATCAGCCAGGAAGGCTAGCTAAGACCCCTGCCCCCTGGGAGTCTGACAACCAATCAGGATATTCTTTCTGGGCCCCAGGAAGTTCAAAGCCAGAGAGGAGATAAAACCAGGGGACTCACAGCATCTCGGCCCCTTTTTCTGTTCAGGAACTTAAACCATGTGATCCTGTCCACCATTAAACCATCTTTCCAAGCAGTCTCCATGTTTCCAGTGTCTTTTTTCCCCACTTAGAACTGAACCTAGAAGGATAATTCTTCTAACAATTCATTGTAATTTAGGATGTCCATATTGCAGGCATAAATAATCCAGCAATCTTTGAAGTGATTCGTGGCATGATCATTTAATAGAAAACATAGTTTCTCCTTTTCAGGCAGACATTAAACACTCTATCTATTACAGAAAGGACGGTGCCAAAATCCACCAGCAAAAGTTTCATCTGGGCTGAAGGAGTGGGACATCCAGAGAAGTGTCAAAAAAAATAATAATCAAAAACGGTGGTGATGGAAGTGCTATCAAAGCCCTGCACCTTTTACAGCGCGTGTCACATGTAAAAATTAGGTGGGGTTTCAATCATACAGCCAGAGCTTCCATCTTAACTTTGTCAACCCCACATGGACGGTCATGGCTGTGTAAATTCAATCCTCATTGTTAGTGGCTTATCATGGCATGTGGGCAGATTCAATAAACAGGAGCTCACTTGACCTTTTCCTTGGGGTGCCAGGCACAGGATGGGAGCAGGATTGGGGGGAAAAAACAGGATTGGCCAATCCCTGGCAGTTCACCCCTTATTGGCTGACAAATCTGTGCCCTCAGAATAACAAAGGGACCTTGGAGGTCTTCTAGTCCAACTGCTGAAGCAGGAGACCCTACCCCATTTCATACATGTGACTACCCAGTCTATTCTTAAAAACCTCCAGTGATGGACCACCGACAACTTCTGAAGGCAAGCTGTTCCACGGGTTAATTGTTCTCACTGTTAGGAAATTTCTCCTTAGTTCAAGGTTGTTTCTCTCCTTGATATGTTTCCACCCATTGTTTCTTGTCTTGCCTTTGGAGAATAGGTGGAGACCCTCTTCTTTGTGGCAGCCCCTCAAATATTGGAACACTGCTGTCATGTCACCTCATCCTTCTTTTCATAAGACTAGACATACCCAGTTCCTGCAACCGTTCTTCATATGTTTTAGCCTCCAGTCCCCTAAGCATCTTTGTTGCTCTTCTCTGCACTCTTTCTAGAGTCTCAATATCTTTTTTACACCGTGGCGACCAAAACTGGATGCAACAGTCCAAGTGTGGTCTTACCAAGGCATTATAAAGTGGTATTAACACTTCACTCAGCTACCGCTCACCCTGATTGGCAGGCAGTTTCCTACATGGCCTGAGCACACAGCATTCTGGAAAAGTCTGAAATGGTTAGACTCTTAATTGGGCTTTAAATTAGAACTAGAAGATTTTGGAGAGAAAAGGTCTGAGGAGGTGGGTGAACCTGAACATGAGGTTTTAAAAAAAATCCCTTACACATGCAGAGTCAACACGGACAGAAGCTTGCAGTGGAATATTTAACCAGTGAAAATTCTTAGGACTGTCTTTATGCTCTGTGTGCAAAAAAAGTGGCAAGCTCTAAGTCCTATAGATCTTTGTAAAATCACTTTTTTTTTGAGAGGGGGGAGGGAGGGCGGGGAGAAAGTTTTAAAGTCTTGTAGAACTTTCACCCAGTTAATTAACTCCATTGGCAAGAGGGCACATTGAATTTAGCCCATACCCAAACCAACTGCGGGATGGTTTAGCACAATCAATGTGCCAACCTTTTCTCTGTGTTGTAACAGAGAAGGAGAAGGAGAAAGAGAAGGGGAAGGGGAAGGGGAAAGGGAAGAAGAGGAAGAGGAAGAGGAAGAGGAAGGAGGAGGAGGAGGAGGAGGAGGAGGAGGAGGAGGAGGAGAAGGAGAAGGAGAAGGAGAAGGAGAAGGAGAAGGAGAAGGAGAAGGAGAAGGAGAAAGGGAAGGGGAAGGGGAAAGGGAAGAAGAGGAAGACGGAGAGGAAGGAGGAGGAGGAGAAGGAGAGCGGGAAGGAGAAGGAGAAGGAAGTGTGAAGGAGATAGACAAGAAAGAGTGAGTGGAGAAGGAGAGTGTTGAAGTTGTTTTTCTGGCAATTGCTTTAGGAGCAATTCTTTCTGCAGCTGGCCAATCCCTCCTCACTGCTCTGAGTGCGAATTCTGCCTGGGATGCCTTTCAAGCACCCTTCCCCCAGTCTCAGTCTTGCTGCCTTGGCATGAAGCCAAAGGTCCTGTCTGTTAGTGGCCTCTGTAATCACTTTCTTTCTTGCTACATTCCTCTCCTTTACCTTTTTTACAATTCAAAGTTCAGATTGCATGACTGAAGGAGGTACAAGATGTTCTCTTTCTTTCTTTTTTTTTTTCTGTAAGTATAGCTCTAATTCATGCATTACTTCATTGCATTTTTATAGCACTGTCATCTGCAAGGATGATGTTTAGAATACCTTTTACTCTGAATATCAACCCCACCGGTTTACCTCTACAGCCCATAAGTTCATATTCAGTGTAACACAGCACAGTCAGGTAAAGAGCTGAAAAGACAGCATACATTATGCTAAATGGCAGTATACAACATAATTTATTTTAATTTTGGTGGGGTTTTTCCCCCACTGGCTGAGCATGTAAGGCAGACTACAGATTTGACTTACGTCTGATTCAGTATATTGCAGAAACCTGAAAAAAAAAAATCAAGCAAGGTTGGTTGTATGAATGCACCCAAATATTATTAGACTTGATCTGCCCTGCCTCCCTACAGTTTCCTGAGGGGCAAACTTCCTTTCCATACAGTATCTGATCCTGCTCTGGAGCTTCTTCCTAGACAGACTTAACTTATGTTCTCAATGTCTTTCCTTCCTTAATGGACTTTTTGAATGGAGTGGAAAGACCCACATACACCAGAAAAAAAAAAAAGAAAGAAAGAAAGAAAGAAAGAAAGAAAGAAAGGAAGGAAGGAAGGAAGGAAGGAAGGAAGGGAGGAGGAGGAAGGAGGAGAAAGGAAAGAAAGAAAGAGGAAGGAAGGAGGAGGAAGGAGGAGGAAGGTAGGGGAGGAGGAAGAAAGGAAGGAAGGAAGGAGAAGGAAGAAGAAAGAGAAGGAAGGAAGGAGGAAGGAAGGAAGGAAGGAAGGAGAAGGAAGGAGGAGGAAGGAGGAGAAAGGAAAGAAAGAAAGAGGAAGGAAGGAGGAGGAAGGAAGGAAGGGGAGGAGGAAGAAAGGAAGGAAGGAAGGAGAAGGAAGAAGAAAGAGAAGGAAGGAAGGAAGGAAGGAAAGAAGGAAGGAAGGAAGGAAGGAAGGAAGGAAGGAAGGAAGGAAGGAAGGGAAGGATATTTGGTTAATCTTCTTTTAGTACCCAAAACCCAAAAGAAGATTAACCAAATATTAAAAGTGAAATTTTTCCCTTGGAAAATCTGAAGCTGGTGAACAGTGCTTACTAGGTGCTTACATGGTCTTTCAATCATTTAGCTGATGCTTATGAATATGCCTTGTACCTATTCCTTCTCTAAAGAGCATGTACCGAAGCACACCGATGCGTGTGCAAGCAAACACAGAGGTATGCCCTAGGGATGAATCTGAATTTGAATGGAGACAGATTCCACCAAAGTGACAGAGTCACAGACCCAGAAGTGAAAGGAGAGGAAACCAAAAGTATTTCCAAGCATGAGCAGTGAACCCAAAAGCTCTCCTCCTCAGCACTTTTCACACATCTGGCACAAAAGTTACCCTTCCCTCCCCCCCCTTCTAAAATCCAGTCATTGTTTTCCTGGCCCCCATAAACCCATAAAGAAAAAAAAACTTACCAAAAGACGCGTAGCTTGGCCCAGATGAATGGAAGACAGCAAGATCCTGTGCAGCATTCAGAACATCTGGCAGGTTGGGAGAACCATGGCATTCACCCTTTCAGATACTGCAACTGACAGGATGCGGTCGTCCGTTGCCCTCCCTTGCAGCTAAGAGAACTTGTAACTCAGGGAAAAAGCATTTTGAAAATCTCTGAACCCGTCACGCCCATCAACTTTCCGCCAAAGGTGAGTGAACTTTTCCCCAATTGGAGCCTCTTGGCTGCTTGTCAAAAGCGAAACTCGTGATTCTGTCTTGGTCCAGAAAATGCCCCATGCAGAAAAGGCCATCCCTCTTCTCATTCATTTTCTTGAATGAACCCAAATGCCATTACTACCAATGATGTTTTTCCTCACCAGTCTATAGCTAGACATGTAGTCTTCCCTGTGAGACTTATTTCCATTTCTCTTTTAAGATGCTCCAGAACAAGCTGCTAGATTTTATGCGACAAAAATGTCTCCATTTAATAATAATAATAACTTTATTGTCATTGATTGTACGTGCATACACAGTATACTCATACAACAAAATTCACTTAACACCCAAGGATCAGGTCCAACACACATAACAATCTCCAAACACCCCACCACCCACCACAATTCCCCACCCCTAAACCACCAAACATCCACACAACAGACCAAGTCATGCTGTCCAATAGCTCACTGATGGTAGCCCTTGAGTTCATTGTTGAGTGCAATTATAGCTCTGGGATAAAAACTATTCAGAAAATGTGTGGTCCGAGTTTTAATTGTTCTGTATCTTCTGCCAGAAGGCAACACTCCAAAAAGATTGTAAGCAAGATGGGAAAAGTCTCTGAGAATGTTATGCAACTTTCTCAAACAGCCAGATTCGAAGATGTCGTCCAGGGTTGGTAGCTGGAGCCTGATGATATTCTGGGCAGTTTTAATGATTCACTGTAGAGCTTTTTTGTCCGCTACAAAGCTGCTCGCATACCATGAAAGAATGCCGTATGTCAGGACACTCTCAATGGTGCTGCGATAGTAGGACAAAAGTAGATGCTGAGATAGATTTATCTTCCTGAGCATTCTCAGGAAGTACAGCTTCTTCTGTGCCTTCTTCGCAAGCATTTCTTTAGACACATGCACTCTCTTTCTATCATCTTTCTATCTCTACCTCTACTTCTGTTTATCTTTATCTGTTTATCCATCCATCCATCATTTTCCATGGATGCATGGCAGTGGTGAAATCCATTTTTTTTTACTACCAGTTATGTGGGCATGGCTTGGTGGGTGTGGTGTGGCTTGGTGGGTGTGGCTTGGTGGGCATGGCAGGGAAAGGATACTGCAAAATCTCCATTCTCTCCCCGCTCCTGGGGGAAGGATATTGCAAAATCTCCATTCCCACCCCACTCTGGGGCCAGCCAGAGGTGGTATTTGCCGGTTCTCCGAACTGCTCAAAATTTCCGCTACGGGTTCTCCAGAACCTGTCAGAACCTGCTGGATTTCACCCCTGAATAAAGGCTATAATAAGGCCTTCCTTTAAAAAACTGGAAGCTGGACAGAAAAATTTCCCTGCTATGCTTTTCATGACTTGATAGGATGAGGCCACTGTGCAAATAGCAATAGCACTTAGACCCATAGACCGCTTCATGGTACTTTACAGCCCTAAGCGGTTTACAGAGTCAGCATATTGTCCCCAACAATCTGGGTCCTCATTTTATCCACCTCGGAAGGATGGAAGGCTGAGTCAACCTTCAAACGCTCAAAACAACCCCCAAAGATTATATATATCCTTTTGCTGAGTGCCTTTATTTCTGATTCAAATTGCCAAAGGGGTGGTTGTGACATCAGCATAGAGATACATATATTCAACAGCACAGTTGCGGTAAGTCTTTTTCCCTGATGCACTTCGCATTTAGATCCATTTCTCCTTTTATTTTTCTCAGGTTCAACAATCAGAGCCTGCTACCAATTCTGCCCTGCATTTCATTATCACTTGAGTAAGCAGAAGGAATCCTGCCAAGAACATCTCTGGTGGTTTTATTTCAGTCCACTTTTGCCCTTGGTATGCCTCAGAAGAAAGTGCAATCTGCATTTAGTATATTTACTTTGGTTTATCAGTCCTTGAAACTGTTCTGTTTGCAGGGTCTTTAACCTAGGCTCCTGGTTACAGAGTAACCAATCACATATGCATCATACTCAGTAGTTTTTATGTCTGAGGATGCATGTCTATAAGGATCGTATTTCAGGTCTCGTCTTCTGACATTATCTTTTTTTTTTTTTAAGAAATCTACATGAATTCATTTGTTTCTTTTATTAGTTTATAACCCAAGAGACATTGGCATTCTATAATGGAGATAAGCAACAGTTTTGAACTATAGTTTTATAATGTATTTATAGGTTGCCAGGTAATTTAAAACAATTTCAAAACACAGTTCAGGCCCTTTTTTTATGCTTAAGATTACATATAGTTCCCAAAGATCTGCAGTGTGATCATTTTCTTTTAGAAAATAATGTTTTAAAAAAGCAGAGATAATAAAATCATAAAGTTTGCAGCTATTACTCTGGTTCTCAATGCCTTATCGGCATGAAACTTTAAAAAGCAGGTTATAAACGGAGCTACAACTTAAATGCAGGATTAAACACAGGATATAAATCTTTATAATATCTACCCCTCTTCAAGATTCACCATAACCATCACTGCCATCTATCTAAATCTGGGGTCTGCAACCTGCGGCTCTGGAGCCGCATGTGGCTCTTTCACCCCTCTGCTGCGGCTCCCTGTCACTCAAAATATGCATCATAACTGCCAATGTGCGACACCCATCGGAATATGATTTATTGAGCTTTTCAACCCCTGGTAGGCCAAATCCAAGAAATGAAAAGTTTCAGAAGAAAACAGAACATTTAATTCAACTACATATGCTAGTTTTGTGGCCGCTCAAGAAATAGTCAGGCACCGGAAGGGTTTTGTGGCTCCCAGTGTTTTCTTTTCTGTGGGAAACGGGTCCAAATGGCTCTTTGAGTGTTTAAGGTTGCAGACCCCTGATCTAAATCAAAGCAATTTCTTTTTAAACTGGGGGTAGGGGTGGATCAAACCCTTTCTTGATGCAGAAAATCAAATTAAAAAAAAAAAAATCCAAATGCTGCAAACTATCCCTGCAGGTTGTTAAGCTTTTAGGAAGGAATAGCAGGCAGCATCTCCTCCCAGCAAGCATTGTATGTTCAGTTCTAAAGCTCTCCCTGTTGAATTTCTGCCTGCAGTGCAATGCAAGCAGTTGGACAGAGGCATTGACATTGACATGTTGCAAAGAGGCATTAACACTCCAGCTGCCTTCCCACCATTCTGCTAACCAATGGCAAGTCTGCAGGCTAAACCAGTTTCCCGTTTAACCCTGGTTAGTTCATTGGTGGCTCATTGTATTTATTGGGTGAACAATAGCAACTGCTGCATAATCTTTGTGGGAATCCAAAAAAGAGGGGGGGGGGGGCTTCAGTCACTAGTTCAAGCGAGTTGTCTGAACGCGCAAGCCGACAAGCCTTCCCTAGCAAAGGCTCCCAGAGGTCGCCATGGATACGGCGACTCCCCGGTTGCTATGGCTACGCGGCAAAGCCCCGGGGCTCGAGGCAATCCCAGAAGCCCCCGCGGCGAGCTCGCTTGGGTTCAGGAATGGTCGCTCACTGTCATCTACGTCATCAGGGCGCGACGTCCAGCCAGGGGGAATTGCGGAAGCGGGATCCGGGGCGGCGATGAGCGCGCGGTTCCTCCGAGCCTGGCGGGGCGGGTGGGGCCGGGGCCGCGGGAGGGGCCACGGGACCCCCCCGGGGGAGGCCCCGAGGCGCGAGGAGCCCCCCTGGCGAGTCCTCTTCTTTGGCACCGACCACTTCTCCGCAGAGATCCTCCGAGCGCTCCAGGCAGCCCGGTGGGTCTTTCGCGGGGGGGGGGGGAAGGGGGGGGGGGAGGGGAGAAGGGTGGGGGGGGGGGAATTTGGGGGGTCACCCCAATTTAATGCCCCCCCCAAACCTCAGCAGCTGTGAGGACTTCAACTCCCAGAATCCCCCAGTCAATCATGGCTGGCTGGGGGATTCTGGGAGTTGAAGTCCACCCCACCCCAAAGGTGCTTTTCCAAAAGGCAACTGGACTTTCTTGGTTTTTTGTTTTTGTTTTTCCTTGCAAGCCTCCAAGAAGAACTGAAGAAGCTTCTTGGATGAGAAGCAAAATGTCTTTCAAGGGAAAGAGAAAAGTCCAGTTGCTCTTTTGGAAAAAGCACTTTTGGGACAACCATGACCTGGATCAATGGTGGGTTTCAAATTTTTTTTACTACCGGTTCTGTGGGCGTGGCTTGGTGGGCGTGACAGGGGAAGGATACAGTAAAATCTCCATTCCCTCCCCAATTCAGGGGTAGGTTACTGCAAAATCCCCATTTCCTCCCGATCAGCTGGGACTTGGGAGGCAGAGAATAGATGGGGTTGAGGCCAGTCAGAATTTTTACTACCGGTTCTCCGAACTACGCAAAATTTCTGGTACCGGTTCTCCAGAACTGGTCAGAACCTGCTGAAACCCACCTCTGACCTGGATGACTGAGAAATCTCCATAGACACAAAGAGCAAGCCAATATTATATTTGTCGCCTGCTTAGATGACAAATGGTTAATTCTATTAACCAGGTTAATCCAGGTTAATTCCATCTTGGTTTCCAGCCTCTTGACAGTTGCTGACAGTTGGGAAGCAGTGCTGCAAACAGTTGAGTGGAGTCAACACAATAAGAGTGTCATAAAACCTGCTTAGCTTAATAAACCAAAATCCCCCCTTTTAATTCTTAAACCAGTTTATAAATGGAGAGCAAATGAGATGCATCAATAGGAAGATCCAGGGATTGGGTGCCAAATCTACAGCAGGCAGTAACCCCTGACCAACCTTGGCTGGTTCCTATCAGCCCAGCATGGTTGAATTTGGCTACAATAGGAGATGGAAGAACATCAGCAAATGCGCGACTTTAAGCTGGGATGGGAAGAAAACAATAGCAAATCGCTTACAGCTTTTTGCTATTGTTGATTTGGGAGGTAAGCTTGGCCCAAAGGAGATGCTAACTTTGGCGGTTCCAGGTGACTCTAACTTTTTGACAGGGCTCACACCTATGGATAAACCACATTATTGGTTGGATTTTTGAGTTGGTGTTTCACCCAATTAGGCAAAAAAGCCTTATAAACCATAGTATTTTCCTGAGTTAATCCACCCACCCGGTTGTGATTTTGTTGCACTAGTTAAGCACACAAGTTAAGAGATGGATGATTGATTGCATAAGAAAATCTTTGCCTGGCTGTATTTGAATCATAGGAGGGAATTCTGGATGCTGACTTAGACATGACAGAGCTGCTTATCCATTAATCCCACTATTGGCTAATTTAATTGTCATGGACAAGAAGGTTTCCTTTTCTTCAACAGCCTTGATTCTGTTCAGTTGAAGATGCTTGATATAGAACTTAAAATCTTCACAGTCATAATGCATGCTGTAAATATGACCTGAAAACCCTCATATCCCTGAAAAGCAAAGGCAATATGTCAGTGGCAGAATTATAAGCCACTGACAAGGTCATAGGATAGCACAGATAGGAACAGAACTGAAATTCAATATGGGGAACACTTGCTTTGAATATAGAAACTCCATTAAGCCCTGGGTCTGAGTAATGGCTAATGTAAGGTTCCCTACATTTACAAGTAAATTCATAAAGGTTCCTAAAATAAGCACTTCATTGTGATAAAATACAGCTTCCCATCTTTCTTTGGCAATCCAATTAAAATAGTAGATTTAATATTTAAGTCTTTTTAAAGGATCTCCATGGGTTGCTATAGTTGTGGAGGTGGTCAGAAATATTAAGTATCTGGGGGTGCAGATAACTAACAGTTGGCCTCTTCATATGTTATCCTTAGTGAAGTGTTCAAACCAGCATTTGCATTTCCTGCATCAGATGAGAGCTCATCTTTCTCTTTTTGTCCGGACCACTTTCTGAAGAGGCATGGTTGAGACTGTTTTAACAAACTGCGTCAACTAAATTGAAACAAGCTTGGACAGCAAACCACTGCCAAAATCTAAAACCCGAGCCACAAATATTTTCTATTATTTCAAAACTGCATCACTGTTAGATTTGATGGCAGCGGTGCCTCCGATAGAAAGTCCATACAGAGAGTGGGGAGGACAGCAGAGAAGATTATAGGAAGCTCGCTTCTCGTTATTCAGGATACTGCTTATAAGCGCTATGTGCTTAGAGTTTGAAGCATTGTTAGAGACCCCACACACTCACGGTCTGTTTCTGTTGCTCCCCTCTTGGAGGAGGTTTCGAAGTCTTTCTAGCAGGACTACCAGATTCTATAACAGCTTCGTTCCCTAGGCCATCCGTCTGGTAAACTCACAAGATTCATTTTTCTTGCCATGTACATGTATACATCCAAATTAGACTGTGATGTTTCTCTATGTCATATATGTCTGTGTATGTGGTTATATGTGTAATGGTTATCTTTTGAGAGCTGAATGCAATAAAATTTCATTTTAACGTATGCGGATTAGTGTACATTTAAAGTGACAAAATTTTTATTCTATTCTATTCTCCCCTGCAAGGGCAGAGTGCCAAGGCCAGACCAGCTTGTGGATCACCTGGAGGTGGTGACTCTACCCCCCAGTCACTCAAAGGTACTCCCTGTGAAGAAGTATGCGGAGCAGTTTCAGCTCCCCGTCCACATCTGGCCTGATGTAGGTTCATGTGAGAGTTTTGACATTGGCGTGGTGGCATCGTTTGGACGTTTGCTTAGCGAGGACCTCATCCGAAAGTTCCCCTAGTAAGAATTATCACACACACAAAAACACACTTTCTGAGTGTATTTATCACACAACTTTTTCTGGCTTTTAGATTAAAGGAA
The DNA here is from genome assembly GCF_029531705.1 of Pantherophis guttatus. The sequence goes on along the minus strand of NW_026844064.1, from coordinate 49,763,671 downwards.
AGGTTCCTTCTATAATGTTTCTATAATGATTCTATAATCAAACATTATATAATGTTTGATTGTATACAGGGGTGGAAGGGCCAAGTTCTTTATGACAATTCCTGCATAGGTATCTAATTTGTTGTATTATTTGTGCTATCATCTAATGGCTTTCCCTGGCGGCTTATCACCTCCTCATTTCTGATTTTGTCAACCCAATTTATATGTAACAGCCACCTGTAAATTCACATTTCAAATGGCTTTTCTGTCAGAGACCAACTCTCCACTCCGTAGAGCAGGATAGAAAAGATGCAACATCTGACAAGCCTGATTTTCAGTCTTAGGCTTATGTCATGACTGCAGACCTTTTTCATTTTGAAGAATGCTGTTCGAACTTTCTCTATCCTTGTCTTTACTTCAAGATTTAACAAGATTTAAAAATGATAAAAATGAGGTAATTGATTGGTTACAGCAAGATACCCAAATCAGCATGGGCTGTGAATTACAGGAGTTATAATCCAAAGATCTGGCTGGCTGGAAAGAATTGCATTGTCAATTTTCTTGCTTTGTAAAATCATGTATTCTTATAGGTTTTTTTACACATTTTCCTTTTTTGTGTTTTAGTTATATTGAACACTGAAATGTCAGTAAAAATTACTCCTCACTTCTACATGACATTATATGTTGTGCTTGTTACATTTCTGAATTTTTAACTTGATCGTTTTATCCTTAAAAATGTCTGGGAGTCATTTTGAAGTCCAATGGTATAAAAATATAATAAATAAAAATGTTACCGGATTGTTGTCATCTTGTTCTAATTACCCAATATTTTGACCCAGTGGCATGCTGAATGTCCACCCCAGCTATCTTCCGCGGTGGCGTGGCCCTGCACCCATCATCCACACCGTGCTCCATGGAGATACAGTAACCGGGGTCACAATTATGCAGATCAGGCCTAAGAGGTACGTTGGCTGTTTCATTCAGCATCCAGTCTGGAAAGACCTGGCTGTGAGAATTACTGGTATTAAGTAAGAATTTGTAAGAAACTGTAAGAATTATTACTAAGAATGATTATGTAATAATAATGAAAATATAATTATGTGGATGCTCTATCCCGGGAGGTTTTTTTTTAAAGTTTTTTTTTTTATTTTTCATCAACATATTTAAATGTACAGTCTCTTATCCATCATTAATCATTATTCTTATTTTTTTACTTTCATTTGTTAATTGTTCGGGCCTGCTCTTTTACCATTTCCTCTCCTTTATTTTACCACAACCTTTCCTCTTCCTCTTCCCTTCTCTTCCTCCTTCTATCTCTTTCTACTTTCCTCATTCCTCCTCTCCCTGGAGGTTTTTAAGAAGAGACTAGTAAAATTTCAGAGATGGTTCTCCTGCTTGAGCAGGGGGCTGGACTAGAAGACCTCCAAGGTCCCTTCCAGCTCTATTCTATTCTAACATATTCTAAGCAGGGGAACAGCTTTCACTTCTGAAATTGTGTGCGCAGCATCACTGGAGGTTTTCAAGAAAAGATGGGACAATCTTTTGTCCAAAATGGTTTGAAGATTCTTGCACAAGGCATGAGGTTGGACTAGAAGACCTCCAAGGTTCCTTCCAATCCTTTGATTCTAATATTCAAAGCCCATTACTAAAAGCCTTTTTAAAACAAACGTATCAATGCAGCAGTCACGGTCTCCATTCAGTCTCTCCACTATTTAGTTTTTAGATGCTATGTAGAATCTGACAAAATGCTTCATGCAATATGTTCTTTTCCCAGGTTTGATGTTGGCCCAATTATTAAACAAGAAGAATTTGCCGTTCCACCCCGTTGCTCAGCAAAAAAACTGGAGCCCTTGTTATCCAAAGAAGGTGCAAACATGGTAAATGAACTCTCTTGCTTAATGACATTTTTCTCCAGTGAAAACAATTATGGGAGATACAGATAAATGCCAAAAGCGTTTTCTCAGTTGGAAAGCAGCTGTTCTGAGCCCATGGTAATTTCAAACAGTCGTTAAGTGACTGATCGTAAGCCGAGGCCTATCTGTAATAACATCTGAGTCTCTCTCTCTCTCTCTCTCTCTCTCTGAGAACTTACGTAGATTGCATAGATCAGTGATTTTCAAACTTGGCAACTTTAGATTGTATGGACCTCAACTCCTGGAATTCGCCAGCCAGCCTTGGTATAAACCAGGTGTCAGGGTAATGATGATTTAAAGCTGACCAGCCCTTTAAGACTGAGGATGAATCAGCAGGGTTATTGCCCTTTAAGAAGCTGTCTATATAAAGGAGGCCATTAGAGGGCATCTCTTTCTCCTTGTGTATCACTCACTCTCCTCATCGCGTATATCTGCATTATAGTTCTCCGTGTAGAGTTGAAGATTGATTGATTGCCTGGCTTTGCTTAGCACGTGGGGCCACCTGGAAAACGTAAGGGGCCGTCCTGCATCGCTTTGGCCTGGTCTACCCAATGGGAAGAGGAAACATCGGGCCAGCATGGCTTCGGCCCGGTCTACCCAAGAGGAAACATGCCAGCAGTTTGGAAAGTGGCATCAAGCTGGCCATGTTCACCCACCCACTGACCACACCCACCCAGTCAGCCATGCCTAGTGAGTGGCGTCAAGCTGGCCACGCTCACCCAGTCAGCCATGCCCGGCCAGCCCTCCGAAGTCAACCACAGCCCTGATGCGGCCCTCAATGAAATTGAGTTTGACAGCCCTGGTATAAACCATTCTGATAGATTTGTAAAACCGGTATTTTCATACAGCTGAGCCCCCCCAGGACCTGGATAGTTCCTGAAGCTATTTCACTGGTTGTAACCATCTAAAGTGCAAAAGTCCACAAATTCCATTTCCAGTAGAGGGTTTGAACCTCATAGAATAAGATCTGGCTACCACAGAACTCGTAGAATAAAATCTGGCTCGGATCAGTCCTAGTAAGGATGGAACTGGTCACTTCCTGCCTCTTGGCGATCAGTGCTTATGACAGTGTTGGCGAACCTTTTCGGCACTGAATGCTGAAATGGGAATGTGCGTGCGCCCATGCCAGAAACTGAAAGAGCAGCCACCCGGTGCGCATGCATGTCCTGGGAAAACCAAGTGGCCCATGCGCATGCATGTGCCGGAAACTGGAAAAGCAACCACCTGGTGTGCGCGCACCGGGCAGCTGCTTTTCCGGTGCTCCCGCACACGTGAAGACCAGCTGGCCGGCGCCCCGGCTCACGTGCCTGGAGAGATGGCTCTGTGTGCCACTTCTGGCACGCGTGCCATAGGTCCGCCATCACGGGCTTATGAGAAGGAGAATCTCTTCTTCATTTGGACTTAACACACATTCTGGATTTTTTTTTTCTCAGCTGATTGCCGTTTTGCACAACTTACCAGAAAGTTTAAGCAAGAAGAAAGAGCAACCCAAAGAAGGAGTGACACAGGGTATTTATCGCAAGTTTCATGTATAATGTAGATATTAGCTAGCTGCGATATGAGCCTTTGCTAAGTAGACCCTTGTAACACATTTTCCGTGATTCTCCCTGCTTCCTTCCTCCCTTTTAAACTTGAATACTTTGTAATAAAGTTGAACGCTTGGCAGCTGAGGGTTAAATTTTGAGGGTGTCAGAGAAGCCCAATGTCCCTTAATTTAAAGATGGAAGAAGAGGGAGCACCCATTACTTTGTCAACCAAAAAGTATCGCTTCTAAACGTTACTGGGACATTGGAAAAGATCATTTAAATTGTTTAAAAACGCGGGACGAAAAGAGATCGGTTTTCTTTTTATTTTCCTCTAAAGCTCCGAAAGTCACTATTGCAATGAGCTGCATTCAGTGGGAAGAACAAACTGCTGAGCAGATACTCAGGCTACATCGTGCCTTAGGAGCCATGGTAAGGTCAGCCTCTCGGAGAACAGGTTGCTTATCAATCATACATTTAAATTCAGAAACAGCTTTTTGCAAAAACAATCTTGATTTTTCAGCCCTTGGATGAAACTGGGTTGGTGGTGGGAATGGAACTATATTCTGGAATTACAGTGTAAATTTTTTTTAAATAGGGAAATATTGCAGAATACTTTTTTTTGATGTGATGGATTTTTTAAGGAATAAAATGGAGCATATATAAAAAATACGCCCTACAAATGAGTAAGAGGAGCTTAAGTTCCTCTTACTGAATTCTGAGTCCCCTCTCAGAATTTAACCTGGCAAAGGCAAAATGCAAATTCTTTTGGTTCTATTATGGTTCCTTTCCAATTAAAATACAGTTAAAATACAGTATCTAGTGCATGGGTCTAGTCCACCGCGTCACGTTGCCGTCACGTGATGTTTCACAACGTTTTTCCCATTCGCAGAGCGGGGGTGGGATGGGGTGCGGGATGCCAGTTTGACCCCCCTGATCTAGTAGATTAGCTTCCTACTTAAAGTATTTTTCGGACTATAAGACTCACCGGAGTATAAGACATACCAAGGTTTTGAAGAGATAACAAGAAAAAAATTGTTTTTGACCTCCCCAGGCCCCAGGAGCACTCTTCAGGCCTCCCAAACCCTCTGCGCATCCCGTTTTTGCAAAAAATGGGCCCGTTTATGGCTTCCCAAACCCCCCACATGTCACAATTTTGCCCTCTCCAGTCCCCAGGACTGTTTTTCGAAAAACAGCCTGTTTTTCGTGAAAATGGGGAGCGTGGGGTGGGATTTTGGTAGGCCAAAAATGGCTGTATTTGGTATATTAGACGCACCAATATTTTCACTCTCTTTTAAGGAGGAAAAAGTGTATCTTATACTCTGAAAAATATGGTAAACCAAATTCATTTCAGTGAAAAATATTCACATTTGTCTTTCCTCAGATTGGGAGGAAAAACTGGTCTGGTTCTTGTAACTGACCCTGAAAGAAATCATTAAATTAAATTTGACATAAGTGGGAGTTAGATTCTATTCGAAGTGAAGAAGAAGAATTTAACAGAAATGTATGTGATCTACAACTATATAACTCATACAGTGCTGTATGTTTTTAGATGCCTCTAAAGACACTGTGGATGGGTTGTAGTGTAAAACTATTGGACTTCGAAGAAGAGGAAATGCTACCAGATTTTACTGGTACTTATGAGAGACCTCTAGCACTCTGATCGACAACACGTGAATACTGGCAGTGTGTAAATAACGACAGACGGTCTGTGAAACAAAACTGAACACTTTCTGACTTCCCGTTTTGCAAATCCTCCCTTTTTTTTTCTTGTTGGAATCAGACTGCTTGAGTGCATTCTTCTTTCTAGGAACATTAAATCCCTTATCTTTATTATTTATTTATTTATTTATTTATTGGTTCGATTTATATGCCGCCCTTCTCCGGAGACTCAGGGCGGCTTACAATGCGTTAAGCAATAGCCTTCATACTTTTTTGTATATACCTGCTTAGTAGTATAGATTTATAGTAATATAAATCTTAGACTGATCTGTAGGAAAATGTTGAATGAGAAGAATGACTCTCTGTTTGGTGCCTACAAAGAGAAGTGAGGAATATTCTCTTTTGGTTGCCCTCTGTGACAACGTATAGGACATTAGTAATAAGAATTGATAATAGAATAGAATAGAATAGAATAGAATAGAATAGAATAGAATAGAAAATAGAATAGAATAGAATAGAATAGAATATGGAATGGGAATGGAATGGAATAGAATAGTAGAATAGAATAGAATAGAATAGAATAGAATAGAATAGAATAGAATAATGGAATGAAGAAAGAATAGAATAGAATAGAATAGAATAGAATAACAATAACAATAACAATAACAATAGAACAGAATTCAAAATAGAATAGAATAGAATAGGAACGGAACGGAACGGAACGGAACAGAATAGACTAGCACTAGCCCTTACCCTGTTTCACAGCCCTCTAAGTGGTTCACAGAGCCAGCCTATTGCCCCCAACAATCTGGGTCCTCATTTCCCTGATCTTGGAAGGATGGAAGGCTGAGTCAATCTTGAGTTGCTCAGAATCGAGCTGCTGGAGTGAACAGTGAGCTAGCCAAAATATGATTTTAGTCACACTTTGGAACTTGGATTTTACTGTTGCAGAGGCAAGAACGACCTAACTGTTTATACGTTCTACAGATAAGGTTGTCGCTGAAAAAGAAGCAACTCCAGGGTTGGTGCTGTACCACAAACAATTAAAGATCCTGATCATCCGATGCAAGGTAGGTTTGGGTGTGTGTACATGTGATATTCTTACTCCTGTTTAAGACAGACGGGGTCCCAAAATGTGTGCTGTTTCCATTTCATCTGAGAGATGAGGGAAGAGAATGCCAGTCAAATGCAACTTTTATTGCATTTTTTTTTGTTACATATTTATTTACATGTTTATTTTTGTCCCTCCTCACTACTGTTAGTATTAAACTCTTTTTATCAACTCAGTCCCTGAGTCTTCTCTGAGGAGCGTCCATAAGTTTTCTAAGTTGCCCTTTACAAATCAAAATGCATTTTTTTTTTTTAAATTGGAATTTAACAACGTCAGGATGCTGGATACTATTGTTGTGCCCGCCAGCGGCCTGTGGAGAGCTGGCAGCAGAGTCGGACAGTGAGGAGGTTGGGGAGGAACATGGGCCAGTCCTGGAATCTGGGGAAGACTCGGATGAGGGCTCTGCGTCAGAGGCAGAGAGGGGGCCAGGGCCATCTGGGAGTTATGTGCCGCCTCCGGAGCCTCCAGAGTCAGACATCAGCAAGGCAGAGGAACAGGGAGAGCCTGTTCCCAGTGCATGCATGCGCAGAGCTGCCAGAAGGCAAGAACAGTTCAGACAAAAGGGATGACTTGGGAGTAGGATGATTGGCTCTTCCCATAAGACATAAAGGAGGAGCAAAGGTACATGAGCCTTTGCAGGAAGCAACTTTGTTTGTTCTGGTCAGTTTAAATTTTGAAGCTCCATTTTGACTCTATGCTCCGTGTGGCCTTGCAAAGCTTATTGCCAATTAGGTCTTTGGCAGTATGTCAAAGGAGATAAAGGTGGGTACTTATCAGCCTTATCTCGAAGGACTGTGGCAGACTTCTGTCAGACTCTTTACAAACTATTTGTGACTCATTACGGGCTGTGAATGAACAGAATTCACAGCCGTTGAAATAAAAAGAGGGTTTTGGGGATTAATTGTGTGCTTTTTACTGTCTCAGGAAGCCTAGATCAGAACACCTATATTAGTTTCCACCTAAACTTCTTGCAATGGAATCACTTCTGGTGGGTTTGCAGAGTTTGCTAAGCTTTTGGTGCGTGTGCGCATATGTGTGTGTTCTCTCCCCTCTTTTCCCTTTCTAGGAAGGTTGGGTTGGAGTCAGATCTATTATACATAAAAAGAAATTAACGGCAACCGACTTCTACAACGGCTACCTACATTCTTGGCCACAGAACAATTCTCAAACGGCTCTCAAGAACTGCCGGTTTCAAACACTGAAGCTGACCACCGTGAAAAAGAAGCCGAAAGGTTCACCGAATGCGCAGAATAATTGTGATACAGTTTTCAGCAACGCGTGAAAGTACCAACTCTGTATGAAGAGCCAAATTGGAAGCGTCTCAGCTCGTCCCAGATTTGACCAATGGAAAACAGTGATGGGAGAAAATAAACCATTGTAAAGGCAGTGTTGTGCAGCTAATATTGTGGAATGGATAACACAAAAGACTAGTAACCTGGAGAGTGTGTTTATTCTTTGTATTTAAAGCTTCAAAACACTCTCAGCCTTGCATGTCTGATTTTTCTCAGGAGCCGTACTTTCCAGTTCTGGATCCATCTTTTACCAACTTAAAAATACAATTGAGCAGTTAAGGACACACATGTTATATTATTGAACAATAAATGGTTTTTGTACATGTTTGCGTAGGCGTATCACACAAATCATTGCGACGGCTGATATTTTAGAATGCTGACTTGTGTAATATAATTGGTTCCACGTAGGAATCTGTTCCTAATGCCCTTCAGAATCCAGAATCATCAAGGTGAGAATTCCCGATACGTAAACTTTATTGAAGAAAAGCTAACAAGAATTGTAACCAGTGGGGATACACAAGTGTAAACACACAGGGCCCTCACCCACATCTCCTTTTGCAACTTTTTCCTGCCCTATCTAATGGACTGCCTTTAGTTGCAACGGTTTTTGCAGAAGTCAAAGCTGCTATTACATTGTTTTTCACTTATACCCACAGTCACCGTTGCAATAAACCCCATCCAGTGAGAAAGGCAAACTCCTGAACGAATGGTACTGTGCCTTCAATAACCCTGGTATAATTAGATCTCATTTTCCACCCTCTGGTAATGGTATGTGTGAATGACCTTGGGGCGGGGAACTGTCAGATAAGAGGCAGCTCAGCCCTCAGAAGGAATGGGGAGTGGCCGAAAGTCTCAAAAGGGACCCTCCCTAGTTTCTTGAGCCGTAAAGGAGAAGGGGAAGAAATGGACTTTCAGACTTGCAAAACTGTGTGAAAGTAACCTAACTATAGCAAAGTAGAATTAGTTGATTTGGGTGTGTCTGGACTGCCTTACAAAGCTGGTACCTCCCTACTCTAGGAGTCTCCAAACTTGGCAACTTTTTAAGATTTTAATTTTAACTTTTAAGACTTGTGGGCTATTGTAACCAGCTTGCCCTCCGTTGACAACTTGTATATTGCACAGATCAGAAAGAGGGTTGAGAATATCTACAGATCCCTCACAACCTGGACATGAGCTGTTTCAACTCCTCTCCCCCACCCTACCTCCGGGACGCAGCTACAGAACATTGCATGCCAAAACAACTAGGCACAGAGACGGTTTTTTTCCTGCATGCCATCCCTTTGCTGAACACAATTCCCACAGCGCTGTCTTATGTCCAAGTATATTTACCCATGTAGTATGGCTGCATTAACAAAATAGAATAACAAGAGTCGGAAGGGAACTTGGAGGTCTTATAATTCAATCCCCTGTTCAGGGAACTCCCTGCTCAGAAAGCCTGCTCAGGAAGCCCTATACCATTTCAGACAAATGGTTGCCAAAACTCTAGTTAAAAACTTAGTGTTGGAGCATTCACAACTTCTGGAAGCAAGTCGTTCCACTGATTAGTTGTTCTAACTGTCAAGAAGTTTCTCCTTAGTTCTAGATTGCTTCTCTCCTTGATTAGTTCCCACCCATTGCTTCTTGTCCTGCCTTTAGGTGCTTTGGAGAACAGCTTGCCTCCCTCTTCTTTGGGGCAGCCCCTGAGATATTGGAACACTACTATCATGTCTCCCCTAGTCCTTCTCTTCATTAAACTAGATATACCCAGTTCCTGCAACCGTTCTTCATATGTTTTAGCCTCCAGTCCCCTAATCCTCTTGGTTGCTCTTCTCTGCACTCTTTCTAGAGTCTCCATATCTCTTTTACATTGTGGCGACCAAAACTGAATGCAATATTCCAAGTGTGGCCTTACCAAGGCCTTAGAAAGTGGTATTAACACTTCACGTGATCTTGATTCTATCCCTCTGTTTATGCAGCCCAGAACTGTGTAGGCTTTTTTGGCAGCTGCTGCACACTGCCGGCTCATATCTAAATGGTTGTCCACTAGGACTCCAAGATCCCTCTCACAGTTACTGCTACTGAGCCAGGTACCATCTATACTGTACCTGTCCATTTAGTTTTTCTTGCCTAAATATAGAACCTTACTTTTATCTTTCTCATCTGTTCCATTACCTTGTCTTATTGATATCATTATCGCGATTATTATTTGTTGTTTTGCATGTACACTGAGCTTCTGCAAACAAATGTTCTGCAAACATTTTAACTCCCCCCAAGTTAAAATTTAGCAAAACAAATCTTTATCTGGCAAGCAGTTTGCGTATATTTCTGTATTTTGTGTATTCTCTCTCCCATCCCTTCTGCTAATTTTCTATAACATTTAATCATTTACAGAAATGCAGGCCCATAATTATATAAATAGATCATTAATGCTTTAGCTTTTTTTTTTTAGGAATAGGCCAGCAATATTTTTAAACATAATATTTTAAAACTGGTGTTGGTTCAGAACAGTAAATTTTAACTCGGAAGGCATTTACCGGTGGCCTGGGCTGGGGACCGATGTCTATTAGCAGATATGTGGCCAGGTGAAAGCACTTGCAAAACATTTTTAAAAAATAATAAAAGAGATGGAAATTTATTGTCTTTTAATTTTATTGCTGGATTCAAGAATTTCTTTCAGGAAATAAATCTTAAATGCTGCTGGCATTCAACTTGTTAAGCCAAAGCCAAAGCCAAAAGAAATAGCACTGTGGTTTAACATACTGTGCAAACTCAGCCAATGGTGGTTTATGCAACATAAACCTTGTTTAGCATACCGTTGATGAGAATCCAAGCCTAGAAATGCTATGATTCCCCAGAAATCTTGGCTTTTAATACCCCAAAGGCAAATGACTCGATTCAATTTTATACAGGTATTATTAGCTACCAGCTGCCTATTTTTTTTTTTTGAAGTATAATTTAAATGCCTCCAATCTGGTACAGGTAATCCTCGATTTATGATCACAATTGGGGCCAGAATTTCTACTGCTAAGCAATCTGTTGTTAAGTGAGATACACCCGATTTTATGACTTTTTTTTTGCCATGGTGGTTCAGTGAATCACTGGAGTTCTTTGGCGAATCATATAATCATTAAGTGAATCCAGCTTCGTCCCTGGATTTTGTGGTTGGAAGCCAGCTGGCAGGATCGCAAATGGTGATCACATGGTCCCCCACCCACCCCCTCCCGGATGCTACAACCATTGTAAATATACTCTGGTTGCCAAGTGCCCAAATTTTGCTCGCATGAATGAGGGGGATGCTGCTACAGTCGTAAATGCAAGGACTTTTGCCAGTGCCATCATAACTTTTAGTGGCCTCTAATGAATGGGTTTAAAATTGAGAACTAGCTGTATTTTCCTGGCATGAGGGACCAACTTCCATGCTACTTGGGAATTAATATGATGGAAGTCAACACATCTGGATGGTACCAGATGGGGAAACCTGTTTGATCCATTATTGGCTCTTTGAAAATGCTTCTTGCGTTTCTCTGAAGGCCAATGAAACACCATGAAAGATATGTAAAGCATTACATAAGCAGAACCTTCCCATACCCCTCAATATTGGCAAGGATTATCTAGCTTTTTTTCTTTCTTCTTTTACTTGCTTGTCTTTTTACTATATTTTCTTTTCTTCGGATGTATTTCTTATTGCATGTGTAAACTCATTGAATAAAAACTCAAAAAGTATTGGTATGATGTGGGGTGTTTTCTAGTTCATGAATTAATAGGCGGGGGCTGGGATTCTCACAGAGCTGCCCGTTGAGAAGCAAGGGTACCAAAGCTTATTGGACTTTTTGAGGGACTCTAACTACAGGACTTTCACTTCGTCTTCTTGCGCCAGTCCTCTCTCTAGAAGGGCTTGCTGGAAACCTGCTGGGCACGTTCCTTAAGGACTGGAACACGTTTTCTCGCGTGTCTCTTTCGTGACAGTTGAACGTTAACGCAATGCCCACGTTGCTCTTCATAACTCTGGAAGAGCTGTCAGAGGTCCCATCGAAACATCGTCCCAGAGCTATTTCTTTGGCTGTCCGAGGATCTTGATCGGTCACGGTATAGATCCCATAGTTGTGTCCAAGCGGATCGAGAGGAGCCAACATTGTATATTCGCTGGAGTCATTGTTCATGGCCATGGGGAGGTGGTTTACCAGATATTCGTGCAACATGTTGTTCACATTCTCCCTGTAACAGCTGCCCTGAGGGATAATCTTCACCAGCGTCCGATCAACACGTTCTTGGTCGTACAACATGCCACTGCACTTGAACTCTAGACACGCCGTTGAAAGGTTAGGATGGCCCATAGCACGGATGCTCCTCACATCCCTGATGCCGTACAATTGGCCAACAGTCCGTGGATGGGTGCCCCCTGTGTTGCGAGATCTCACAATCAATTCAAGGGGCCCGTTGATCCTCACTTTAATATAACATGCCCTGAATTCCATTGGTTTGGGCCACCAAGCCAAGTAGTCTTCCGTCCAGTTCATGGGGTCATCCTCATTAAAAGGAACGGTGTTGTAGTCGTATTTGTCTCCTTCGACTCTGTAAAACCTGAAGTGAGCCGCGGAGGGGAGAGCAACTTCACACTCGTGCAGCTTTTCATAAGGGTATACGGGACCATTGCTCTCTCCAGCGATGTTGGGAGTAGGCTTGGCCACGTTGATCCTGAAGGCCGTTTTCTTCACGTTGGGGTCCAGATGATCTGTTCTCCTGTACTTGAGCTTGCTGAGGTACGGTTGTGGCACTCCCACAGTAAAAGGGTTAAGCTGGGGGGAGGAAGCAACCGCTTCAAGTTCTTCTCCTCCAAGACTAGCCATGATGTAGGCACTGTAAGCATCTGGATTTTGGTCATCACAGAAAGCTGGGACGCAAACACCACTAGAGCCAGTGACGGCACTATCAAAGCGCCCCCAAGCTCTGGGGTTAGTAGAGTATCCTGGGGTTGGTTCTAAGTTGATAACAGAAACCACCACACCTGCAACCTGTTCACTGGATAGGTATCTCTCGCTTCGGTAAGCACGTACCTTGATGTAGCACCGTCTGTTTTCGGGGACGTCCAAGTTGAACAGCCTCCTTTCTCGTATCTCCATGTTGCCCACCAGAAACGTCCTCTCCTCTCGCTTTCCACGCCTGCTGTGGTCCAGTTCGAAATCCCCTTCTTCCTCCCACAAACCCGTTTGTGGATTCAGAGACCAAAGTTTCATCCCTTGTAGATGTTCTGGCATTTTGATCTGAGCAGAGTCCAGGTGGACCTTCACTTGACCCGCGTTGAGCGATTCTGTGGCCGTTTCGTCCATGAAATCCATAGAAAACATGCCATACGTCCTCAGAGGAAGCATGTCCCCTTCGGCATCTACAAAATTCAAGTCAGACTGTGCAGTGGCTGCACCGGAGACATTTCTGGGGTCCAGGAAAGTCACGCTGGCTTTCACTTTCCCTGCGTAGAGTTCTCCGTTCAGTTTGTAAAATGTATTAGGAGGGATTTCAAGTTCAGCGATCGGATCTTCTCCCTCCATTTCTCCCAAGGAAATCATGTTGGTCTCTGTGGATTCTAGTGTGATCGGTGGCTTTTTCCTTAACATCCTGACCTCGTGGAAGACTGCCCCGCCATTTCTATTGAACGGCAACACTTTGGTGGTGTTTACAAATTTCTGCATGCGGTCCACAAAGGTGAGGACCAGTCTCTCGGTGTCTGGGGGCACTTGCACAGAAAAAGTGCCCTTGTAGCCCGTCATGCTGATCCTGTTGCTCCCCATGTAGATGTGACCAAACCTCATGGGCTCTCCCGTATCAGACGCCACAGCTCTTCCTCGCACAGTGACCTTGACCTCGGTGCACTTCTGGCAGCCACATTCCACCGTGACCTTGATGGGAAGGGTGTAGCCGGCACATGTTATATCCCGTGTTTCCATCTTGGAGACCCCACAGCAGTAAGTGATGGTGTCCTTGCACCAGAAACCTTCACGTAACGTTCCGGAGCATGTCGTAGGCAAACATCTACCAACATCGTAGTAGAAAGAATTGGTTGAGTTTTGAAAGCAATCATGGGGCAGTTGGATATGATAACTCTCGGGCCTGGAGTCACAGGATGCTCGGTTCTTTCCTGTTAAAATCAATTCCATAGGTTACTTATCAAGTTGTGGCCATCTCACTGGTAAGAGTTGTCTTAAACCAGGGATGGTCTACCTTTTCATTGGTGGTAAGGTCACTTTTTACAAAGATCACAATACGGAGCAGGAGGAACCTGCAAATGGGCAACTTCATACAGTGAGGGGACACCGGGACTTGTTCTAGATAAGAGAAATATGGCATCTTGGATTTTTCTAGACTTCTTTCTAAGATAGAGAAAAGGGCATCTTGGATTTTTTTTTACTTTTTTCTAGACAGACAAAAGGGCATCTTGGGTTTTTCTTTTTCTAGATAAAGGGAAAAGGGTGTCCAGGATTTTTCTAGACTTTTTTCCTAGATAGAGGAAAAACATCTTGGATTGTTCTTTTTTCTAGATAGACAAAAAAGGGCATCTTGGATTTTTCTAGACTCCCCCCCCCCTTTTTTTTTTTTTTAGATAGTGAAAAGGGCATCTTGGATTTTTCTAAACTTTTTTCCTAGATAGAGAAAAAGGGCGTCTTGGATTTTTACCCCGTTAATAAAAATGCTAAACCCAGGTGGAGGAGCGGAGTGACAGTTTCTTTATAATCCTGCCTCAAAAGAGCAAAAATCCTTTCGTCCACTTTGATTTAACCCTGGTTTGAGTTATAAGAAAAGCCCTCACAAAAGTAGAAAATGCAGGTGGTCCTCGAGTTATGACCACAATTGAGCCCAAAATTTCTGCCGCTGAGAGAGACCGTTGTTAAAGTGAATTTTGCCTGATTTTACGACCTTTCTTGCCTTTCTTCTCTCCTTGCTTAGTTTCCATCCGTTGTTTCTTCTCTTGTCTTCTGGTGCTTTGTAAAATAGCTTGACCCTCCCTCTTCTTTATGGCAACTGTAATAATAATACCTACCACCATCACCAGCCATTCCAGATCTGAGTATTTTACGGATCCCTGGGCCACATCTTGACTTTTGCCTGTCCCTGCCCAGCCTGTGTGAATTGCTTTTATCTCCTGCCCCCAATTTATGCATTTACATCGGGGTGGATTCTACTTACCTTTACTACTGGTTCGCAACGGGGTCGCACACGCGCAAATCATCATTTATAATGTCTGGGCTGGTGGGCAAAGCCTCCCGCCGATTTTACTACTGGTTCTATCAAACCGGACAGAACCGGGAGAAACCCACCACTGATATACATGCATGCGTGCTTAAACACCTTCACAGCTCTATTGGTTTGGCTCTACACAACAGTCCAGTTTCTCATTTGGCCACTTGGGGAAAATTAATTGCTCATCTCTGACCTATCCTACTTCTTGCTCCCTCCGAGGTCTTCCCCCCGAAAACAACTCACCTATGAGAGAAAGGGTTGCGCTTTGGGACTTGACCGAACCAGCTTCATTGCTGGTCTTACAAAAATATCGTCCGGTTTGGTTCATCTTCAAATTCTTCAAAATCAAGTTGCTTTTATATTTATAAAGGGCAGGGTCCAGCAGAGTATCGTTGTGGAACCTATAAGAAAGATCAGAACGGCAACTCAGAAACGAAACTATCTTCTGTCTAGGGCAGGGGTGGGCTTCAAAAATTTTAGCAAGGGGGTTTTCTGCCTGGTCGCTGGGTGGGTGTGGCCATGGTGGGCGTGGCCTAGTCACAGTGGTGGGATTCAGCCAGTTCGCACCACTTCGGGAGAACCGGTTGTTAACTTTCTGAGCAGTTTGGTGAGCTGGTTGTTGGAAGAAATTATTAGGGCAGAGAACCGGTTGTTAAATTATTTGAATCCCACCACTGGCTAGTCGGCCTGCACCTCCATGTGAGTGAGGGGGTGTTTTTGCCCTCCCCGGGCTCCAGAGGTCTTCCTTGAGTCTCTGGGAGGGTGAAAACGGCCTACCCAGACTCTGGAGGCCAGAAACGGGCCCGTTCCCGAACTTCCAGCAGGCCCATTTTTCGCCTTCCCCGAGTCTCCACATGCGTCCTGCACTTACCTGCATCCAAAATGGGCCGCATGGGGACTCCTGGGAGGGGAGGGGCAGGCGGGGCCAGCCAGGAGTGGGATTTGAGGGTTCTCCGAACTGCACAGAACCTTAGCTAGAGGTTCTCCCGAACCCCTGCAAACCCCCAGCAGCCCACCCCTGGTCTAGGGGTCTACAGCAGGTGTTTCTCGGATACCTCCCCCCCCCCAATTGTTCTGAATTTGGAAGAAATGGCTGCGAAAAATAGTTGTCTCACCAGGCAAGTTGAGCTATAAAGTTAACTTAAGGCAGTTTGTCTCAACCTGGTTAACTTTACAAGGCTGGGCCTAACTGCAGCTAACTCAGGAAGTGGGGGTAGAGGATTGGGGGTGTCTCCATCCCCTGCTTTCTGCAACAATGCATTGCAACAGTATTGTAAATGCACATTTCTTCCAGATTTTGCCATCTAGTGAGGTTATCCAAGAAGGACGTCCACAAAGACGAGGACTGACTTTATTTTCCAAAGCACAAGAAGGCAAAATAAGAAACAGTGGTTGGAAACTAATCAGGGAGAGAAGCAACCTGGAACTAAGGAGAAATTTCCTGACGGTGAGAACAATCAATCAGTGGAATGGTTTGCCTTCAGGGCTTGTAGGTGCTCCATCGCTGGAAGCCTTTAACAGAAACTGGACATTCATTGGTCTGAAATGATATAGGGTTTCCTGCTTGAGCAGCGGGTTAGACTGGAAGGGGTGTCGGCAACCTGTGGCTCCGGAGCCGTATGCAGCTCTTTTGTCCCCATGCTGTGGCTCCCTGTTGGCTGAACCCACCACTGGCTGGTCCCGCTCCTCACCCTCCTCTCCCAGTCACTCCTTGCCTGGCGTGAGAAGATAAGGGTGACGGCAGGGGATGGAGATTCTCTCCATATTCCAGAGCAGGAGCGAGGCGCTCCTGTACTTGCTGACTATATATAGTCAGATGCCACTGGCTCTTTTTATGAGAGAGAGAGAAAGAGAGAGAGAGAGAGAGAGAGAGAGAGAGAGAGAGAGAGAGAGAGAGAGAGAGAGAGAGAGCTTTAGTCCGCTGCTCCACCAAGGCTCCACCAATCAGCCTATCTTTCCTCCTGTAACCCCATTTTAGTGTCTTACCACCAATATCTGCCAGGTGATGGATTTCCAGTGGCGTGACAACAGAATGACACACTCTGACCCTCTCTTCTGGCTTTGTTTTCTGGATGCATCGTCATGTATGGTTTTTCTGAAAGAGGGAAAAAAAAAAAACATTTGAACCTTTCCTCACCAATTGCAACGGCCAGATTTGCTACCTTCCATGTTTTGACTCATTCAGAAGATCCTGTAAGAATCTCAGGGGTGCCATTCAGCAGGTTCTGACAGGTTCTGGAGAACCGGTAGCGGAAATTTTGAGTAGTTCGGAAAACCGGCAAATACCACCTCTGGCTGGCCCCAGAGTGGGGTGGGAATGGAGATTTTGCAATATCCTTCCCCCAGGAGTGGGGAGAGAATGGGGATTTTGCAATATCCTTCCCCTGGAGTGGGGTGGGAATGGAGATTTTGCAATATCCTTCCCCCAGGAGTAGGGAGGGAATTGGAATTTTGCAGTATCCTTCCCCTGCCACGTCCACCAAGCCACACCCACAGAACCGGTAGTAAACAAATTTGAATTTCACCACTGTGTAAGATGGATGTACAGCATGCTAACCTCAACCCCTTACAGAAACATGGACTTCAGTGCCTAGAATTTCCCCGCCGGTGGGATCATTGCTGAGAATTTTTGAGACGAAGTCCAACACATCGACATGGAATCCAGTCTGGGAAAAGTTGACTCGATTCGATGGGCAGCTGAATCTTGCTTCAGATAAAGGTAACAAACCTACCCGAAAGTCCTTCCTCCTCTTATTTTTACCCCCTCAAAGACAACAAGCCTTGTGAGATGGGTTGGGACTGAGAAAGAGATCTTCTGACAGATCTGCTCTCTGCTATTAGAACATAGAAAGTAGATAAATCAAACTGGAAGGACATTGGAGGTCTTCTAGTCCAGAATTCCCAGAATTCCCCAGTTGGGAGTTGAAGTCCGCCAGGCTTAAAGTTGCCAAGGTTGGAGACCCCTGTTCTAATCTAATCTTTTTTTTTTTTTTAATTTGATTTATACGCCGCCCTTCTCCAGAGACTCAGGGTGGCTTACAGTGCATTAAGCAATAGCCTTCATACTTTTGTATATTTTATACAAAGTCAGCTTATTGCCCCCACAATCTGGGTCCTCATTTTACCTACCTTAGAAAGGATGGAAGGCTGAGTCGACCTTGAGCCTGGCGAGATTCGAATTTACTTTAATTGCAGACAGCTGGTGTTAAATTACAGTGCCTTTGTCTGCAGAGCTATCCAGGCTCTGTAGACTCCCTGCTCAAGCAGGATATCTTATACTATTCCTGACAAATGGCTGTCCAGTCTCTTCTTGAAAAGCTCCAGCGATGGAGCTCCCACAACTTCTGGAGGTAGGCCATTCCGGTGATTGATCGTTCTCATTGTCAATAAATTTCCCCTTAGTTGTAGGTTGATCTCTTTAATGATCTTCCACCCATTTCTTCTTGTCCTGTCCTCTTATGCTTTGGAAAATAAAATAAAATCTTCTCTGCCCCTCAAGTACTAGAAGTCTGCTATCGTAACACCCATGGTCCTTTTGTTTTACATAATCAGGGCGCATAAGAGCCGAGGTGGCGCAGTGGTTAGAGTGCAGTATTGCAGTCTACTTCAGCTGACTGCTAGCTGCACTTCAGCAGTTCAAATCTCACCAGGCTCAAGGTTGACTCAGCCTTCCATCCTTCCGAGGTGGGTAAAATGAGGACCCAGATTGTTGGAGGCAATAGGCTGACTCTGTAAACTGCTTAGAGAGGGCTGTAAAGCACTGTGAAGCAGTATATAAGTTTAAGTGCTATTGCTATTCCTTCCTTCCTTCCTTCCTTCCTTCCTTCCTTCCTTCCTTCCTTCCTTCCTTCCTTCCTTCCTTCCTTCCTGTACAGTGGTTAGAATGCAATATTGCAGGCTGACTCTGCCCACTGCCAGCAGTTCAATCCTGACTGGCTCAAGGTTGACTCAGCCTTCCATCCTTCCGAGATGGGTAAAATGAGGACCCAGATTGTTGGAGGCAATGGGCTGACTCTGTAAACTGCTTAGAGAGGCCTGTAAAGCACTGTGAAGAGGTATATAAGTTTAAGTGCTATTGCTATTCCTTCCTTCCTTCCTTCCTTCCTTCCTTCCTTCCTTCCTTCCTTCCTTCCTTCCTTCCTTCCTTCCTTCCTTCCTTCCTTCCTTCCTGTACAGTGGTTAGAATGCAGTATTGCATGCTAATTCTGCCAGCTGCCAGCAGTTCAATCCTGACTGGCTCAAGGTTGACTCAGCCTTCCATCCTTCCGAGGTGGGTAAAATGAGGATCCTGATTGTTGGGGGCCATAGGCTGATTCTATAAACTGCTTAGAGAGGGCTGTGAAGCACTATGAAGCAGTATTTAAGTCTAAGTGCTATTGCTATAAGCGTGCATGTGAGAGCAATTCTGATTACATATCAGAATGCTGATATGCTCATGCATGACAGTTATCACAGTCCAATCCTACGGAACCGCAAGACTCATGAAGTCTATTCTGCCGCTGAATTGGGGCCCAAGGATTCCTTACCTGCTCTTTTCAAGTAGATACGGACAGCCGAGTAATTTTCAGCACTCTCTGACAAAGTGATCACAGCCGTCGCATACTTGGATTTTTTAATTTGCAGGGCGGTTTTTCCATCGGGGCACACGCCAGGGATCTTGAAGGCCCCATTGTGGCCTGACTCTGTTAAGAACTTCGATGGCTTCGCTTGCAGATAGAGGTGGGCTCCAGCTGCCGGGGCGCCATCTTGAAGGGCAACGGTGCCATGGAGTAAATGTTCTTGACAGAAACATGCGCTGCAGTCGGCATTCGCCCAACCCCTGGAGCACATCATGTTGCAAACTGAAAGGTGTAAGAAAAGCATGAGTGACTCCAGATTATTATTATTATTGTTATTTTTGTCTCTTTCTCTCTAAAATCAGACAGATGAGGAGGAAGAGGAAACAAACAAGTCATTTTTCACTCTGGACAGGGGCGAAATGTAAAATTTGTTATTACCGGTTCTGTGGCATGGCTTGGTGGGGGGAAGGGGGTGTAATGTGACTGGGTGGGCATGGCCAACTTTTTTTTTTTTTAACTTTTCAAAGCATTTTTTCTACAACCTCTTCAGCCGAAGAGGTTGCAAAAAAATGCTTTGAAAAGCCTCTGCCGATCCGGCAACTCAGCTGGGATCGTCAGAGGCTTTTCAAGGCATTTTTTTTTACCACCTCTTCGGCTGAAGAGGTTGCAGAAAAAAATGCTTTGAAAAGCCTTTGACGATCCCAGCTGAGCCGCAGGATCATCAGAGGCTTTTTTTTTTTTTACTTTTAAAAGCATTTTTTCGGCCAAAGAGGTTGTAGAAAAAATGCTTTTAAAAGTTTTTTTTTTAAAAAAGCGTCTGATGATCGTACGGCTCAGCTGGGCATGGTGGGGGGGGGCAGGGATTTTTGCTACCGGTTCTCCGAACCACCCACCTCCATCGCTACCAGATTGGGTGATCCGGTCCGAACCGGGAGCATTTCACCCCTGCTTCTGGATGCGGGTTTTCCAAACCTCACCAAAATGCCAAAAAGATCTCAGCAATTTAGCAGGCTAAATCAGTGTTTCTCAACCTCATCCACTTTAAGATGTGTGGACTTCAACTCCCAGAATCCCCCAGCCAGCTGTTCTACAATTCTGGGAGTTGAAGTCCACGCATCTTAAAGTGGATGAGGTTGAGAAACACGGAGCTAAACCAGAGTTTAATTTGTGTGTATTGTTTAATGGACTTCTAAGTTGGCCATGCCCACCAAGTCACATGACCACCTAGCCATGCCCACCCAGCCAGTCTGGCCGCCCCAACAGTCTGAGGGACTTTGAATTGTTTAAAAAGTTTGAGGACCCCTGCCCTATACAGACCTTTCTCATGGTACAAGTCAGTGGTGCGTTTCAAATTTTTTTACTACCGGTTCTGTGGGTGTGGCTTGGTGGGCATGGCAGGGGAAGGATACTGTAAAATCTCCATTCCACCCCACTCCAGGGGAAGGTTACTGCAAAAATCCCCATTTCCTCCTGATCAGCTGGAAGTCGGGAGGCAGAGAATAGATGGGGGCGGGACCAGTCAGAATTTTTACTACCGGTTCTCCAGAACTGGTCAGAACCTGGTGAAACTCACCTCTGGTACAAGTACAACTGGGGCAACCTCTTTTCTGCTGGATCTCCAAGATGTTTTTGTTTTTTTAATTTGATTTATATGCCGCCCTTCTCCAGAGACTCAGGGCAGCTTACAATGCATTAAGCAATAGCCTTCTTACTTTTGTATATTTATACAAAGTCAGCTTATTGCCCCCACAAACTGGGTCCTCAATTTACCTACCTTAGAAAGGATGGAAGGCTGAGTCAACCTTGAGCCTGGCAAGATTCGAACTTACTTTAATTGCAGACAGCTGGTTTTAAATTACAGTGCCTTGTCCGCAGAGCTATCCAGGCTCTGCGGATCTTATCTCCAGCCCCTGAGAGAGGCAGGCTTAAGCCCTCTTTCACTTGTGTAGTCAAAGCTGCTTCCCCCTTTTTCTACAGCAGCCCCTTCCCTGCTTTAGATGTCGCTGGCTCCATGCGTATTGCTGAACTTAATTGCACGGCCATCAGGTTCTTAGCAAATACCTTTGCAAGGGGGTCCCAGGCAAGCCCTCTCTTCCTCGCTGATGTCCTTGCAGCGCGGATCCATGAAAGTATCCGCAAGGCACATCCTTCTCCGAGTCTGCACACCGGCTCGGTCACATTTTCCAGAACAGGAGCTCCACGTTGACCACGATGACCAGACGGACTTGGAATTTCCAGCCAAAAACCCTGGAAGGGAGACACAGCCAGCAGCCATCTTAGGAGGTTGAGCAAGATGAGTCTGAGAAGACTTGAAAAGACTTATTATTATTATTATTATTATTATTATTATTATTATTATTAGTTAATCTTTAGTGAGATTCACAGCCTTTGAGGCTGGTTAATAACTCAGCAGCTCGAGTCCTAACCAAGGTCCTAGGAACTGTTAAGGTATCGTCGGAGGATGTAAGCTGTTCCAAGTAAGGTGGTTTTTTGTAGAGTCAAAATGCTCAAGTCCGATAAATTTATTTTTTTATTATTATTATTATTATTATTATTATTATTATTATTATTATTATCATATCATCATCATCATCATCATCATCATCATCATCATCATCATCTTAATAACCATGTTACTAACTGAATAATTGCAGCGATTCACTGAACAACTGTGCAAGAAAGGTCGTAAAATGGGGCAAAAAAACTCACTTAACCGATGCCTCACTCAGCAACGAAAACGTTCGGCTAAAATTGTGGTCGTAAACCGAGGACTCCCTGTATTTGCCCAACCCCCTCCTGAAAAATTAAATACCGCTCTTCCGAAGGACAGAGAAAACGCACTGCATAATTGAAGCACGTTTGCCCGGGGGCTGCTCCTTATTCAGGCACCAGAATCCCTCGTGGACACTGGAGTGGACCACCTGGCCCGAACTGGTGGCGGGGACCCAGTCGGTGGTCCGGGCTTCGATCTGGATGGGACTTGGACACACCCTGTTCCGGTAATAGAAGCGAATGGCATCTAAGCGCTCGTAATCCCCGTTCCCACCGGGATGATCAATGTTGAACCAGCTGGTCCACGTTTCTTGGTCTAAAGAAGAAAGAGAGAAGATTCTATTCCTCTGCATAAACAGAGGAATACAATCAAGATCACGTGAAGTGTTTATACCACTTTATAAGGCCTTGGTAAGGCCACACTTGGAATATTGCATCCAGTTTTGGTCGCCATAATGTAAAAAAGATGTGGAGACTCTGGAAAGGGTGCAGAGAAGAGCCACAAAGATGATTAGGGGACTGGAGGCTAAAGCATATGAAGAACGGTTTCAGGAACTGGGTATGTCTATTTTGATGAAGAGAAGGACTAGGGGAGACATGATAGCAGTCTTCCAATATCTCAGGAGCTGCCACAAACAAGAGAGAGTCAAGCTATTCTCCAAAGCACCTGAGGGCAGGACAAGAAGCAATGGGTGGAAACTAATCAAGGAGAGAAGCAACTTAGAACTAAGGAGAAATTTCCTGACAGTCAGAACAATTAACCAATGGATCAACTTGCCTCCAGAAGTTGTGAATTCTCCAACACTGGAAGTTTTTAAGAAGATGTTGGATAACCATTTGTCTGAAGTGGTATAGGGTTTCCTGCCTGGACAGGGGGGTTGGACTAGAAGACCTCCAAGGTCCCTTCCAACTCTGTTCTTTTATTCTATTCTATTCTATTCTATTCTATTCTATTCTATTTATTCTATTCTATTCTATTCTATTCTATTAAGGCGAACTGCATATTGTATGGCCACAGAAAGGGATATTGTCATCAGTAGTGATATCCAGCCGGTTCTATCCGGTTCGGGCGAATCGGTAGCGGTGGCTGCAGGAGACGCCGCCCACCTACCCGGACATCATCACATCCCATTTTTGAGGCTCTGCGCATGTGTGGAGGTGGCATGCGCATGCTCACATTTGCGAACCGGTAATGAAGGTAAGTGAATACCATGCCTGATTGTCATCCTTACTATTGTAGGAAGGAAAATCCGGGTCCAGTTCCAAGCCGGGAATAAAATGGAGGTGCTTTTTGCCAAGTGAAACATTTTACTGAGTTGTAAGATAAAATAAAGAAACAAAATACAAAAGTAAATAGGAAAGCAGTGGGAGAAAGCTGGGAGTAGAGAAGCGAGGAAGGGTTGGGAAAAAGAAAGAGAAGAGTTGACTTCCAACTCTCTCTGTTGCAGTAGAATAAAGCCTTAACATCAAACCACAACTTTTTGGAGGCTTTTTTTCCATCATAATATAAACTAACCGTTTTCATTTATCAATCTAATCGGGTAAACCCAATATCAAAGTTTTACTCTTTTCCACTTCAAGCACAAAGTTCAGAAGCGGTCTCCAGGGGGAAACAAAAGCATTAATATTATTTTCTTTAATCAAAATAGTCAATTTTGCCATTTCAGCCAACTCCATCAGCTTCTGCAGCCATTCGCCCATCCTGGGAATTGAAGTGTCCTTCCATTTTTGTGCATATAATAATCGTGCTCAACAGTGATGAAATCCTATTTTTTTTTACTACCGGTTCTGTGGGCATGGCTTGGTGGGCATGATGTGGCTTGGTGGGCGTGGCTTAGTGGACATGGCAGGGGAGGCATACTGCAAAATCCCCATTCCCTCCCCACTCCAGGGGAAGGATACTGCAAAATCCCCATTCCCTCCCCACTCCTGGGGGAAGGATATTGCAAAATCTCCATTCACACTGCACTCTGGGGCCAGCCAGAGGTGGTATTTGCTGGTTTTCCAAACTACTCAAAATTTCCACTATCGGTTCTCCAGAACCTGCTGGATTTCACCCCTGGTGCTCAACATATCAAAGTTTCAATTATTTTTTCTCCAAGTCTTTTTCTATTAGACCCAAAAGGGAAGTTTCTGGTTTCATCTTTATCTTCATTTCCAGAATTTTCTGTATTAAAATATGAATCATGTTCCAATTGTTTTTTGTTTTTTTTGCTTCATCACATGTCCACCATAAAGGATAGAAAGTCCCTTCTTTACTTTTACACTTCCAACATTCATTTGACATGCCTTCATACATCTTTGATAGCTTATCTGGCATTAAATTTATTTTTATTTTATTTTTATTTTATTCTGAATTTGTATACCGCCCTTCTCCCTGAGGACTCAGGGCGGTGAACAGCCAAGTAAAAACATCAAATACAAATATTAAAATACAGTTAAAATATACATATATAAATTTGGCCCCATTAATTAAAAACAATAAACAAAACACTTAAAAACACTTAAAAAAATTAGGCCAGCCCGGCTTGCTGGAAAAGGAAGGTTTTAAGGGCACGGCAGAAGGCACCGAGGTCTTGGATTCTCCTTATCTCTGGAGGCAATTGATTCCAGAGGGTAGGTGCCCCCACAGAGAAGGCCAGCAATACATCATCTTATAAATTTTTTCTTTTAAATTATCCAGGTTCAGTTCCAAGCCGGGAATAAAATGGAGACTGCTTAAGATAGAAAGGTGCTTTTTCAGGAGGCAACAGGACTTTCTTGGGTTTTTTTCCCTTTGAAGACGTTTCACTTATCATCCAAGAAGCTTCTTCAGCTCTGACAGGATGGTGGGGAATGGAAGGATTTATATTCCTTGCAGACAGCTGGAGATTTGCATCCTTTTAGAGGGTCGTTGAAGCACTTGGAAGTTTATCTGTGTCCTCAGGATCACCTGAATGGTGCTCCTGGTTCCTGTAATATGCAATTTTTCTAGAAATATGTTCATGTTCCCACACCATTCCAAGAATGTCCATCCCAAATTGTATAGCTCAGTCATCCAGGTCATGGTTGTCCCAAAGATGCTTTTTTCAGGAGGCAACTGGACTTTCTTATTTTTTCTTTTGAAGACGTTTCGCCTCTCATCCAAGAAGATTCTTCAGCTCTGAATGGATGGTGGAGAATGGAAGGGTTTGCAAATTTTCTGGAAATCCATTCATACTCCCACACCATTCGAAGGGTGAAATCCTTCCATTCTCCAACATGAATGGAGTTCAGAGGTGGGTTTCAGCAAGTTCTGACCAGTTCTGGAGAACCGGTAGCGGAAATTTTGAGCAGTTCGGAGAACCGGTAGTAAAAATTCTGACTGGCCCCGCCCCCATCTCTTCTCTGCCTCCCGAGGCTCAGATGATCGGGAGGAAATGGGGATTTTGCAGTAACCTTCCCCTGGAGTGGGGAGGGAATGGAGATTTTACAGTATCCTTCCCCCTGGAGTGGGGACGGAATGGAGATTTTACAGTATCCTTCCCCTGCCATGCCCAACATGCCCAACAACCCACAGAACTGGTAGTAAAAAAAATTTGAAACCCACCACTGATGAAGTTAGGAGAAGCTCTCTTTTGTCCACAGCATTTTGTGTTTAAGGATAGCCTGCATATTTCACTCAGAATGGGGATTAAGGCTACACATAGCTTTTAAAAATATCTGTTATTTTAAACACTTTGTGTTTGCGGCAATTAATCTAACATTAATCTTCAGAGTAAACTACTTGGTAAAACTGAGATTCCCTGTTGTGATTTACGATGTCAGGAAATCTCTGACTTATAAACTGTTGACAACTACTGTAGACTTGGCTTTAGCTTTTAACAAAAAGAGACGATCTGTTTCTAGGGGTGTTAGCCAGAACGAATTAAGCTTTAGCAAGGATTAATCTGTTTTCCATTATCGAAGGGCACAGAGACAGACTGACAGGATCTTTCATAAATTAACCCACTTTAATTTGTTGTTTAAAACCTAATAACAAGCATATGGCATCTTAATTCTTTCTTAAAACAGAACTGCATGGAGTGGAAAATGACTTACTGTCTGAATTGTGTTTGGTCAAAAGACTGTAGGGCTTTCGTCCATTGGAGATCCAGCTCACTGATTGTTTTAAAATCCGTTCACCTTAGGGAGGGGAAAAACAGAAACAAACAAAAAAAAATTTGCTGTAAAAAAAAAGAATAGGCTGTTTTTAAATTCTGGCTCCCCACCCCCCCAAATGCTGAGGCCAAGAAATTAGGGTGAGCCCAACGAGTAGGCTGAATGAGATATGTCACTTGCTGTCCATTTTGGCACACTGAATATTGTTTAATCAATGTTGTTGTTTTTAGAGTTGTTTTAATTCTGGTTTTATTTTGGCTTTCTGTGTTTCTTTTGTTTTTGTTTTTTAGCTCACTCGAATATATTCTGAATTGTGAAAATGAGATGTTGGGATATAAATTGCTTAAATAAACAAACTAACCTTAAAACACTGGAAGTTTTAAAGAAGAGATTGGATAACCATTTGTCTGAAGTGGTGTAGGCTTTCCTACCTAAGCAAGGGGTTGGACTAGAAGACCTCCAAGGTCCCTTCCAACTCTGTTATTCTATTCTATTCTATTCTATTCTATTCTATTCTATTCTATTCTATTCTATTCTATTCTATTCCATTCCATTCCATTCTATTATGTCAAGGACTATCTGTAGCCACACCAGGCCATGTAATGTCAGGGAGAGTTGCTTTGTACCACAGCTAATAGCAGTCTCAGCAACTGTACAGTAGCAAGGGAAGATTTTATGAAAAAATATTATAAAATAGAAATTAATAACATAAAACCTAAAGGGTAGGGTCACCCTCGGGTCACCCTAAACCTAAACCTGCTTGTTTTCTCCAAGAATGGCCCCTGGATTTGAAACGCCGGTCAACCATTCGACCGGATGGTATAAGTTCTCTTGCCTTGAGCAGGGGGCTGGACTGGAAGATCTCTGAGGCCCCTTCCAACTCTCTCATTCTATGTTCTATGCCAGGGGTCTGCACCCTTAAACAATCAAAGAGCCATTTGGACCTGTTTCCCACAGAAAAGAAAACATCGGGAGCCACAAAGCCTGGGTGGGTGTGGCCAACTCGATGTCACTCACTCCCACCCAGTCACATGACACCAGCCACACCTACCCAAGTTTTGTGGCAAAAAGGTTAGCCATCATTGCTCTATACCATTTCAGACAAATGGTTGTCCAATCTCTTTTTTAAAACCTCCAGTGTTGGAGCTCCCACAACCTCTGAAGGCAACTTCTGTTCCATTGGTTGATTGTTCTCACTGTCAGAAAGTTCCTCCTCATTTCTAGGTTGAATCTCTCCTTGGTCAGTTTCCATCTATTGCTTCTTGTAATGATTTAAAATTGAGGACTTGTATACTGCACGACTTCGCAACTAACAACAACAACAAATACTCCACGAGTCAAAAAGAGGGCTGTGAAAATATCTACAGACCCCTCACATCCTGGACATAAACTGTTTCAACTTCTACCCTCAAAATGATGCTATAGAGCACTGCACATCAGAACAACTAAACACAAGGACAGTTTTTTTCCCAAATGCCATCACTCTGCTAAACAACTAATTCCCACAACACTGTCAAATTAATTACTAAGACTGTATTACTATTCTTCTTCTCATCCTTACTAGTACCTGTCTCTTCCCACTTATGGCTATATCCATGTTGCTTGTATCTTTACAACTTATATTGTTTTATTGTTTCCTAGTATGATTTGATTGCTTATTAGTATCCTACACTAAGTGTTGTATCTTATGATTCTTGATGAATATATTTTATTTTTTCTTTATGTACACTGAGAGCATACACACCAAAGACAAATTCCTTGTGTGTCCAATTACACTTGGCCAATAAAGAATTCTATTCTATTCTATTCTATTCTATTCTATTCTATTCTATTCTATCTTCGAGACTGCCTTCTGCCTCCCGCTGGCCAGTACGCTCCCACAGAGAGGGGCTCCTTGGGGTGTCGTCAGTCAAACAGTGTCGGCTGGCAGCCCCCAGGGGGAGAGCCTTCTCTGTGGGGGCACCTGCCCTATGGAACTAATTGCCCCCGGAGATAAGGAGGATTCCAGATCTACACACCTTCCGCCGCGCCCTCAAGACCTTTCTATTCCAACAAGCCGGGCTGGCCTAACTCTTTTAATTGAGTAATTTAGTTCTTAATTTGATTTTAAATTGGGGGTGTTTTAATTGTCGTGGGCCAATACTATTTAATTTGTTTTAAACTATTTTTAAATTTTGTATTCTATGTATTTTTATCTTCGGCTGTTCACCGCCCTGAGTCCTTCGGGAGAAGGGCAGTATATAAATTTGAAAAATAAATAAATAAATAAATAAATAAATAAATAAATAAATAAATAAATAATATTCTATTCATATCCTGCATATATTTTAACCTTAGAGCCTTGGTATTAGAGCCTTGGTAGTACAGGGGTTTAAGGCACCCTGTTATTAAGCTGGTTATTAAGACCAGCTGCCTGCAATTACTGCAGGTTCGAATCTCGCCAAGGCTCAAGGTTGACTCAGCCTTCCATCCTTTCTAAGGTAGGTAAATTGAGGACCCAGTTGTGGGGGCAATAAGCTGACTTTGTATAAATATACAAAAGGATGAAGGCTATTGCTGAGCACATTGTAAGCCGCCCTGAGTCTCCGGAGAAGGGCGGCATATAAATCAAATTTAAAAAAAACAAAAACAAAAACCTAGCCATGCATTTATCCATATAGTGATAATATTCAGATATACTGTCCCAAAGGTGCTTTTTCAAGAGGCAACTGGACTTTCTGGTTTTTCTTTGAAGACGTTTCGCTTCTCTTGAGAACTGAAGAAGCTTCTTGGATGAGAAGCGAAATGTCTTCAAAGAAAAACCAGAAAGTCCAGTTGCCTCTTGAAAAAGCACCTTTGGGACAACCATGACCTGGATGACTGAGAATCTCCATAGACATTCAGATATATTCATACAGCTTTCTTGGCAGCTCAAGGGAAGGGGCTTGGCATTCCGTTTTTTTTCTGGAAAGAACTCAGTTGAAAACTATTTTTCCCATCATTGAGTCTAGAAAAAAGCATTTTATTATTGACCAAAAGCTTTACGGTTCAGTCTGTTTATCTCATTTTCTCCAAATAGATAGGAGGGTTTTGCTCCAGTAGCTCAGATGAGAGTTAGATTTTGGATAGTAGGGAAGCACTGGGCAGGAACAGATCCAGTTGCAAATCCTGCAGCTATAAAAGTGTACAAAACACTTGGATTAATCTTTACAGAAAAATGTCATGCATCTGGCATCTAAGACTTGTTTGGCGTAGACATTGTAACCCAGTCACAAAGAACTAAACTCACGGGTCAGTTTTAAGCTCTCTTTTCCTAAACCCTGCAAATGTTTGAGAAGATAGGTGTCAGCCAATAATTATAATAATGATGTAATCATGACTAATAATTAATTAAAATAATAATCAACCGAACCTAGTCAAAGCGGAAAGGCAGGCAGTTCGATGCAGACTGGGAGAGTACAGCTATGATGGCCATATTTTCTTGGAAAAAACAAAGGACTTGGGGAAAAAAAGGAGCAAATTTGAAACAGGTTCATATAAGACTAAACAAAAAATTGTTTATGTTTATAACTTTGCTTTACAAAGGGAAATTCGGGAGCAAAGCCTGGAAACATTTTACAAAATTGTGTATTCTAATAAAAACTTCTAAAATCAAACAGATGTAAATTTACTTTAAAAAGGCAATTCGTCTTCCCTATTTTTCACATTCTAATATGAAAGACTGTGCATTAAATTGTACTATTTGTATGGTAAAAGTTCAACGACTAAAATAAAAGACAAGTCCTTTTTAACTAAAGAGATGTAGATTATATTCAAACAACATGTTTAACTAAATTAATAAAAATGTGACATGAACTCCAAATATTAAACTTGGTTAACTTTCCTTATGGGTGGTCTTAATAACATAAAAATGAAAAGATGGGAAAATATGCTTCCAGATGATTTTGATTAAAGAAGACATTGAAGGACTGGGCTAATTTTATACTAATACAATATTAATAATTTACAGATTTTTCCCCCCTTCCTTTCTTTTTTGGGTCTTTATCTATTCATTTCATTCATTGTACCATAATCTATACTAAAATATATAGAAACATATTGGCTTCTCTTTTGGTGACAATATATCGCATGAACCCAGCATTTCTGGCTTATTTGTGGTTTGTTGTGAATCAGAAAATAAATTAAACGTACTGTTTGAAAACAAAAAGTTATATTCTCAATGTTACCAAACCATGAAAAATCAATGCAGTAACCACTCAGGAATGTGGATTTAAAAGTTTATCTGAAAAAATCATACGTTGGGTTTGCACGTAACCCTAGAGAGACTCAGCACAGTTGGGTTGAACATATTGTAGGAAACCAATCATTTCTCTTGGCATATTTGTGCTTCGGTATGAGTTGAAATGGATTTCTTCCCCTTTAAACATGGCTCAGATAACAGAATAACAGAGTTGGAAGCGACCTTAGAGGTCTTCTAGTCCAACCCCCTGTTCAGGCAGGAAACCCATGATGGCGAACCTATGGTACACGTGCCGGAAGTGCCATGCAGAGCCATCTCTCCGGGCACGCAAGCCATCGCCTGGTGCTCTTCCAGTTTCCGGGTGCTGACCAGCTGGTATTCACACATGAGGGAGCACCAGAAATTGGCAGAGTAGCTGCCCGGTGCACATGTGCGCCAGGTGGCTTGTCTTCTGATTTCCGGCACGTGCATGCCCACCAGCCACCTGTTCCTCCGGTTTCTGGTGCGCATTCACGCATGAACTCCAGCTGGCTAGTGCACATGCATGAAACGGAAACCAGAAGATCATCTCCCCGGCACCCGTATGTGAAACGGGGCAGCTCTCTTATGGTTTCCAGCACACGCACACATGCTTTCCCGTTTTGGCAGGCGGTGCCAAAAAGGTTCGCCAACATTGCCCTATACCATTTCACTCAAATGGTCGTCCTATCTCTTCTTCAAAACCTCTAGTGTTGGAGCATCCACAACTTCTGGAGGCAAGTCGTTCCATGGCTTAATTGTTCTAACTGTCAGGAAAATTCCTCCTTAGTTCTAGGTTGGGTTGGCTCTGTGACACAAGATGAAGTGTGTAGCAACCCTGAGGAAGATCAGCCACGCTCACCAGAAATGCAGGCAACTGCAAGGAAAAGGAAGGCAGGCAGAAGCTGTCTCTGTAATTCAATCATCCTTTGAACTCCAGAACAGGATTCTCCGATGCTAATTTCCAAGCAGGTCAAAATTGCATTTGGGTCATCACGCACTCTGGTTTTAAAATCTCCTTGGGCTTCCACAAATGGAAGAACAACCTGGGAAGAAGAAAACAAGACACATTTTACATCAATATGGACTCGATCTGGACGGTGTCAGGATTCCATGTAACACCCCCAACGAAATCAAACTCCGAGTCTTGAAGTTCCTCAAAGCTAACTTTTATTAGGGATGTCATATTGGCACATCTAGGAAAACCTGAATCTGAAAGCTTCCGGGTTTTCCTCACCTACAAGAAAGTTCAAGACCTTGCCCACATCTCCCACATGTCCACCACAGCTCCAATTAGTTCTTTCCCGAGCAGAAGACATCCTCCAATTTCTTCTTTGCACAGCTGCCGGACACCATGGCCTTGAACTTCTCTTAGAGAAGTTTGTTATGGCTATCTCTACTTCATTCTCTCCCAACTTCCCACGATATGATTGTGGCAGGCCTGGATCCTCAAGGCATACAGGTAATATGGCTTCCAGGCATGACAGATGGATTTTGTCCCCACCTTCCTTTGACCACTGTCTTGGGAGCAAGCAAATTGAACAATGTTATCATGACCAGAGAAACGTCTCCCTGGGCATCTCAATTGAAGATGGTACCAACTCTAATGTTAGAAAAGTAGTTGTCCAACCCTGCTTTAACTTATGGGAACAAGGGGGAATGTTTTCCCCATATCCTCTTGGCATTAACTGCTTATTTACATTTCTATTATTTACAGACCCCTCGCATCTTGGACATAAATGTTTCAACTCCTACCCTCAAAACGACGCTAAAGAGCACTGCACACCAGAACAA
Source organism: Pantherophis guttatus (assembly GCF_029531705.1). Next base: position 49,731,498 of record NW_026844064.1, on the reverse strand, counting down.
CTAGACACAAAGACAGTTTTTCCCCAAAACGCCATCACTCCGCTAAACAAGTAATTCCCTCAACACTGTCAAACTAGTTACTAAGTCTGCATTACTATTAATCTCATCGTTCTCATCACCCATCTCCTCCCACTTATGATTGCATGACTGTAACTTTGTTGCTGGTATCCTTACAATTTATATTGATTGTTTTCTAATAGGATTTGATTGCTTATTTGTACCCTGTGACTATTATTAAGTGTTGTATCTTATGATTCTTGATGAATGTATCTTGTCTTTTTATGTACTCTAAGAGCATATGCACCAAAGACAAATTCCTTGTGTGTCCAATCACACTTGACCAATAAAGAATTCTATTCTATTCTATTCTGTTCTGTTCTGTTCTGTTCTATTCTATTCTATTCTATTCTATTCTATTCTATTCTATTCTATTCTATTCTATTCTATTCTATTCTAGTTCTAGTTCTAGTTCTAGTTCTATTCTATCCAGACTGGAATATATCTAGAATTGTAGAATCAAGTCAAAAAGGCACAGATGAACTTCAAAGTACCAAATTAAACATATAGAATAAAATAGAATAGAATAGAATTCTTGATTGGCCAAATGTGATTGGACACACAAGGAATTTGTCTTTGGTGTATATGCTCTCAGTGTACATAAGGAGAATAAAATACATTCATCAAGAATAAAAAGATACAACACTTAGTGATAGTCAAGGTTACTAATAAGCTATCAAATTGTACTAAGAAACAAATAAAACAATATAATTGAAAGATACAAGCAACATAGTTATAGTCATAAGTGGGAAGAGATAGATACTAGTAAGGAATTTCTCCTCAATGTACCATTTGTTTCTCTTTGGCTAATCTTTCTATTGTTTTTTTTGCACCTTAACAGTGTACTCCTCCTCAGAAATAAGGATGAGGGATTTTGGAGGCATTTATTCCCAGATATGTCTTTACAGAACTGCAGATCAGGTTTAACCATATTTTTAACTATGATGTGTACTGCGAAAAATATGAATTGCACCTTAATGGGAAGAATAAAATTAAGCTACCTTCAGGACAGGAACAAACTAGAAACATTTCCCCCCCCCCTCATCCTGGTTAGCAATCTCATACATTTCCCATTTAAGATATAGTTAAAAAAAACAATTTCAGCTGCTCCGAGATGCCTTCAAACTGTCTTCCCATCTAAAATAATCCCTGCAAATCCTAAACGGTCTGCCCAGGCGGATAAAGCACTACGCAAAAAGTCATATATTTTGTTCAGCATTACATGTAGAAATACGTCTGCGCCTCCCCAAACACCTTCCTTAATAAACACTCGGTTAACAAAATAAGGTTATACTCTGCTTTTGTTTGTAGCATAAAAAAAACCCGTTACACGACTACACCATCATCTATACACCAAGTAACACCAGAAATCTTAGCCTTCACGGTTGCAAATTGTGCTGTTTCTTTCGGTCGAAATCTGGGAATTCTAAGGGTTAGAAAGTGTTTAAGCTTACCAGGGTGTTTTTTTTTTTTTAAAGTCTTTTCTGAAGTCCTGTTCAAGGCATCCGCTTTCAGCATTTCCTAACGGCGGAGGGTCCCTTTTATAGCTCTGCATGGAGTTCAGGGGCTGGCACTGAGCCACACAGATGGAAAACCTGGTCCGACCGCTAGGAAACCAGAGCTTGTAAGGGAGAGAAATGTGGAGTCAGGGATTTTTTTTTTTTTTTTTGCACAATGAAAACAAACTGCCCCCCCGTCGGTTCCCACGCTGGGAAGCCCACCCTTAGGAAGAATGCCGCCCACCAAGTTGGAAAGATTATAAAATATTCAATGGATGTCAAGTTCTGGAAAAAGAAAAATATGTTTGGAGGAATCGCTTGGAAGTGAGGGGTCCTTGGAGCTCTCTGAGCTTGGTTCTTTGGCGACTAGCACTGATAATGTTACCTTGTCTGGGTAATGAAACGTCCGTAAGAAAATCACCAAGCTCAGAGAGCATCAAGGACCCCACTGTCATCTCCTCCTCCTCCTCTCCACAAACCCCACTTCCTTCTAGCACTGAGCACTGGAAGTGGCTCAGACAGACAACTTCCTGCTCCCCTGGGGTGTAAGAAGAGTGAGGAAGTCTAGCACAGTCAGGCTATTAAGATCGTGTTAATGTGAATGATGCAGGAATAGTACAGGGTCAGCTATATGAACACTGAAGGACCCTCTTTATTCACATTATTATAAGAAAGAAATGTGCTGTTTAGAGATTACACTAAGTCAGCTAAATTCCGTTCTTGGTAATATATCTTCTGAGGGGCCTAGTTGTCAAGAATGCAAGGACATCCATATGAAACAAAAGTTACTTATTATCCAAAGCAACCATGAATCTACGCATCAGCAATCACAGAACTGAGGAAGGTTGTTTAGCTAAGATAATCTTATGAACTAGAAAATAATGAATGAATTTAGTAATTAGAAAGTGTCAATTATAATGTAACAAATGTATGTTAACCATATATGGAAAACTGCTGTGCTCACAAAATCCTTTGTCTTGCAGATGTATAAAAGCAGTTGTATCAGAGCTCTTCTTGGTTTAGAATTGCAGATACAAATCTGATTCTGAAACTGCGCAATAAACTGTCTCTGGCTGACCAGGAATGTTGTTTGGTCCCATCATTCCATAACAGTGTCATTAGAGCCAATCTCAGTGAAAATTGTTTTATCATTTCGATAAAGTTGATTTTCTGGTCTGGTCTACTCGATGGGGCTGACTCTCATACCCTTGTACAACGTCCCTAAAGCATATGAGTTCCTGCTTGCTTCTCAGCCTTTTAAAAGTACTATTAAGATTGATTGATCGATTGGTTCCTCTGGCAGTCTCTGATATTCTTAAGAACTTCTCCAGGACTATACTTGAAGGACTCTTATCTGTTTGTCAGCATCCAGATTTCACAGCTGTAAAAAAAAACATTGTGCTAACTTTTCCAGTCTTTGCTTTTCACCGTGATGTCCTTCCTGGCCTTGTCTAAATTGATGATGGCCTTCCTCTGTAGGATGGAAGACCTGATTTCAGCTGCTTGGATAAAACAGGTCTCTGTAGACCTGATTTTTTTTTTTTTTGAAAGCAAATTCAGCCAGTAGTCCCTCTCGGTAATGTATTGGCAAGATTTTGGAGGCAAGAATCTAATTTGGGAAACAGACCAAGTTCAGAGCGACTCCTGTTTTTTAAGCTTTCCAACTCGGCAACGAGATGAGCCAAGACAAAGGGAAAATTGTTTGCTAAGTTGACACAGACACATAATAGCTAGCCTCTAATTGCCTACATTTGCACAGTAGAAGAACAAAAACAGATGAGATCATTGGATTTTACTGAAATAACAAAAAAGAAAAAATGTTGGCTTCTTTGCCATTAAAAAAGATATCCCTATGGCCTCCGAAAGGCAGACTCGCTCCTGTTCAGGGAAACAACTGTATCTTAAGCATCTGTTCTTATGTTCTAACTTCTCTAAGTGGCAATAAAGGTGCAGCTGAAAAGCTGTGACATGATAGCAGTGTTCCAACATTTGAGGGGCTGTGACAAAGAAGAGGGGAGGGAGTCAACCTATTCTCCGAAGCCCCTGAAGGCAGGACAAGAAGCAACGGATGGAAAGTAATCAAGGAGAGAAGCTATCTAGAACTATGGAGACATTTCCTGAAAGCGAGAACAATTAACCAGTGGAACAGCCTGCACATCAGAAGTTGTGGGTGCTTCATCACTGTAGGTCAGAGGTGTCAAACTCAAGGCCCACCGGCCAGATCCGGCCAACGGGGTGCTTAGATGTGGCCTGGGAGGCTGCCCTGGGAACAGCGAAGGATTGGCTCACTGTGCCTCTGCCAGCAAAAACAGAGCTCATGAGGGCCGTGTGCGGCCCTCCCGAACTCTGTTTTCAGCTGCAATGGCCTCCTGCAACCCTCTGCCAGCAAAAATGGAGCTCATTGACCATGTGCAATTTCCACAGTGGTGAAATCCAAATTTTTTTATGTTCTGTGGGCATGGCTTGGTGGGCATGGTGTGGCTTGGTGGGCGTGGCTGGGGAAAGATACTGCAAAATTCCCAGCCCACTCCAGGGGAAGGATACTGCAAAATCCCCATTCCCACCCCACTCTGGGGCCAGCCAGAGGTGGTATTTGCCGGTTCTCCGAACAACTCAAAATTTCCAGTAGCAGTTCTCCAGAACCTGTCAGAACTTGCTGGATTTCAACCCTGAATATCCATCTTCTCCCACTATATCCGTGATGGCGAAACTATGGCACACAGACCCATTTTTCCGGGCACGCAAACTGTTGCCCAACTCACCTGTAGCTGTGCATGCATGCACGCCCCAGCTGATGTTCGGGACTCCGGTGCTCGTGCGTGCAATTTAGGGGACCCAGCAGGTCTCCTGCGCATGTGCGTGTGTGTGTGTGCATGCACTCAAGAGTACTGGTGCACAGCGTACGCATGCGCAAATGGTGTTCACACATGTGCATTGTGCATACGAAAACCACACACATGCACAGATGGTGCGATTGCATGCACAACACACGGTGGGGGCGCAGGCGAAAGCTGTGCGCATGTGCAGATGGTTTAGTTGTGTGCAGAGCGCATGGGGAGAAGGCACATGTTAGCACAAATGGCATGCGCACGGACAAAGCTTGCGAAGCACGTACCTGTTTGGCACTCGGTGAGTAAAAGGTTCGTCACCCCTGCTCTATATTATATCCAGTTCCTCCTTCTTCTGTTCAGAAGAACCCATTACCAAATGGACATGTTCTCCATGCAACTGGGCACTTAGAGCTCAGGCAAGCAAGAAGACACCATCCCAACCAAGACTGAGTCACTTCTTCCCTCCTTTACATAAGAGAACATTTGATTCAGGTTGGACGGGGCAGACCCATGACCTGTGACCTCTGCATGCATGACATCATCAGTTTTCTCTAATAATCTTTTCCCCTCCCTGCATTGAACGATGTTGGTAGTCTGCGGTTCCTTCCTAAATAGAGCAGAGCAGCTTTAATTCAATTTCGTTGAGGAAGAAATGTTCTTTTCTCTGGCCAAGAACCCATCTGGCACATTTCTACTGGGGAGAATGGTTTACGTTGACTTTACAAAAGGGTGAATGGAACCTACATATCATTTCCTGTAGAAGGATCTCCGGGAAGCAGATGGGAACTGTTCTTTCTTCCTTCACAGTTAACTAAGCTTCAGCGTAGCCTTCCAGAGCTAGGAGTCCTCCAAAGGCATTGGACCATAACTCCCATCATCCTGTCAGTGTTAACAGAATAACAGAATAATAGAGTTGGAAGGGACGTTGGAGGTCTTCTAGTCCAACCCCCTGCTCAAGCAGAAAACCCTATAACATTTCAGACAAATGGTTATCCAATCTCTTCTTTAAAACTTCCAGTGTTGGAGCACTCACAACTTCTGAAGACAAGCCGTTCTCCTGATTAATTGTCCTCACTGTCTGGAAATTCCTCCTTAGTTCTAGGTTGCTCCTCTCCTTGATTAGTTTCCATCCATTACTTCTTGTTCTGCCTTCGGGCACCTTGGAGAAAAAGTTATTCGGAATAATGAATAGTGTAGTCCCGCTTAGCTAGAAGATACCTACCTACCTAGTCAGTATTTTAGACTTTCCTTTCGTAGAGTGTTCTGACGCCTTTCAGATATCTGGACTACAAACCCTAGTTTTGTGAGTCTTGTGTTCCAGAAGATCTAGAGCAGGGGTGAGCAGCTACCAGCCCTGG